>JAKWBJ010000082.1:327500-505000 GCA_023159175.1 Wohlfahrtia magnifica
ACAACGATGGTTGTAACTGAAACAACTATGAATACACATGTGTGCCGGATGCATGTTGACTTTTTTTAATTTTTTTTTAAAACATCAACTTTATTCTCTCTGAGAGAGTAATTTCCATGTTCTCACTAACACAATTTTATTTTTACTTTTGCACATCACTGTCGTAAAAGAAGAAAACACAAAAAATATATTTGTATGTATTTGTATTATAGTCGTGCAAGAGTGTAACTTTTGTAACTGTAAAGTATTGTCAAAACAAATATACCATATACATATCTGTGACTATGGATATAAATGAGAGAATGAGTGTAACAAATATTGTGTGGTTTTGCTATTGCATACACACCATACTCTTTTAAACATAAACATTGTATTGTATTGAGTACGTTATAAATTTTTTTCTCGCTCTCAAATAACTGTTGTAACCATAAGTATTTTTAAAATATTATTGGTGAAGCAAATATACAAGTAGAGACTGTAAATATACAAAGATGTTGCACTCAGTACATATGAAATTGAAAAAAAAAAAATTGAGCTTATGACGAGGTGGGTAAGTAAAGAGGGAAATCAAAAAATTCGTGTTTGTATTCAAGACATGCATAGGTAACACTGTTCGTACCTTTTGTGCTAATTTTCAGTTAATTTAGTTATTAAACGGTTTGTATAACTACAATTTCACATTTTTCTAATTTATATTGTTTCCAATTTATTTTTTCTGTTTCACAAACAAGTATTGAATGACGAAAAAATCTATTTGATTTTTTTATTAAAAAAGCCTCTTGTTCGGGTTTTCCAACCATAAAAATGAAATACATAACATACTATATGTTCCTATTATTCAAATATTTTTCACCCATAGCCATAAAAAATCTTTGCCAAAGTTCGGAAAATGTACGTCTGCTACCTGAAAATGAATTTTTTTTTATTTTTATTTATTTAAAATTTGACTATCAATATAACAGTTTTAAAATTTTTAATTTCTAATATTTACATAGATTGAGTTTTCACATAAAGTATTGCAGCAACTGAAATCTTATTTTTATACACTAAAAGGTGCTTCTCTATTATATATTTACATTTATAAGAAAAGGATAGTAAAAACCTATTGAATTTTAAAGAAATTTTTGTGTTATATACTTCTTTCACCTTCATAGATGAAGGTTTAGAAATATACACTTATAAATTCCTTATTAAATCAGAGTTAGATGATCTGTTTCGATCCTCAAAGCTTTTTGTTAATTTACTGATTACTTCATTGATGGTGTCTTCTTTGTAATATCTATGTAATCGAAATGTTGAGTAACGTTTTGGTAAATTATATAATTTTAAGGTTCTTATTTTGGATAATCTTCAGCTTTTTCCGATATGTTTTTGCGACTTTACTGTACCAGACTTGAGATACAAAAGTCATTATTGGTCGTATGCACATTTTATATAAAACAACTTATTTTTAATATTGAGCGTAGATCTGCGGTTCAAGAGCGGAAAATGTGCACGACCACATTTAATAGCCTTATCGCAAGTTTTCAAGACATGGTTTTTAAATGTTAGTTTTTTATCTAACGTTATACTCAGATATTTCATTTCATCATGTATGGGAATTACAGTTCCCTGAATGCAAAGTGGAATGTTTGGAACTCTTTTAGCGGATTTATTAAATGGAAAGATTATGGCTTGAGTTTTAGTCTCATTAATCTTCCATTTGGAAAAATATTTATTGACATGTTCAAGAGCTCTCTCATAATTTTTACAATGGCATTAGAAACTTTTCCGCTAGCCATAATAGCCGTATCATCAGCGGATAGGGCTGTGTATTGATTTTTTAAAACTTTAAAGTCGGATGTATAAAGGGGATACAGAATGGGTGAAAGTACAGAGCCTTGCGGAACCCCAGCTGTAATATTTCGTTCAGTGGAATTACTTCCATCAATGGCAACAATAAACGTCCTGTTATTTAGAAAGCTGTGAATGATTTTTTGTAAGTATCTCGGAAATCCTAAACGTTAAGTTTATATAAACGACCGTTGTGCCATATTGCGTCAAATACTTTTTCAATGTCTAAGAACACAATTCCAGTGCTTCATCTTATGCGTTTATTGTATTGTATAAAATTTACTATTCTTTTGACTTGATGAACTGTTGAATGTTCCTTCCTAAAACCAAACTATTCGTTTTTTATTAAATTATTATCCTCTGTAAAATCCAATACTCTTTGTACAATTTTTTCAAAAATTTTCCCAAGGCAATTCAACATACTAATTGGCCTATAACTTTTTGGTGATTTCGGTTCTTTTCCTGGTTTTAACATTGGAATAACCTTGGCCCTTTTAAAACTATTAGGGAAATAACCGTTCATCAGACACCAGTTAAATATGTTCGTAATAGAGGTGAAGAAAGTGTCAGGCATATTTTTTAACAGAATTGGTTTTATACCATCAATACCAGGAGATTTACAGTTTTTGAGTTTATTTTTAACCACTTTAATCTCTTCTTTTGTACTTAAGTTTATACTGTTCGGTATATTTTGTGAGCTAAGCTATTGTACATGATCCATTACTTTTGATTCTACTTTTGAGGTCATATCTATTGTTGTATGATGGGAATTTTCGAAAACATTTGCAATTATATTGGCTCTTTCATTACTATTGTACACTTCAGCGCCATCTACATTTAAACTCTCGATTTTCTCTCTTTCTCCTCTCATTGCTTTAGTTAGCTTCCAAAATTTTTGCTACCCGGTGGCAACTATTTAATAAACTTAGACCAGCTGTTATTTCTATCTTTTAACATGTGCTTATCTATCATAGCAGTCATCTGTTTTAAAATACAGATGTTTACATTTCTTTCTGATGGATTAACACTTCTTTGTATTTTTCTCCGAATTCTATTTCTCTGTCCAATTAAAAGTAATGTAGCTGAAGAAATTTTCTTCTGCCAGTTTTGCTTCTCTCCAAAGGGAACTTGTTTTTCTGCTTCTTGTGCTATGTAAGTTATTTTGCTTAACAATTCCTCTATATTCGAACTAGTCACAAGTGTACGGTGAATAATGTTTTCTTTTATCTTTGTATCGACCCATTTTCTTATAGCTTTCCAAATGGCAAGCTTGTACAAAGGAAATTGGGGAGTAATTTCAAGCGTTGAACCGTGAATCCTGCATGAGATGGGCACGTGATCAGAGTTGAGACTTCCCGGGTGTGAAACAAGCGAAGATGTATGCAAAGAGGAATTTGAAAGAATAATATCTACGACAGTGTTGGAATTAAGTTTTGACTAAAGCGAGTAAAAGAGGTTGTGGAATGAATATAGTAGTTTGAGTTGAGTTGGTGATTAAATAAAGCTATGCCAGCAGTGTTATTTTGTATACAGTTCCAACTGGTGTCACGGGCGTTGAAGTCACTAAATATAAAGTATTCTGTTGATGCATCAGTTAATTTATTTAAATCATTAACAAAATTAGGGGTGTATTTTGGACAGTAAGCGGATGTAAATCTAACCGGTCTATTGTTTATGGATATAATGATGGAAATGTTTTCTATTTTAGACGTTACTATTTTGGATGTACGGTGATGTGGAATGGATTTCCTAATTGCTATTAATACACCACCTCCATGCGTTGGTCGATCTTCTCTGTATATATAATAATTAAGCAATTTTATTTTGTGATTTCTTTTTAAAAATGTTTCATTAATAAACAGTATATCTATTTGTTTTTCTTGGAGAAAGTCTTCCAGCTGTGTAATGGAGGCTTTGCTCGTTATGCCCCTAGCATTCCAATGCATAACGCTTAATACCTGTTTGGTTATTGTTTTATATGACACATTTTAACATCATGCCCAAAACACGTATTTTGTCATACTTATTTTTGCACTTCCGTAGAGCATCAAGTGCTTCAAAATAGATTTCTATAATCTCTTGAAATGTTGCGATTATTTCCTTTTGATATACCAAGAGACGTGGGAACAGGATCTTCAAAGGCAAGAAGAGAACTTTCATCATCAGACGTCATTACGACATTTGAGAAGCTTTTTGAGTCCGTGCTTAAGGGTTGTTTCTGCGTTACTTTACGTCGAACCCGTAAATATTCTCTTCTAGATGGACATTTTGGATCGTTCGCTCGGTGATTAGCATTCTTTAGGTTTCTCTTTATGCAATTATAATATTTGTATACCACCGGACCTGCAGCAGGGACTTTCTTCAATTGGCATTCAGCATAATCGTGAGGACCCCCACAGCCCAAGCAGACGGCCACACGATGACAGTTTGAAGATCCATGTCCATACATTGTACATTTCGTACATTGGGTGGGGCCTCTAGCACGTTTCAAAGGGTTACTCCAATGAACTACTACATTGTAGAAGTATTTAATTTTTCGAACTCGCTTTTAGTGACTTGTATTCTATCAAATTCCACACAGTATAAAGCGTCGTCCGCACTTGACCGGACAGTCGGAATTTCTTTAATAGTAAGAGGATTTGTATTGAAAGCTGACTTGAATTCTTCGTGAATTGTTTTTGTATCAAGCTTGGGTAGACCAAATAAGACTAATTTAAACTTCCTAGTATCTTTAACGGGGTGAGTAAAAAATTTCAGCTCATTTATTTTCAATTTTTTAATAGCCTCTTCGTATTCCGTAAGAGAATTTGGTAACACCTTAGTCCCAATAGATAAACGTTTGTACTTACAGTTTATTCCCAAGAGTTTCATTACGTCTTTAAACTTGTGGCAATTATCTACAGTAATTTGTGGTACTCTTTGCTTCTCTTGAATGTCGTGCCCTACATCCACCCTAGCATCATCGTCATCTCCATCGAGGTCAGATAGACATTGATATCTATTACTACTGCTTGGTATGGCACTTTTGTTTCTTGTATTTAGGGCTATTTCCCCAGAAACTCCTGCGTTTAGAACTCATTTTTTTATAATAAAAGTAAGTTATAATGCAAAAGTATTTACAAATAGTCAGCTGATATATAATACGTCTTTGTGCTACGAATGTTGCAATACGGCGAAAATGAAGTGCATAACGCAGTACAAAAAAAAAAAATCTTTTGTGTGGGATTTTCTCAACCATAACAATTTCCATATTATTAGGATATTTTTTAATACCAAGAACCGTAAAAATTAACCAACCCAAATAAGTAAATATAAAAATACTAATGCACCCCAACAAATGATTTTAATGTTTTAAAATGGTGCCAGGATAAGAAAAATTAGTTCCCAATGTTGTACCACCTGAGCTGCAGAATATTCGCTATACCAGCATCTAGCGCCCCTCAGAAAGGATATTTTCAATTGCTCGGACACTAATAACAGGTAAACGACCAAAACTCCGATTCATGGGTGCCATATTTGGACATATTTGAAATAAAAAAACAGCATTATCGGCACTTTAAGATAAAAAATTGGCAAATTAAAATTTCCCGTTTTAAGGACGATAATCATCCTTTTATTAACAAAAACCAACAAAACAGAACATTAACATATGTTTTTAACATGTAAAACAATATAAAAATAAAAAAATTTAAAAAAAATAACATAAAATAAACGTTATACAAACAAACTGCATTTTATTGTTAGTACAATGGTCACATTTCTATTCGAGAGGAAAATGCAAAGTAAAGTGCAGAGAAATTGAGTACCGCAAACAACAGCAAATTTTATCAAGATAACGATCCCAAACATATGTCAGATGTCACAAAGCTTTCGTTGATCAGTTACCATTCCAAATTTGAAGAAATATCCGCGCGGAACCCAGAACCTTATGCAATTGAAAATTTGTGAACATCACTTCGCAAAAGCAACCAAAAAAATTATAGAAACGATCAAATGCTATGTCTTGTCGCGCCCTCCCTATTCTTCGTATATTGCTTCTTCTTATACTTGCTGTTTCGACGTATACTACATGATTTGGCAGGCCACCACTTTACTTTTTTCGAAGAAATTGAAAATTGGTTTCAAAATAAGATCGCTTCAAAAGACGATGAGTTTTTTATCGAAACGAAATTCGAAAATTACCTGAGAGGTGGAGAAAAGTTATTAGTTATAATGGACAGTATTTTGATTTACTTGTTAATTCATTAGCTTTTAAAATAAAATAATTTTTTTGAGCTTAAACATGGAACTGAATAATTTTGTATTCCTAATAAATAAATTACACGGTGCGACAAAAAAAAAAAAATGGCAGAAGAAGGATTTGTTTTTGAAATTTTCGAAACACCTCTAAAATCTCGAGTTACGGGTAAAAAAACGGTTTTTCGGACCTACAGGCACTTATAAACTCATATATTAGAATATATAACATATTTTAGCTGAATATCACCCGATTTTAAGTATCGTTGGAAAATCATTTAATGAAATTTTATTCGTGAACATAAATTCAAAAAATCGATTGTTGGTTAAAATTCAAAACACAGTACATACATAACTAATAAAAAAATTATGTATTTTAGGTACATGCATACATACCTATGTGTTTATTTTAATTTAATTCTTATTTTTATTTATAGTTTTGGTTATATACCTATTATACTTAAGCTTAAAATGCTGAATTGTTTTTGCTACCTGAAAAATTGTTAAGTTTTCCTGAATTAATAAAATGGATTTGTTGATACAATTTTTATAAATCATACATCCGAATTTTTACTTGCATTGTACAATAAGTTGTTTATTGCTTCTGGAAATATAGGAAAACAAATGTTACTCTCATTGATTTACTGTACCCATGTTTAGAGGATAGTATACACGTTAAAGTGAATGTAATATTTTTGAATGACGTTTTTCTTTCCCTTATTAACATTCGTTATTTAGGGTGTGCTGTGTAGTAAGTATAAAAGTATCATAAGATCATATATCACACTGATTAGATAAATATAATACATATTTTTTTAAATTTAAGATTTGTAAGCTAATTGTCAGTTCATAAGTAAAGAGAGAGATTTACAATATTCATAAATAATAGAGATTTAAAAAAATTGATTTTTGAAGGGTTCTAAAGTAAACAACTTTAAATTTTAATTTCTAAAATTAAACTTGGCAAAGTTTTAACCAACTTTCAGAAAAAGCATTTTATGTAAGATTGAGTCGACGGTAAAAAGGGTAAAAGCCCCATTAGCCGACTTAGAAATCGTAAATGTAAATGTAACGCAAATGTAAATGTTTTTCCACTTATAAAACACTTAAAAACGTAAATGTAAATGTAAATGTATATCATTAGCGTGAAAATGTTTGCTTGTCACCTAAAAATGTCTATTAAAGCTAATTTTTTAGTTTATTCCTTTTCCACATTACAATATACGTAAGAACCTATTTTGTATTAAAACAATAGTAATATTTTTTAAAGTCGGATTCACATTTTCTAAAATATATTTTAAATTTGTTTAAATTATTATAAATTACTTTGTGTGCAAAAAGTGCCAAAAAAAAGGGTAAAAATTCGCCCATATAATTTAGCATACAAATAGCCCATAACTGCTTGACAAATGTCACGTAACGTTGCCGTCAAAATCTATTTTCAACAGATTGGTACGTTATAGTTACATTACATTACGGTCAAGTGCACTTTCATAGCTTCTCATATAACAAATGTGGTCAGCTGACACAACTACATTTACGGCTTCTACATATACGTTCGGCTAATTCTATCTTAAGGTTTTGCAAACCAATCCTTAAAGCATTTCAAACGGATATGGTCTATGTTGACATTTTTGAGGGTAGTGTTGTTGATCACTTCTTAGAAATTTTGTTGGTTTCGATCTTCATTTACAAAAAATTCTACAAACTGGAAGATGTATATTTTTTTAGCTTTTAATGTCCCTTCAATTGTGCTGTAATTTGTTAAAGATGGCAACTTTATTTAATATTTCAAGCAAAGATTTTTTATATATGAAGAAATTTCAAAACTGACTGAAATTTCAACCTGACTTAATCGACAGGTTTTACAGTCAAGCATTAGCGTACAGTATTATTGTGTCATTTTTAAGCTTCTGGAATTAAGGAGTGTGTTAACAACGATTCTAATTGTGTTGATGGTAATCAGTGTTGTCAATGAAAAAATCTTAATTCTTCAAAACTGTCTTAAAAAATCTACCAAAATAGATACAAACCTACCAACTTGTAAAAACTATTAAAAATTGTACATTTTTGATATGAATAACAAATTTACTAACATTTTTTCATGTGTTGGTATACTATGAGCGGCACAATATAGTGTTCACCTTCTTTTTTTACATCAGTGTTTAAATTTAAAGTATGTTATATGTATGTTAAATTTAAATCTTATATGCTTTTTATACTGTGGCTTTGCAATATTCTTAAAACAGCATAACAATTAAATATAATTCATATTTTAAGCGTCAAAAAAAGTTTACAAAACAATTCTTAAAGGAGATAATCTCTAATCTCGAGAAATAGATTTAACCGAATTTGGATGATATTTCTGCCATTTCTCATTTTTTGTATTTTCTAAATACTTTCGAAAATGCCGGATTGATTTTAAATTCAGACATTAGGAAGGATGCCACTGTTGTTTAGAAGTGAGAAAAAAGACACATACTTTGACTTATCTTGCTGTGTGCTTAAAATAATTGACTTGTTAATGGAACCATAATGCTTACACACTTAATTTTTTCACATTGGTTATCAAATTGTGGATATAAAATTTTGTTCTAAAAGTCCTTCATTCGTTGTACTCCAAATTTTTTTGAATTTTTTCTGACTAAACATATGAAATTTAATTTCATCGCTAAATAGGAGAAAGAGAAAGAAATATCCTTGGTTTTATAAAGGTTTGTAAAGGGTTTTTTTTTTGAACTAGTGCTTATTTCGTGAATGGTAACACTTAACTCATGTCTGATTTGACAGATAATTAGTTTTATCCTTCCGCTGAATGAATATGGTTGTGTATACGCTTGAACAACGCTTCGCTAAGTGGGCCTGCCATCGACTTACAGAAGATGCCGATTTTGCCAAAAAAAAATCATCTTTTCAGATGAAGCTCATTTTGATCTTGGCGGGTATGTAAACAAGCAAAATTGTCGCATTTGGGGTACAGAAAACCCGCACGCATACATTGAAAAGCCGATACACCCAAGACGAGTCACTGTTTAGTGCGGATTTTGGTCCAGAGGCATAATTGGGCCATTTTTTTTCCAAAATGAGCAAGGAGTGGCCGTTACAGTCAATAGCGATCATTATCGGACCATGTTGAACGAATTTTTATTCACAAAAATTGAAGAGGAGGATATGAGCAACATTTGGTTTCAACAGGATGGCGCTACGTGCCACACAGTCGATGTTTTGCGCCCTGCTTTTGAAGATCGCATTATGAGCCGCAGAGCTGATGTCGTTAGGCCACCTCGGAGCTGCGATTTGGCACCGTTGGACTCTTATTTGTGGGGTGCCGTCAAAGATAAGTGTTACGCCAACAAGCCAGAGACAATTGACGCTTTAGAGGATAATGTGCTTAAAAATTGGATCGATCGTGTAGGCTACTGCATGACCAGCCGAGGCAGCCATTTGAATGAAATTATTTTTCATTATTAACCGGAAGGATTGTACTTTCAAATAAGAAAAGAAATTTGAGAAAATATTCAGTAGTTTTTTTTATAGCATTTTCAAAAAAAAAAAAATTTTTTTGCGGACCCTTTAATTTGTTAGTTTACCATCATTGTGAATTTTTTTTACAAGTTTACGAATATCAATTGAAGTTTATTTACCTACCATTTGAAAAAAAAATTAGTTGCTTTACGAAAAGTTCTTTAGTTTACCTATTAGAATTTAAGACAAAAAATAATTAATATTAATCAGTAATAATAAAATACACAACAAAATTTTTTATTGTATGATACCGACAAATTAGTAGTGCAGTGGTATTCTGTATACTTTATAACGATTCAAATACAGAGTACTTTCCATTTTTGTTGCATAACTTTAGTTACTGCAATAATTGTTTTGTTATTTAAATCATAAATAAATTTATTCCCGTTGTTTTTGCTGTCACTGTTACGTTTTTTATCACAACTGGAACATACCTTGTAACTAATTGTGTAGACTTTTTTCATACTTATCTTTTTGCTTTCTGTTTATATATATATGACCAATTAACTAATTTTAATAACATGGTGATTTTTAAAACTTCTGCAAAAATCTACCAATTTGCTATTTAGCCTACTATCCTTCCAAACGAAAACTATTCTACCAATTTAGTAGAATTCTACCAATAGTGGCAATACTGATGGTGATAGTCATGACGAAAAAGAAAATTTGTGTATTTTTATGGATGATGAGAAATGTGGGTCGTTCTATCACTTGTATTAAACATGTATTTGAACATTTTGACAGCATAAAAAACAGTGTGTTGCAGAAGTCATTTTTAATTAAATAATGAAATTTGCGACTTTGAATATTGTTGAGATGGCAGAAGAATTTGGAATAACTCAAAAAGGAGAATTTGGATTAATATTTAAATGTCTTATAGGGTATTTACAACGAAATCTCGTCAATTAGATTTGAAATCTTGTACAAAATCTAATGCGTTTAAAGAGAATTCGTTTTCACGTCGCTAAAATAATAGAGAAAGGATTTGTATTTTCTGATTGCCTTTGGCACTTATCTGTTGAAGGAATATTTTTAAATTGTTATTGAAAAAAATATTTTTTTATTTTTATTTTGAATGTCAGTTTTTCCTTGAACAGAGTTATATGTTTTATCATTTTTAGTACAATAAACAGAGTTGCATCAATAAATTTACTAGATTTCAACTAGATTTCGACAAAATCTCGTGACGAAGTAGATTTTGTTTTGTATGGGAAATCTAGTTGAAATCTACTAAATTTTAATCGAAATCTCGTAGGTAGTAGATTTCGTTTAGGTGTAAATAGGCTATTGCGTTTATTAATTATTTAAAAATTAAAAATTAAATAATTTTAATCCCAAATTTAGAAATTTGACACAAAATTAAGTACCGCTAGTTAGGATTGGCCTTAATTTAGCCTAACCGACTAAGGACCATTATTACAACCTGCCTTTATAGTTCGAGTTAATAAAAGGTATTTTAGATAAATTGAACTCACGCTTAACATCTTTCCGGTATTACAACCTAGTTGTAAAAATAAGTTAAACTTTTTTAAAATGTGGCAGTGTCAGGGCAAAAACCGGTTACTTTTGAAAAATTAAGTACATATTGGGAATCCCGCACATTTGCTTACGGTTTCAAAAAAATCAAATAACCAATAATATATATATTATATTAAGATTTCTCAATTACGAGTACAATATAATGATTTCACTATTACTATTACAGTATAAGAATATCACTATTGCGATTACACTCTTACGTTTACGCTATTACGATTACACTGCTACGATTACACATTCTCGATTATTTTATTACGTTTACAGTATTACGATCATTTTATTACGTTTACACTATTACGATTACTCTTTTACGATTTCTCAGTTACGATTATACCATTGCGATTTCATTAGTATGATTACACTATTATGATTACACTATATATATATATATATATATATATATATATATATATATAAATATATACATTAACATTAACACACACACACACACATATATATATATATATATATATATATATATATATATATATATATATATAATATATATATATTATATATATATATATATATATATATATATATATATATATATATATATATATATATATTATATATATATATATATATATATATATATAATATATATATATATATATATATATATATATATTATATACATAATATATATATTATTATATATTAAATATATATATATATATATATATATATATATATATATATATATATATATATTATATATATATATATATATATATATATTTATATATATAGTTGATGTTTTTTTCCCTATATAGTTAGTTATTTAGTTAGAGTTAATGTTGAAGCTAAAATAGTGTTTTAGTTAGAGTTAATGTTGTAGAGCTTTGTGGTTCGGTTGACGTTTTATTTTAACATCGTCTACTCTAAAACGTCAACCAAACCACAAAGCTCTACAACATTAACTCTAACTAAATCACTATTTTAGCTTCAGTAACAGTTAAAACACATATATATTACGTACATTTATTTTACGTAATTAGTACGAATTTGGGGATCTTCCGTAACTAATATAGAAATGAAGATACATGTGTATTTTCTTTCTCTGTTCAGTTAATTTTTTTCTTCGTTGGAAGCCTTTTTTTATTTCTTTGGATTTGTATTTCTTTGATTTTAGTTTATGAACAATAAAAACGCGTTGAACTACACTATCAATATGTTTTTTATTATAAATTTCTACAGTCATAAACATCAACAATCTGATAAATGTTAACACCCGCGGATTTAATTAGTTGACGTTATCCCGAGTGCATTGCACATTAAAAAAGAAAAGTTGCAAGGTCATATAAATACCAAACGTAAGATTGAAGCGGATGAATTTTGACGCAAAACGAAAGAGAGTCAATTAGTTAACAAATTGGCCAACAACGTTTGGAAATGAAATACATACATATTTTATTAAAAAGTAAACAATAGCAGAATTAATCACGTTTTGTTTTAAATTTGCAATTTACTACATATACTCTGAATTTAGCAACAAGGAGTGAAATTCTTTCATAGAACATATAGCAAATTAAAAATATTAAAACAAATAAATATTAAATATTTTTTGCAAATTTTGTCAAGCAAAGAAATATATTTTTCAATGTTTTATGTATTTCACCCCTAATCTTTTCTTTACATGATTTTTTACACGGTATCGTTTGGAATGTGTATACCGTGTAAAATGGGTTTAAGTGTTTTGGTTATATAAACAAAATAAAATACATGGCTATTCAAGTATAGCAAACTTCCAATGGTTTTTTCTGTAGCAAATATGCATAAGTGTAGCAAATGCCACTTTCATATAATTTATTGATGTGACGTAGGAAAATGTAGCAGATATCCTAGGATTGCTACGTCTGCTAGACTTGCAATGCCTGTTTGCAACAAAGAGTAATTTCCTCTAATATATTGTATATTTTAATATTTTGTTTTCTGTTTTAATTTTGTGTAAAAAATAAACAAATAACCGGGTATGACAACATCAAACATAAACGTAAAAGTTAAAGGCAGGTAATCTTCCCTTCAGTATAACTTTCACCTCTAGTAAAAATTGTACTTATAATACTGAATGAAAGTATCTGCCCGATAAATTCCTACAGCTAACCGCAAGTTGTAATAATGGGACTAAATACTGCATGTACTGTTAAAATAATAATAAATAATAATTATTGATTTTGTTCTTTTTTATTTAATATCCAAATACAAAACTAAAAGCGAAAATCTGCATATTACATTATTAGTTGAGATTTAAAACTCACTATTTATTTATTTAGATTTAAAAGGCTGCTGACCAAATTTTGTACTTAAGCCGATTTTGGAAAATAACTTTAATTCAAAAAGAATTTCTTGGCTTATAGGCCTCTAATAGGAAAAAGTTAGTACATTCAGTTTTGTAAGCGGCTTTCTATTCTCTTTATTAATAATAACGCAAGTTGACCTCCTATAAAGTAATAATCTCATTGCAAGAATAGTAAACGAAAATTTATATCCTACTACCAGGTATACAACTTCAAAAAGCAAGATTCTCAAAATGATTCGCATATTTAATAATTTATATGGCATTTTGGATAGTCGCAATCAAAAAAATTTTTCATTTAGCCATAAACCAAAGTAAGGGTAACCGTCGAATGTCTCGCTATATCGTCTAACGACCCGGGGATTCATGAACAGTTTCCGACATATTATACACACTCTTTAGGCATCTTATGAGAGATTCCCATTGAATATCATGAAATTTTGGACAAAACGCTTGGCTATATTTCTGTTGCTCCTCTTTCCATATTAGTAACTTGAAATCGCTTAATATTCAGCTTATAAGTACATGAAGAAAAGAATAACCGGTATTTTAGCCATAACTCAAATCCTTGGAGGACAAAGAGATTACTGTATGTGCTTTCCTAAACATAGAAGAGTCATTTAATAATACTTCACATGAAGTTATAGAGCAGGCGCTAGTAGGAAGGAGAGTGGACTCTATTAAATCCAAATGGATGGCAGAGGTCATCCGTACTAGATCTGCGGAAACTAGTCCAAGGAACGGTTATTTAAGTGTAATCACTACTAGAGTTTGCCCACAGAGAGGGGTCCTATCGCCCTATATAAGGCTGTCATTGATTGCCAGTGCTAAGCAGATGACATTGTTGTGATAGCAGGTAGGTTCGAGTATACCTTATGTGAAATCATACAAAGGGGACTTAAACTAGTGAATCGGTGGTGTGGAACGACGGGGTTAAACATTAACCCGAGCAAAACCATTATAGTACTATAGTGAATAGTAAGCTGACATTGTATGGGCGATAAGAGGGAGTTTGGGAACAGTCCAGGCAGAGCTAAATAAGGTACAAAGATTAGCGTGCATTAGAATAACTGTGGCAATGAAAAATTGTTCTAAAGCCGTATTCGAGTACTGTCGGTCGATCACTCTCTACTTAGCTGTCCTGTGGACAGGATCATAGAACTCTGTGACTTTGGTAGGTGCATCAAGACAAGGCTGAGTAATAGGAGTGAGTGCGAAGGTTGGAAACAGCATACTCCTTCAGAGAAAGGGTCATTTTGTGGTACTCAGATGGGTCAAGAATGGAAAATGGTACAGACGCTGGAGTGTTTGGCCCTAGTAGGGAATATTCGGAACGTATGGGAAATATCGCGAACATATTCCAGGCGGAAGTTTATGAAATTGAGAGATGTGCTCAATTTAACCTGGAGAGGAAATATAGCTGACATGACATAGCCATTCTATCTGATAGTCAGAGAACTCCATTAGAGAAGATGACTCCTATGTGGTTGATTCAAGGTTAGTTTGGGAATATCTAATAATGGGAGGAGACCGTTATTTGTACAGATGAGTCGAAATATAACTAAAAAAATTCAAAACATTTAAAAAGAGTGTAGGGCTGGTTTTCTTTCTTCGGAATGGATCGAATAGTCAGAATTGTAACAAAAATGACTAGTGAAAATGAGTAGTGATATGGTCATGGGTTGGTGGTACTTTATATTCCAACAAAATAATGATCCCAAACATACGAGCAAGGGCGGAAAGAACTACTTCAAGAAAACTATACCGAAACACTGGAATGACCGGCTCAGAGCAACGATCTAAGCGCCGTATAAGACCAAAATAGGTCATAATATTCCAATAATATATCGAACTAGCATTAAACATTTTGTAAAGAAATGCATGCCGAATTGAGAGAGATTTCCATAAAAATTTTTGAAAAACTTGTCTTCAGGTATACCTAGAAGACTACGTGAGGTCATATTTGATAAAGGGAGAGCTACTAAGTTCTCATTATTATAATATCCCATCATTTTTCCGTGGTTATCATCCAATATTTTGCATTTGCACTTTATTTTGTCCATCCGCTGGCAGGGAGCATTTTAATTTATGTTGTTTTGCTGCAAATATATAATTAAAATATATAAGTTTTTATGTAAGTATTAAATTAATAAACAAAACCTACTGCAAAAATGCCATATAAATTTACACACACAAAATATATAAGTATATAAATTTAATAAATTTATAATTCGTTAAAAGCACTTAAGTCGAGTTGAAACATTTTTGTTTTTGTCAAAAGTTCACTATAATACTAAGTTTAAGTGTATTATTATGATTAGTTTTTGCTTTAAAACGAAAAACTATCTTGTTTTTTCTTTACGTTTCTAGCTACGATGTCCAAATGTTCTAAGATGATTGACTGATTGTTTATACGACTCACAAATGAGGTGAACTCAATGCGACGGGAGATAAATGGCTTGCGCAATGAAATAAAAGAGCTTAAAAAAGACACATCTGAAGTGAAATTATTAATGCCGAATAAACCTTTCAAAATAATGGACGAATTTTAAAATTTTTAAAAGTTGTTGCAAGAAGTTAAGAGCTTTTTGATTAACTTAAAATAAGCTGTTTCATTAAAGGAGGAAGAGCTACTTACGGTAGCTTAAAAGTTACTTACTTACGGTAGCAAAAACCCCTAACTACACTAAAAACTGTTGGCCAGCAGAGAAAAAACTGAGTACAGCTAGAGCTATTAGAAGTATTTCATAGATTGTTAAGACGTGTTAATTAACTTATTCAGTATTGTCGATGTAGCAGCTATTCACGTTATGTAAATGTATTAATAATTTGTTACTTTTTAATTTGAAAATTAACTTTATCTATAATTTCGTACATATTTTTTGCTTCGTTAAACTCAAGAATGTTGTGAACCATATATATTTAATCCATTTTAATATATTGTTTTCTAGATTATATCAATATAATCCTTTTTCAAAATTTATAATAATTGATAAATGTATTTTTAATAAGCGTTGCCAGTGCCTCTATGAAAAATGTTTAACCTGAATAGTAACTGTTCCAAAGACTGTTGTACAATATGTTAAGGATTCTTTCCAGACAAAAACCCGATCTTAAAGTTATTCACTTGAATGTGCAGAGATTGAAGTGAAAAATAGACGAACTTCGTTATATATTTGTGAAAGCAGATGTTGACATTATTTGCATATCTGAAACTTGGTTTCCTTTGGAAGTGCATGATTCCATTGTTGGACCTATGCAGGCTCAAGGTCTCAGTCCTGTGAATATTGTTGTACTTACACATTATCACTCGTCATAGGATAGTTTAATTGACCTGGTTTTTGTGAATCGGAGGTTCAAGGTTCTTCTCTATGACCAACTATCGGCATCGGCTTTTTCGACACATGATTTGATATTTGTATCCTACGACCTCTGCCTTGTGAGGGGTGACACTTGGGTTTTGTTTCGTGATTGTCATAATATTGATTATTCTCAGCTGAATGACTATATTGAGCGGATATATTGGGATCGAATTTATACTTTTCAGACTGTTGACCTTCAGCTATCTTTTATCCATGGTCATGTTAATTCTTAATATAAAATGTGTATCCCTATTAAAACCCGGCGTATAAGAGCTGGCCAGAAACCCTGGTTCAGTAATGAGACGAAGTGCCTAATAATGGAACGAAATGCTGCCTACAATCGAGGGAAAAAGTTTAAGATTGAAAACCTCAGGATTAGTTATCAGGTCGCTCGCAGAACTGTTACGAATAGAATTAGGGTTGCAAAATTTCTGTTTTACCACGAAAAAGTTTCGTCTGCTATTGACTACAAGTCCAAGTGGAATGAGATCAGTAGAATTGGTATAGGCAGGCAGAAATCTCCATTTTATGATCGCAATATTGACTGTGATTATTTGATTGATAAATTTGTAAATTTCGTCAACGGAAAATGCCTACGCTGAACTTTATCATATTGCGAGAGAGTATTCTTTCAGCTTTCGCTGCATTAGCCAAGTTGAGGTGCTTCAAAATATTTCGGCAATTAAATCGAATGCTATTAGTATGGACGATATTCATCCTAAATATTTGAGGCCTTTAATTCCTAAGCTACTCCCCTATATTAATTCCCATAACATTCCATGAAGGAACATGGGGACTTCTCTCAGTCAATGAGCTGCACCCTATTCTATTTTTAAACTCATTGAAAACTACTCCCCTTTATAACCCACCTATTAAATTTAATCTTTACTCAATCAATTTTTCCTGAGGAGTGAAAAAAGTCGAGAATTGTCCCTATTCCTAAAACAAATGGTGAGTTTCGACCAATTGCTATACTTCCAATTTTATCGAAGGTATTTGAGCAATTGATGGGCAGACAGATGACCGAGTACTTAACACGTGGGAATTTTTTATCAGATAGGCAGTCAGGTTTTATGAAGGCTAGAAGCTGTGTAGCTGCACTAGGGGATGTCATAGAGAGTCTAAGATCTGATTTGGACTCTATAAAGATAGCCTTTCTTATTTTCTTGGACTATAGTAAGGCCTTTGTCACAGTGAATCATACGATTCTTATAACTAAGTTCCGGATGTTATTTGATTTTACCGAGACTGCATGTTATATCTTGTCTTCTTCTCTTAGACGTAGATCTAAAGTTGTTTAACATAAGGATGCTAGGCTTGTCTTTTTATTAATGATTTGCCGGATATTCTTTCTAACTGTGATATTCACATGTACGCTGATGATGTACAACTGTAGAAATGTACTGGTGCCATTGATATCATAAGTTGCATTAACATCATTAATGATTTGAATATTATCAGTAAATGGGTAATGGCTAATGGACTATGTGTTAATTCATCTAAGTCTAAGTATATTGTTGTAACAAGAACTAGTGGGACTTTTAATGTTTTTTACCCGATAATGATTAATGGCAAACTAATTGATATTATAACTTCGGCTTCAAATTTGGGTGTAACATTTAATAACAAACTTACATGGAAAAATTATATCGGCGTAGCAGTGGGAAGGATTTATAGTATGCTTCGTAACCTTTGGTTTGTCAAAAATTCAACTCCATTTGTCATACGAATGCTCCTGGCAAAAACTTACCTTATTCCTACTCTTATATATGGTTGTGAAATCTTTGCGAATTGCGATATTGAAGACCTTCGCAAATTTAAGGTTGCATATAACAACATAACTAGGTATGTTTTTCCGAAGAGTCGTCGGAAACACATCCTTTTATGCTAAACAAATTTACCATATGACCTTTGAAAACTTATTGAGACTTAGGTGCCTGATTTTCTAACATAGAATTATCATATCCCAACAACCTCCATATTTATATGAGAGAATTATGTTCACTAGATCTAATCGTGGAAGAAGGATAATTCAGCGAAGTTTTACAATCCTCTTGTCGCAACAACAGGTTTTCATTTATACAACAAGTCTTTGCAACTCTTTACTAAGTCATATTCAGAACATTGGCAACGTCAATGCTAATAAAAGGGAGTTAACTAGATTTTTGTAGAGTAATTAGATATTTTAATATGTTTCTAATGCTGCTTCGACTTAAATTTTGTTAGTTTCTAGTTTTAAGTTAGTTTTAGGACGACTATATACTATTATGTCTTAAATTTAAGAATTTTTTATCATTTACTCACTAACACTATAATTTATAAGGTATTAATCTTGTTGTGTTAGGTCTCAAATGAATAAATAAATAAAATAAATAAATAAATTAAAATAAAATATAAGCTTATTACAAGCATGATTAGAAAACTATTTTTTTGTAAGCTTATTCTATAATTAGACATCTAAACTTAGTTTATATTATACACAACAATATTATCGCAAGGGTTCAGTTTTCATTGTTAAATAATTTTTAATAAACCTTTCACAATAGTATTCACTATACTTTTCTAAGCTTAAGGCTTATGTTAGTAAGCTTGTTATAAGTTATTTCTAAATCGTTTTGGTTTGTTGGGATACTATATGTACATATGTATATACAAGCATAAATTAGCAAAACAATTAATATAAACTTTTTTAAATACTCATATGAAATATTTGCACCTTTTAACTTACTCGCATTTATTTATTTTTATTTTCTTTAAGAATCAGTTGGTAGTCTTGGATTTTTAAAGCTCAACGATTTGGAAATTATAAGACGACATAACGTGTTCGATGACTTAATGCTGTTCTCACATCAGTGGCAATTTGTTTTGCACAAGTACGTGCTGTCAAATAAAATTAATTTTGTATCCCCACCTTGTTATCTGAGTGTACGTCGTACACTAATTGTTGCTGTTGCATGGTGAGGAGAGAACAATTTTTTTCATGTTGCGCATATTCAAATACATTCCCTAGTGTTGCCAAGATAAATTTTTCTAAGAATTTCTTAATTTTATTAATTAACTATAGAAGTTGTGCAAATAACGAAAAAATAAATGTCAATTTCATTAATTTAACACTAATAAAGCTGTTTTAAACTCTTCCTCAATTCTTTTCTTATTATCTTCTACCAATTACTTGAGAAATAAACACATATTTCTTATGTTACTTAAACGTGGTATATACTCGATCAATTAAAAGGTCTGTTTATCTTCTTTACAAATTGGATAATATTTAAATCAGTTATAAACACATACAAAAGTTCATTAAGGTACGAAAAACCCTTTTTTTATCAGTATATCAGGATTTTGGTGTTTCGAAAATTTCAAGAACAAATTCTAGTTGTACTCGACAGTGCCTACCAGAAAAATAGTATCATATCCCAGGTATTGATTTTTCGCACTTGTATAAAACAAAACGAAAAATAATAATAATAATAAAGCAGGTCTGAAATTTCAAAAAAGTGTTCTGGCGGGCAGCTGTAGGCAGAACGAAATTGATATCCCTAAAAACTAGACACTTTGGACTAAATAAACCATATGAAAATATACTTGCCAGCCCTTGCTGAAAAAAGATCCAAGCCTTGAAAAATAAAATTTTGACTTTTTTTAAATTGGTCATACAGCCATCGTATTATTTGATTTCATTTAGTTCAAATTACCGTTAGTATAAGGACATGCGTATATGTATGTCTAAGCGTAAAAAAATAATAATTAAATGGATGGCATTCATATTTTGTAACCGTTTAAAGTTGAAGGAATAAAAACTAAATCTTTTAATCTCTTATTTTTTTTATTTCAAATTTGTACTGCGTCAAACACGAAATAACTAAAAAAATTCAACTAAGAAAAGTGTAAGCTTTTAAACCCCATATAAATTTTTCCTCAATTATCATTTTTAAAAATGCCCCAAAGTGCATTAGTGGGTATTGGATTAACATGCTTATAGTTATTAACTTTTCACTGTGAGGTAGAAATTGATGTTGTTTAACAATTATTTTTTTTTTTTTTATCTGAATTTAAATGAATTTTACTAATTTTATTTCATTAATTTTAAGTTAAAAGATAAAAAAATATAAAAAGAAATGCTAAAATATAAAAAAGAATAAAGTTTAATTCATTAATTAACTACCAACAATCGCATTTTTAATATAGGAGACTCATGTGGATACTTTTCGCTGTGATTCACTGTATGTACTTCTAAAAACGTTTCTTATGACATGAAATTTTATTTTCGATAAGCGCGTAGAATAAAATGATCAGCTGCATTTTTTTCACATATATAACAACTGAATTTTAATTCAATTTTTCGTGTTGTAACTTTACATTTTGATTTTTCGCTTGCTATGTATTTTGAACTACTTGCCCAAAATGATTTTTAACACATCTGTTATTATTTGGGAGTCTGAGGAACGACTGTTGACTATCTAATAACCGTGACCTCCTCCATATAGAAACAGTTTAATATAAACATGTTTAATACAAACATGTTCATATCTTCATTACAAATAATGAGCAAAATTTAATTGTAAGCTTGACTGCCGTTGTATCCACCCATACCAACACACATAACTAATTGCATTTATACATATCGTCATATGAAATACAAAAAGACTTAAGTTAAAAAAAAATCAAAATTGACTTTTTGACTGATTATGATGCACCCTTTCATATAGGTGTTTTCACAAATTTTTACATTTCAGCAATTAAAACCAACTTTTTTATCAACAAAATCATAAAAGGAAAATGTAACTCCTTTTTTATCGTATTAGTCTTTTTATTATTAGAATATAACATTATGCGACAAAAAAGAACGAAGTTGAAATTCCTTGGAAGTTATAAAATCTTTTTGATAGGCGCTATCGAGTACAACAAGAATTTGTTTTTAAAATTTTCGAAATACCTTTAAAATCTTGAGTACTCGTTAAAAAACCGGTTATTCTTACCTTCATGCACTTATAAGCCAATAATTTAGATTGATGTTAACTGTTTTTATATTTCTTAGCAGACTCAGAAAGAAGAGAAATAAGTTTTTAAATTACATATACATACAATTACATATACATATACATAAATTATACTTTCTAAAAATTTATAAACATCAACAAATATGTAATTTACGCACTTTTCGATTTCAAAAAATCTAAATCTAAAGTTTCATATCTCTATAAATAATACAAACATTAGAATTTTTTTTTAAATACTAATTCTTTTTCCTTCATATCCTATGCTGGGGACTCGAACCTGGGCTGCTTGAGTTAAAACAGAAGACGTAGACAATAAGCACAATAAAGCGAGAGTGGCATTCGGATGGCAGCAGTCAATATATAGAAGCTCAATATATCCAGACGAACTAAGCTCAGAATATTCAACTCCTGTGTTAAACAAGTTCTGCTGTATAACAGTGAAATCTGGCTTGTATCAAAAAACATCACTTAAAATCTGCAAGTATTCATCAACAGGTGCCTCATAATCATATGCAGAATATTTTGGCCTACCACTATAAGTAACTCAGAACTGTGGAACATGACTAATAAGGAACCGGTACTGAAGCAGATAAGGATAAGAAAATGAATGTGGATCGGTCACACCATTTGAAAAAGTCCCGATAGTATCACCAGAATGTAACACGAGTGGAACACTCAAGGCTTAAGAAATCGTGGACGACCAAGGAACACTTGGAGATACACAATTACCTAGGAACTAGAACGGAAAAATCTAACATAAGAAAGAGCAAAACAACACCGGTGAACCGTGTAAGATGGTGATGATTTGTGAAAGCCATATGCTCGCAAGAGAAGTAACGGGAAAGAAAAAGACAAGTTCTTTAATTAAAAGTAAGGTTAACTTAAAAAATAATACACATTTTTGGTTTATGTTTTATTTTAGAAAGTTTTTTTGTTTCTTTTGTACGATTTTTGATATGTAACTTTCTGGATTTCAGATTCAACATTGCAAAATTCTGGACATTTTTAGAAAAAAATCTTGATTTTGATAAAAAATTTTCGGTTACAGATTGTCGGTAGATGTCATAGACGAAGCAAGGTGAAGGTTCGCAGACGGTGGCAAATCCAAAATTTAAATCAAGAAAGGTAATGCTGTATCTGTGGTTGGATTAGAAGGGAATTGTTTAATAAGAGCTCCTACAAGCAATTCTGTTAAAACGGCCAGAACTTATCAACGGAAAAAGTGTTGTGTTCAATCATGCAACGCCAGACCACAGAATAAACTAAAAGATTTTGACTGGGAAGTTTTAACGCATGCACTGTATATCACGGACCTAAAACTTTCAAATTATCATTTGCTTCGAATTCTGCATAGCTCTCTTAATGGATCTGTTTTTCGCTCAGAAGTTCTACACTGTCGGAATAATGCCTTTACCGCAAAAGTGGCAACTAGTTAGTTGTCTATCAAAACGGCACATATTTGATTTAATAAAACTCGTTTTATATAAGATAGCGTTCAACTGTTGGACAAATTTGTAAACGAACTTTTTCGGTAACCTAGTTTAAAAAATTAATTGTAAATATTTTAAATGATCACGTTTAAAACGCCTTACGTTATTAATTCACTAAAGAAGAATAAAACATCTTGACATACTATAATATTTCTTGATTCTTGGCAAGATGTACAAATTCTTGTAAATCAAGCCAAATCAATGCCATCTGGCAACCCTTATATCATACTACGATATGTACATATGAATGTTAGAATGTACATACTTCATTAATCATACGGCCAAAGAGATGACAACAAACCCAATTTTACTTTTCCAATACGAAAGGTGTTGGAAGTTGCACAATAAATAAATAAATTATGGACATAAAAAAGCAGTAGCAATAGCAGCACCACCAACAACAAAAACTTTTCAAACACGGACACAATTTATGATAAAAAAGTAGAAGTTTAATAAGAAAAGATAGAGTGAACGCTGTATGTATATGTATGTATGTATGTATTTATGTATTGTAGAAACCATACTGATTGGGATTAAATTTAAAATGTGGTATTCTAGGAAGTAAAAATAAATTTCAATGCGAGTGATTCCAGTAATTGCACACATGCATGTACAAGTATGGTCTAATAAAATGATTTTGAAAACTTAACTTATAATAAAATTAACCCATAATTATGAATGTTTTTTTTTTTTTTTTGATGAAAACTATGTTTTTTTATAAAATTTTTATTAATGATGTTTACAATATGTACATACATATTTCGGCAGACTATATTTCAAATGAAAAATAAATGTATTCAAATTACAAACATATAAGTGAAGGTAGAATTAGCTGAACGTAAATGTAGAAGACGTAAATGTAGTCGTGTCGGGTGATCGCTTTTGTTATATGAAAAGCTATGAAAGTGCTCACTTGACCGTAATGAAACGTAACTGTAACGTCTCAATCTGTTGAAAATAGAATTTGACGGCAACGTTACGTGACATTTGTCAAGTAGTGATGGGCTGTTTGTATATGGAATGTTATGGGGGAATTTTTACTCTTTTTTTGGTACTTACATTTTTCGGTAAATACATATAATATTAAATATGTTTATTGTTTCAGATTAGTCTTTTTTCTTTTTGTAAAATATAAGAAGAGCATTTGTCAATCGTATGTGTTTCTTTGTATATAACTCTGGGTATGCATGTGTATAGTACGTTTATGATAAGGATTGCAAAATAATTGTACGTACAAGCGTAGATAATGTAAGCAACTACACATAATAGATAAAAATAACAATAATAAAAAACATAAAGGTTTTTATAAGTATAATACTTCGTATATATCCAGTAGTGTATGCATGCTTGTGGAAAACGAGAATTATAATCTAATTAAATATAAAATTTATTAATCAAATATTAATAACTATTATTAATCAAATATTAATAACTATTCCATCCTAAGATATTTTAAAATAAAAATTTCTATATTTTTTTATCGATATTTCGCTACTTCTTTGTGTAGCTTCGGCAGAAAATATGTAATTACTTATATTTATTTGTAATAAATTACATATAGATGTATATATTTTGATTCAATGAAATGAAATAATTTTTTTAAAAAAACCTTAAGCTTCAGAAATTATTAAAATTTAAATATGAAAGCTTAAATAATTTCCGTACTTTTTTCACTTAATTTCAAATAATGTGCACATATTTAAGTGTCATCTATGTTTTGCACAGCTGTTATTATTTTTTTATATACACGTGTGTGTTTAATGTATGTATACTCAAATTCTTGTTTTCTTCTTTATGCCACAACACATGCCACGTTTTTAAGTGTTCTATAAGTGGCAAAACGTTTTATTTATTTATTTTCTGTTTATAATCAATTTCATAATTTTTTGAATATTTAGCCAGTGTTGTAAAACAAATTTTTTAAAGCATTTACATCACTTGCGCTATAATTCTATTCGTTTCGCATCGAGTAAAATCATTAGAAAATTTTACGATATCGAAATATTTTTCGATTCGAATTTTATTTCGATCATGAATACCAGAATTAGGCCACTGGCTTTACGCACCCAAAATTTTCCTGGAATCTTTGTAAAAACCACATGTTTATAAAAATCTTCACTTAAAATGCAAAAAGAACCTAACAACCAAAAAACTCAAAATTGAGTTTTTGATTGGCACAGTGAATTAAAACAAACGTCTTTAAAAATTTTAGCCTCCTATTTGCAAAAATACCGACTTTGTTAGAGAAGTTCAAGAGTATATTATATCAAATAATTTTTTTTTTCTTTTTTGACAAATCAACATATTAAAGTATCAAAGTAGCACAAGTATATTAATAATATATAATGTAAGTATATAAGTACATTTTTCGTTTTCTTATGGAGTTAATTTTATAACTAATGTGCATCTTAATAATATAAAACCGTAATAATATATACCGTAACAACTATTTGTATTGTAGGAATGGTCTATAAACCCAAAAATCCACTTTTGTCCCTTCATTGGTCACTTAAAGTGCAGCACTTGAATATGTACGTTTGAAAAACACATTTTGGTGGATGATGCAAGTTAACAAACAAAAAACTGCTTTAAAGAAGAAAAAATATATTTTACAAGAAAAGTCGTTGAATACACAAAGAAATATTTCATCACTTATATTTAGAGGTGTCAATTTAATAAATTTTCAATATCAAATGTAAAATAAAAAATTTTAATTAAAATCCCTAAAATAAAAATTCGAAAATCCCTTTCCCGAAATTCCTTCTCCCTATCTGTTTGCAATAGAAGGATTTTATTAGTAGGAAAAATGTATACCAAGGGAATTTTCAGAATTGGGCTGAAAATTAATTACAAATATTCCCTAAAAATATAAATGTGAACATAAAATGCAGTCTTTAGTTTTGTACTCGTCACATAAGTACTTTACACTTTGTAGGTTCCTGTCATTCGTTACCTTTTATATGGACAAAGCTTACAGTTGTTTTTTACTTTTACTGCTATAAGAGTTTTAGATTTCAATGTGCTTGGTACAATATTGGCAGTACAAATTAATTCGATGCTTTTTTTAGCTCAAAAAAAAGATTTATTTCACAACCTTTCGTTTCAAACTTTGAACGAATGCAAAGACGTAAAAAAAATTAGCGACTAATCACAAAATTCATAGCGATCTTCTATGAGCGAACGTGTCCAAGGTAAGGGAGGTATGCTGAGACATATTTGAAGAAGCTAAAGGTCCACCTGAACTCAATGCCCGTGCAATCTTGAATGATGCTAGCCAAACCTGATTCAGATGAAGAGATACTGCGGACCTGATACAAAAAAAGCGAGAATAACATCAAATTAATCTCATGACTCCATGGAATACCGTCAGAAGAATATTTTCAACTCTTCGTATGAAGGACTTAATATCCCTGATGGGTTTCCAAGCCAAAACAACTCACTCACAGAGAATATGCTTTGTCTTTTTCTTCTCCTCTTTGCACAGATTTGTGCCCAAAATGACGTGCAGAGTTCGTGTTCCCACTCATTAATCTTCCTCCTGGCCGTGGTCCAGTTAATACCTCAGTATGGTTCTGGTCCCAAAAATTTAGTGACCGAGCCTCGGCTTGTCTTCTTAAAAACACTGGATCACATATATTTACAATGTAAGACTAATTGGTCTTTCCGATCTTAGTTGGCCTCGGCCTCTTGCCTAGTTTAGGTAAGGAAACTACACTTAACTTTCGCCAGCTTAGTGGTATGCTGAGTCGCCCTGATCATCGACTTAATATGCAGATCCTTCTGAATTATGGCCGGGAATATACCATACGGACTCGAAGCTCTAAAACTTTGTCACGGAAACAACTTTTCTTAGACAGACTGCAGGATCGTATGTTTATCGTACCCATATGGAAATAGGGAATTAGTTCACGTAAGAAACTATTGCTGTTAAATTCAACACATGCTTATATTATATCTTTCAGATATATTCAAGGAATAAAATTTATTAAATAAGGAGTTACAAGGAATAAATAGTAGTATTATTTCTACGAAAGAATCTATTACTGATTTTCTTTAAAAATACAAATTATTTTGCAACAATATTGGACGACGTATACAGTTTCTATCATTAGTTGCTCATAGTGCAGAATATGTCATCAAATATGCTGACATTATAGTATATGATGTCTATTTGAAACACCAGCAGAACGATATCAATACCGATTTAAGGATTTAAGTAAATTGGATGTGGCAAAGAGATACATTTTCTGACACAAATACAAAACGAATTTCAAAAAAAAAAAAAAACCTATGGAGATATGTGTTTAAGTTTTGTTAAAAGAATGATTAACTGTCGTCGTAACCATGATTTAAGAAATAGAAGGTAGGTATTCCCAGAAATTTTTCTCAATTTTGTGTAATTTAATCAATATTATAAATTTAGAATATTACTTAGAATTTTGCAGCATAAGTACCAACGTTAATTTTGAATATATAATGTATGTATGTTTTTCAGCCCAGGCTATTTCAGAATATATACTAAAAGATATGTATTGAGATGGGAAATTTGAAAATTTTATTAAAGATTTGTTGTAAGTTCTTTTTTTTTTGATTTTTTGTCTTTGTTTGCACATTTAATATTTTGTTTTGCCTTATATAACGGTTTCATAATCGAATTCGAAAAAAAAATTATGTGAAAAATGGGATTTTGTGAGCAGTGTATGGTAGCACAAATTTCAACATAAATGTCAGTTCGCCATTATTGTCAAATGGTAATATGTCAGAAAAAATGAGAGAGTGACACTACCTTGTATTTTCTTATATCATGGTCGTAACTGTATATTATATATATATACCAACGAAGCACTCTTAAAACTTTTATTATTTTATTTTTCTTTGTTCTCAAAAAGCAACATAAAACCACAAATAAGATTAAAATTGTCAATTAAAAACTTAATAACGTAATAAATAACACCTAAAAAGGTTTTAGGTTCGCCCCATGTCCTACTTTACCACATGTCCCACTTCGCCCCATATCTCACTTCGCCCTATGTCCAACTTTGCCCCATGTCACACTTTACCACACTCTTCTCTACATGATAATGAATAATGTAAGAAAGAAAAAGATTCTGTCAGTATTTTTTGAAGAAAATAATGAATAGACGCGATTAAAAAGTGACAAATGTATGAAAATTGATGTTTTGCCAATATTCACTTGTTGAATATTTGAAGTCGTTTCCGAGTGCATAAAACGTTATCGGAGTCCAAATTTTACATACTTAGTTTTCTAATCCACAAGTACAAAAATCTGATCTGGGACTTATAAAAATACGATACTTCAAAATAAGTACACCCCTAGTATACATATGCATATTTTTTGGATGGCCACTAGTAAAAAAAGGTAGTTTCGCGTAGTAACGCATTTAAGCAAGATTTTGGTAAATGTATTTCATGCTTTGATTGTACACAGCTTTCGGCATTTTCCCTGATTATACATCTTTTAATATTATTCAAGTATATACTAATTTTTTAAAGAAATCGCAGTTCTTTGATAATTATTTTATTTTATACGCAACGTGCCTTCCAATAAAGATTCCTGAACTATGATGGTTGATAATGGCAGCATTGTTAAAGTTATATACATACATTTTTCGAGTTGACTGTCATTTTTTCAGTTTGTTTTGCTTAACCAACATAGACGGATATAGCGATAACAAATAAAACTGTTTTAACAAAATTGCTGTTGTGTTCGGGCAATGCTTAGCGCGCTTTATCCATTTTTCAGTAAACGCAAAACAAATTTGATATTTGAATAAATTTGAGTTCACGGATTCAGTACACAATGAACCAACACTCACGTACGATGATGCAGCGCGAGATGTAGTTGAAAAAAACTTCCATAAATTTTCATTATAGTCTCAAATTTTTCAAGGGTTTTAATTTTTGTTTTTTTGAATTAAAATAAAATAATAATTTTAACTTTGGGAGAAAAAGACAATCCTATATCGAGGCCAAAATTGCAAGAAGTGTCCTCCAGCTCTAAGAGAACTTCTACATTCATCTGTCAACCTAGGCATCCAGTAGAGAGCATAAGAACTCAACCATCTTCTTATAGTGGACTCTAACGTCAATTCATGAGTAATTCGGCGCTTGAAGCTCCACATCAATTGACTTTCTCGTTTTGCAGCATGTTTTTTACAACCTACTTTGACTGATCATTGATTTTTCAAAAATTTCACACATATGGCATGTATGTATATAATAGCGTTTTTTTTTTGCAGATGATTTTTAAAATAACATTTTATTCCGGTTATTTTTAAGAATATTTTTTTTTAAATTTTAATGATTATAATTTCCAATAACATGTTATTGCAGGTACATTTTAAAAGGTTATTTGTCGCAAATTTCAGACAGTTATTATTATTTAGTTTTAACTGATTTTTACATAAATGTCGTTGAATTAATTATTTCTTTAAGTGAGGCTCAAAACTAATATGAAATTTTTCTCTGTACGAATACTTTTTCCATTTTTTATATTCTTTTGAATGACCTAGACACTAGAAAAATTAAAGTCAGCGAGACAAAAGAAATTTTAAATAAGAAAAGAGAAAACAGAGCAAAATCAATTGTGTTCGTTTATTATCTTTTTCATACGAGTTTTTTAATTGTTTATTTATTTATAAAAAGAGAGAATTTATAATATATTCTTTAATATTTATATTCATATTTCTTATGCCTAATTTGCATATTAAGATTGCGGTAGCACTGCTTATATATATTATTTGCAAATTATGAAAAATTTATGAAAAAAGCCACACGAAATAAAGAGAATCATGAACGAAAAAGAAGCATGTACGAAAAAAAAACATAAAAGGTCAAACTACCGAACGAACTACGGAGCTAAAAAGACTCATTGTAGTGACCGACTCTCTTAGATCACTTGTATGAGTAGTTCAATTGTACTAAGTCGTTAGCGAACTACCCAAGTCTACTTTTAGTTCTTATGTAGCCATGCGAATGCAAAAGTCTACTTCGTTCAGCTCTTGGTATTTGTTGTTGTTCTTTATTGTCTGTTACTTGTTTTCTCTCTTTATGTATTTGTTGTTGCCGTATATTATTATTTGTGAACACTTCTACCTATGTTGTTGTCGATTTAATTATCTGTACATGGGCACGTAGTTGTTTTTGTGCCTTTTGTGTATTTATTTTTAGCAATGTGATAAACGCAGGGGAGCACAACCTGATTTTTGTAATAATACGTTTAGAATTTGCAGTAGGCATTTGTTTGTAAAAGCTTGCAGGTGAGCATCGATTGCATTTTGGCGCTTCTAAACTTCGCAACCGTAAAACCAAATAGAATTAACGTTCGAACCGTATATGCGTAGCTTAGAAGTAGTTGATATTTGGCAATACCTCCAAACAAATCGAAGCATATCGAATGCATCCTTTGTCTTGTTAATACGTGCTTCAGTGTCATTGTTAGAACCACTTTTCGTAGTAACCATACTGCCTAGATAATTGAAGTTGATTATACATTCCACGACTTCGTTATATTCATACATGTAGATGTGTGGTGAAATATTTGCGCCATAGCCACCATTATTTTGATCTTGGAAATATTGACTTCCAGTCCAGATGCACGTGACTCAAACCTAATGGTTTCAATATTCTCATGCATATGTCTAGAAACTTGGCTCAGAAGACTTACGTCATCGACATTTTCTAAGTCCTCTAGGTGCTTAAGAGTCTTCGGTGGCATTCCAGATATCTCTAAAATTTTCCACAAACAATAGCTGTTGACACTGCCGAAGGCCTTTATAAAGTCGACCAGGTAAACAGGGGTACGGAACTCATAACACTCCTCTAAAAATTATTCTCACTGTGTTAATAATCAAGGCGGAGCTATTCATTATTCGACTCAGTATTGAAATACGTGTTATCCCACGTATATCCATATTCTATACACAAATGGGTACCACAATGTCGCAGGTCACTGTACATCGCATAGAAGAAATGTTATCGCTTCCCGAGACTTTGTTGCTTTTAAGAGTTTTAATGGCGTTCCTTACATCCTGCCTTGTTAATGGGTTGTCTACAATTCCAACAAATGTAATGTCGCGATTCGTTACAGTGTGGACTTTTATCGGTGATGTTAATCCTATTAAGTTGTTGAGAGTTGATTTAAAGTATTCTATCTAGCATACAATCTGTTTATCCGGTTTTGAAGCAATAATTATATTGCAGCTGCAGATGTGGCTGTTGGTGTAAGTGGGCTTACACTCGATATGTTGTATAAGCTCTTAATGTCCTTGCAGCTGCTTGGTTCGCTTAGCCGGTGATCCATAGTCGCATGTCCCTTGCCGACTTTTTGGATACGTCACGATATTTTTATGGTGAACTGCAACATCCCCGTTTACATTCACTATCCCGTTATTCACAACTTTGCGTTATGCAACTAGGTACCATGTTGTTTATGTGATCCAAATTCTTCTCCTAAGATACCAAAACCCTAGCATCTGCTGACCAACCTCACTGTATGCTTGCGTAGCACGGCAGAAAATTTCGTCAATACTAGCTCCGCTATCACTTATGACAACCGGAATTCGATTACCAACGCAGGCCAAAAAATCATTTCGGTATGCTTCCACTACCAGTTTTTACGATTAGCTTTTGTGGCAAGAAATCTCAAAGTTGCAATCATTAATCACACCACCAAATAGAGGTCGGTGTTTATATACGCTACCCGCCTCGAGCTAACGTCAAGTAAAAATGATAGCCATTTAGAACTTATAACCCAGCAAGCTTGTGATAGAATTTGTGAATAGTGCCACCTACCACGAGCTTTCTATCACAGCATAACTCAAGTAATCTTTTCCCATTGCTGTTCATTCAACTACTGAATGCAACATCTCTATTGTGCTTTTCCATATGTGTTTGGGTCTACCTAGTGATCTGGTACCTTTTGGATTCTATAGGAGATCTTGTCTGCAGATTTCAGTTCGTTGTTTCCGTAGAGTATGCCCAAACTAATTTCACCTCATCTTTTTGATCTCCGCATGTATCGAAATTTGTTTACATTCAGCCCACAATTACTCGTTTGATATTATATTTGGCCACCAGATATTGATGTTTTTTCTCAGACTGTTGTTGATAAATGTTTAGAGTTTTGTGCCTTCCTCATCAGCCAGGTTTCGCATCAATATAGCGGAACTGGTTTTATGTTTGAGTTAAACCACCGTACCGTGTTGTACACCTTGATACTGACGACCTTAAAATTACTGTTAGGGGCGAGCAAATTTATCTTTAGACGTCTTCATGTGGTGCATGCAATTTGGTAATGAGGTCGTCGGCATATCGCAGGGTATGCCTAATATCTTGATGATATTAGAACATCATGATGATATTAGATCATCAATATACAACATTTAAGACAACAGAAGTAGCATTGTCAACTGCAAAGTTTATAGAAAAAGTTTATACAATTTTTGATTGCTTTAATAGTGTACGGTAAGGAGCGTTTTCCTTACCGGCAGCAATATAGAGCAACTTGGTAATTTAAAGTTGTTATCTATAAGCTGCTAAACTTATATTTTGAGGCACTAGAATTTGCGACCGTGTAAAAATAAAAAGACCCGATTTGTTTCACTTCAAGATTAACAATGATTTATTAATTTTAAAAAATATTATTTTCTACTTAAACTAACAGTACTTACTTATTTGAGCAAATTTATACATATACTCTTTACCAAATGGCCACTGTTGTTGGTTTTTATTTACTTTATTTACATTGATCCGTTTCTTACAAAAACAAATACATTAAGATAAATTTGAAAGATTTAAAAAGAACAAGAAAACAATATGATTTGAAGAAATAAGCAAAAATACAATTTATGAAAACTAACGGGATATGCAACAAGAATATGAACAGCGGGCCACTTTGTAATAAAATATGATGAAAATACAGTGGTACAAAATAAGAAAAACGTAATGAAATTGAATAAAAAGAATAAAGCAAAATTAAGTAAATAAAAAAAAATGAATTAAATAATATTTATACGTTGACCTAACAAATAGCGATTCATTCTGTGCTGATAGTTGTTATTGATCCGCAGTTCAAGTCGACATTGAGAGTCATAGATTTATACAAATATTCCTTGTATACTTGGACAGAGCGGAGTTTGTTGATGAAAAGAAAATGCCTTCTTTTTAAGTGGAATAAAGCTCATCCTAAACTTATTTCTTTTATTTTTAAAAGAAACTTTAAGGGAAGGAGGTGATGTCGACTTTATTATGACAATTTCTCTTAATCAGGATAAATTTGAAAATACTTTTTCAGTATTGCGATAAAAAGTAGGTAATAATAGCAACCCTTCTACAGCCAAATTTAATAATATTTTGGTAAAATTTATAGTCTCCAAAATTGCTTAGTCAAGCTCGCCCAGTAACTGTAAACCGAACTACGTTGATAACGCGACGTTAAGTTCGATAAACATATATATGCAGATTATTTTTTGGAAGGCGTTTTTGATTATTTTTTCTTATAAATGTCGAATTGGTCCCAATAAAATATTTTGTTGAATGGCGTTCAAATTTATTCCAAAATTACAATGTGAAAAGTGTTGTAAACTGTTCAAAAGGTTGATAAAGTACTTACAGCACCAAGCGAACTTTTTATAATTTTCAAGAATTACTAGAGATTAAAGGATTTTGGAAACTTAGTTGTTCCATCAGATATATTAATGAATGCCTGCAAGAAGCATATTGTATTCCACAAAATTTTTAAGGATGAGCCACATAGAGTTTATGTAAAATCTTTTATCATTGAATTGTGTAAGCGGTCGACACCAGAATGGATTGATGATAATTGTCTTCGCCACAGGCTGGAGATATTAGACTTTCTTTTAATAGTACTTCTTAGAAAGCTTTGCGATTGGTCTGTGAAAAGTGACAGTTATAAATAAAGGTTGTGTCGCTGTGGTATGGCAGGTAAGTCGTCGGTTCAATACCAGGCCAGACCATTTAAAAAAAAAAAAAAATCGACATTAGCTAGTAACTGGTTATGAGTATTACTACTATTGAAAACTTCTCTAAATGCATTTGCCGTTCGGAGCTGGCGTTAAGCTGTAGGTCCCTTTCAATGATTTTAAAAGTAAAATCGGATGCAGCTTATTGACTGAGAGAAGTCCCTATGTTCCTTCGTGGAATGTTATGGGAATTAATATAAAATAATATAAACAAAGGAAAAGTAAGTATTCTCCAAATGAATAACTCCATAATTATTTTAAAATTAAATTTAAACTTTAATTAAAATTTTATATTTGGAATTTATTAAGCGTTCATGTACAAAAAAAATTTTTAATTAAAATTTTTATACAAAAATAACATTACATGAATACTTGATAAATGTACAAAAACAGAATTTTAGCTTAAGTATGTTTGAAATATTCTAATTAATTTAACTTCAGTATTTTTTATAAAATTGAAAATAATAATAAAAATAAATACTTATAATTTTTTAAACTTATTTCTAAGAGAAAATTTATTCAGAATTTCTTAACATAACTGAAAAAATAATTATATTTACATACATATATATTATACAGGTTGGGCAAATTTGAGTCTAGGAAGTAAATTGGCTGTCAAATGATAAAATGTCATGAATTGAGCTAACAACCTTTGACACTTATTTAGTAAAAAATTGGGAAATTTTAGCTATAGAACGCTACACTCTTAGACAAATAATTTTAATTGTGAAAATTTACTATCGAAATGGTGAAAATTGTACTGTATCACTTCGTAAAATTCGAGCAGCTTTTCCTCCTAATCAAGCTCCTTCTGAGACCGCTGTGCGTAATTTAATCGCTAAATTCGAGGCTCACTGTAATGTTGCTGACAATAGATCAAAACAATACACTCGTAGTGATGTAAACATACCGCTGTACAGCAAAATGTTGAGATTGAGCCTGGAACATCAACGCGTCTACGTTCGCAACAATTGGGCCTCACAAGAGGAACTTAGCGCAATATTTTGTATAAAGATCTTCATCTTCACGCTTATAAAGTTCAACTCTTTTAAGAATTAAAGATTCCAAACCATGACAACCAATTTTTGTGGCCACAATTGGCTAAAGTTGATATCACTGAACTTTGGTTTCAGCAGGACGGTGCCACGAGCTACGCAGCCGGCCAAACAGTTCTCAATTGTCAAATGGCCGCTTCGTTCTTGTGACTTAACGCCGCTGGATTATTTTCTCTGAGGCTATTTTAAAGACCGTGTTTACGTGAACAAACTACAAACATCTGACTCTCTAAAAGATGAAAGACGGCGCTGCATCGACGAGATAAGCGAAGCTTTGTTGCAAAATGTGGTTCAAAATTTTATAAAAAGAGCGGACGTCTGCCGACTTGCTAGAGGTGGACATTTGCTCGACCTCATATTCCATTATTAATTGCCATATTTCTATTTGATGTTGGTATGAATAAAACTGAGTTTGTCAAAAACATGTGTTTTAACGCCAATTTACTTCCTAACCTCAAATTTGCCCACCCTTTATATGTATATATAGGTCATGAAAAGCACCAAATATTCCTTTGCACAACAACAACAAAATATGTTTTTCCCCACATTAATTTGCACAGTCATATTGTTTGACTGTATTTTTATTCATACAATTTTTTGAATTTATTTGAAATAAATATAAAGAAGAGGAGAGCGCAACCAAAAAAAAAAAAAAAAAACAGAAACGCATATCATAATCAGTGTGACCATATTAGCTTTTTTTAAGCTAAGTTTAGCATTTTTATGTATGATTTAGCTTCGAAATTTTTCATTCAGGTTTTGGCTTTTTTCAAAAATTCTTTTAGTTTTTTTGCCTTTTCTCGACATATCAACAAAATAGGATAATAGAGAAAGCATAGTACAAACATTTTAAAGTCTGACATCAAAAAACACTAAAATTGTAGCATCACAGAAACAATAGTGTTACGAAAATAAAAAATACAACACTGCATTGTGGAATTTTGGTATATTTTCGTGTCACCCTAGCAATTTGGCAGCATTGCCACATCGACCATCTTTATGTTACATTTGAATTAACGGATATGGAAATAGAAAATGGTCGATATTTCCTGAACCTTCCGAGCTGTAGGCAATTAGGTATATAAGGGGCTGCTGTACCTACACGTCAGTTATTTAACGTTTGGCTGTTGTAAGATATAGACGTGTTAAGGAGGTGATACATTGGCAAACATTTGTTTGCTAACATCGCAAATAGCCAATCGCATACATGGATCACTTACTTTTCCTTGAATGCGATTGGTTATTTGCGATGTTTGCAAACATATGTTTGCCAATGTATCACTACTTTTAAAGCAGAAATAAAAGTGTTGAGTAACGAATATTAAGTGTTGTATTAAGACAAACAGTATAAAAGTTATTGTGCAGTAAAATAAAACTGTAACAAAAAGAAAGCGGTGTTTGTTTTATTTTAACGCAATCTAGGCCAACTCAAACGTTTTAAAAAGTTTAAAACGTAACATTAGTGTTAAAAGCATAGTAGTAAGCATGAAGGAGGTCTCTTTTTCTTTTCTTTTGTGAGTGTTATAAAGAGAGCAAACAATGCAATGTTAAGGCGCTGATACATTGAAAAGAATTTGTTCGCAAACATCGTATATGTATGCCTTTGTTTTGCAAACAAATGTTTGAATCAGTGATAGACTCTGTCAAACCAGACAATAAAATTTAACTTTTAAGTGGTTTTAAAGATGGTGGAAGTGATTTGCTGTCTGGTAAAATATGCATTTTAAGCAGTTTTCAACGAATAAAATTTGTTTTTAAGAAAAACACAGTAATGCTAATAAAAAAGCTATGTATGTCGCCTTTGCATTGACCAAATAAACTATAAAATTTTTTGCAAATATTTTTTAACTAATTTTTTCAAATTTCATTCAGTTCATAATTTTGATGTTAATGAATTCTGTTAATAATTTTATTGGGGTACTTTTGCTTTTCTACCTGTCGATACTATTGGAAACAGGCTATAAAATAAATAGTCCGCAATACAATATAATAGAGAAAACACAATAATGGTGTATAAACATAAAAAACAAAAGAACATATTTCAATGAATGAATAATTTTATCCTTTAAAAAAATAAAAATACACATCATTTCAGAAGTTACTTAGAGTGCGAGCAATTAAGGCCTTCGACTCTGATGGTAATATTATTTTAGTTTTAATATTCAAAATTTAATTATTTTATTAGATAGCTTACATTGCTTAAGAATAATGAATATAAATATACATATGTATTCATATATTAACTTCCTTTACATTAAAATATAACAACAAATAAATTAGAAATAATGTATATATATATATATATATATATATATATATATATATATATATATATATATATATATATATGTAGATATAAATACATATAATTAATATATACATATTATCCGAAACTGGTGAAGTAACGAGATGAGCATTTTTTTTTTAAATTTTGTCATTCATTTCTTCCGCAAGAGTCTATGCTGACACAAATAAAGTGTACATTTACATCAGCATTTTGCCCATTTGTTTCGTCAAAATTAATAAAATGCCGATGTACCAAAGAAATCTGAAAACACGGCAACTTTATTTGTTTTAGGAGCATTTACAATTTTTGAGAATACTGAAATACTTACTACATGTATAACCAATTGTTTTTAACTTGACGCATAAACGGACACAATAACGTATGAATACTTAAAATACAATAATCGGCCAACTAGTTACGATTTTCATATCCTTTTTGAATCTAGAACAGACAGAAAGTTTCTTAGAATTGATTTTGAAGAATTTTGTCATACTTCCGGCTCTATGAAGTTCAATATATCTAATAAAGTCACTTTTAGCCAACGTTGGTAATCCAACACAATTAAACCACCCAGGTTTTATTGGGTATTATATTAAGAAAACTCCTGGTGGGATTTAAAGTTTTTTTGTATAATCAGTAAAACAAATTTAAATGAAAGGTTTTCACGGTATATTTACAAAAAAGTAATTATATATTGGATGCACAAACTAATTAACTTTAGAACACCAAAAATGATTTTTTTTTTAAGATAATGAATTAACAAGTAAATCAAAATATCGCCCATCATTGCTAACAACTATTCCCCGGCTCTCAGGTAATTTTCGAATCACGTGTGGAAATAACATCTCGTCTTTTGAGGCAATCCAATTTTGAAGCCAAATTTCCATTTCTTCGAAAGAGGTGAAGCGGTGAACCGCCAAATCATGTTGCATTCGTCGAAACAGAAAGAAGTAAAAAGAAGCAATGTACAAAGAATAGGACGAAAACGGTAAGATATCACATTTGATCGTTTCTAAATTTTTTTTTTCAACTTTTGGATGAGAAGCCAAGCGTTGTCACACAGGATAATAGCTTTATCATGTTTGTCCTTATATTCTGACCATTTTTCTCATAATTCAAGGTACAAACAAAGTAATTGCAATGTGTACCGTTATTTTTGCAGCTCGTAGTATATAATGACACCTTGGTTTTACCAAGAGTGCAAAATAATAAGACATAATAAATAATAAGACATAGTCATTGTATTAGAAAATAAAAATATATTGTAGAATTGCAAGAAATTTAAAAGTAATAACAAAACCTAATGCAAACATTGGATGGGTAAAAAACAAGTTTTTGCCAACCCTGCTTTAAGTTGTCGACTCTTTGATGGACACCCCTAGCCAATTCATAAAAAATATTTTCAATTACATAAAGTTCTGGGTTTAACGCGGGTATTTTTTAAAGTTTGGAATAGTTACAGATCAACGAAAGCTTTTTGACACCTGACGTGTGTTTGAGATCGTTATCTTGATAGATAGAATTCGCTGTTGTTGGCTATACCCAATTTCCCTGCACTTTGTTTCACATTTTTTTTCTCGAATATTGAGACAAGCAAATGTGACCATTGTACTAACAATAAAATAAAATTTGTTTGTATAACTTTTAATTTATTTTGTTATTTTTATATTGTTTTATATATTATAAACAATGTTGAATTGTTCTATTTTGTTAGTTTTTGATAATAAAAATTTCATTATCGTATTTAAAATGGGACATTTTAATTTTACACACCTGCCAACCAGAAGGTCCCCGGTTCAATACCAGGCCAGACCATCTAACAAAAAGAAAAAAGTTTTTTCAACAGCGGTATCACCTCATAAGATTAGCTAGTAACGGATTATATAAGTGTTACTACTTCTCTAAATGCATTTGCCGTTCGGAGCCGGCGTTAAACTATTGGTCCGTTTCAATGAATCTAAAAATATAATCGGGTGCAGCTCATTGACTGAGAGAAGTCCCCATGTTCCATGGAATGTTATATGAATTAATATGTATATTATGCACGAAAGCTAATGTGTATGTGACTAATTTTGACGTTCGTTTTACAATGTTGACAACGCGTTCGTTATCATGAAACCGAGCTTAGTATGAAAATGCTTACGTTTTCATTCGACTCGTCGTTCGTGTCACGTTCATAAAAAGTAGAGATAGAGAAACAAAAAGTGTTTTCTTTCGCTTAGAAAGCGAACGAACTCATTCGTTCGATATCGTGAAACAAGCTGTTAAAGAACATTTTTTCTCTTGGTAGTTCATTCGCATAATTATCAATATTGTTACGTTTCGTTTTTAAACCGTTTGAGTTCATTTAAATTGCGTTAAAATAAAATAAACACTGCTTTATTTTGTTGTTTTACAGTTTTTATGTATTCCACTATACTTGTATACTATTTATCTTAATACAACACTTAGTATTCGTTTATGCAACACTTTTATTTCCGCTTTAACACACTTTGTTTATTGACAGCCAAACGATAACTAACTGCGTAGGCAAAGCAATCTCCTTATATACCTAATTGCCTACAGTTTGGAAACTTCCTGAAATGTTTCAAATGATCTCATATCCTCTATCCGTTAATTTAAAACATGTGAGATTGTGTTACCCAGGGATGATTTAATTTGTAGCGCTACCAGATACACAAATAAATATGGCATTGACAGGGTGACACAAAATATAGCAAAATTCTACAATTTAGGCGTTTTCATTCTCGTAACTATATTATAAATAATTCTCGTTTGACATTATATCATCTGGTAAGTATGGTAATTTTCCAAAAATTAGCTCATATGGCGTATAGCCTGTTTCAATATGTTGGGTTGTATTGTGCGTAAATGTGAAATAAGGTATTCAAGTGCCCCATTGATCGTTATTACAGAAATTTAGTAAGAATTCACTGTGTACTCTATGAGTGCGTTCTATTGAACCTAGAGTCTCTTTATGGTATGGAATACTAAAAACTTGCTTGATTTTTAACAGCTAGCATTATATTTCTGTCATCAACTGATTTGTGAATTCTGTTCCTTTATCGGATTTAAGAATTTTAAAATGAGCATATTTAAGTATGAATTGCTGTACTAGCGTTTTTGCTACTGTTTTTGCACCTTTTGTTTTGATGCTCTCATTGGTCCAACTGTATCAATGGATATAACATCAAAGCTTGTTAAAGGAGTTTCCTTCGGTTAATGTCAATTTTTTCTTAATATTTGTTTGTTTTTTATTCTACACTGACGACAATTTAGTACAAATTGCTTTATCATTTTACTCATATTTTCTAGATATATGTATTTTTGTTTTAATTGTAATATTGTTTTTCTAACACCTAAGTGTCCTCCATGTGTCGATTTGCGGTATTCATCAATTAGTCTCTTTTGTGTTTTTTTGCATGTTATACGTTTTGGTTCTTCATATAAAATTATTACTGAATTTTAATTTTTATCTGATTGCAAAACTATTAAATATTCTGTAAATTCTTCCGTGTGTACACTTTTAAATATTTCATCTTAATTGTTTAGCGCTAATTCGTTTATATTCATTCTTTTCATTCTCAATGCCAAATTCCCCAAAATCACCTTGATGTTAAATGGATTGTCACTGCATGATACATGAATTTCATCTTCTTTTCTATTTATAGACAAATGTTTAATATTCGTATCCAAAATAAATTTCAATTTTTTTATTTTTCTCACGTTCGAATGATGTATAATTCCAAATGAACAGTTCGTCGGGCTTTTCATTTAAATAGCACTTTGTGTTGTTATTGCTGGTAACATTATGTTTTTTGTTCATACTTCTCGTAATGGCCAAGATTTTAGCGTCATTTTTTTCCTTGTTGGTATAATTGATTGTAAAACGTCAGAGTTAATTATGTCTCTCGATAAGGTATCCGCATTCGTATTCATTTTAACTTTTTTGTACTCTATGGTGAAGTCGTAATCACATAAATCCATTTGTATTCTTGTCATCTTCGATGAAGGACTTTTATGAGAAAACGAAACTAGAGGCCTGTAGACTGTAACCACTATAAATTCTAAAAGAATTGATTGCCCAGTGAATGACTAGAGCTTTTTTTCAAATCCACTTAATGCAATAGTTAGCATTCTTTGAAAGCTATTAGACGATATTTTTAATCCAAATGGTAAACGTTTAAATTGATAATGAACTGTTCCAGTTGAAAATGCTGTGAGTGGTCGAGCTTCTTCATCTACTTCAATTTGATGGAATGAGTTTTTCATATCTAGTATAGAAAAATATTTCGCTCTTCCTAATTTGTCTAAAATATCTTCAATTCTCATGAGTGGAAAGTTATCATTAAAAATCTTGTTGTTTAATTTACGGAAGTCTACCACTAAACGCGATGTCTTTTTATCATTTGTAGATTTTTTTGGTATGGTGAGTTATATGGACTTACTGAATGCTCAATTATATCTTCCGAATATTTTACTTGTTCATTTATTCCTTTCATTTGTGTCTGTGGTAATCTATAGTTTTTTATATATACTGGTGTTGTATCTGATACTCGAATATTTTGCGAATAGGAGTTGTTTGTACTTAATTTGTCACCTTGTAAATAGAAAATGTCGTTAAATTCATTAATACTTTTTTATAATAAACTCCTTTGCTACCGGATCCTATATTTTAAGGTTAATAACGTTTAATAATTCATTATTGATTTCTTACTTTGTTGTAATTGTGTTGTTTGTATTATATATACATATATATATATATATATATATATATATATATATATATATATATATATATATATATATATATATATATAATATAGTTTTTAAGCCGTTGTATTTCAAAGTTAAATTATTCTATTTTAATAGCTTGACAATTTGTGTTCAGTAATTTTACATTCGTAACGCCTTTTGCTGGTACTATAGTATTTGCCAAGTAAACTCCTTTATTTATTTATTTATTCAGGATAATGCTATCTTCTTTTATACATAAATTAATTGGAATATTTATAATAATATAATAATAATTTATAATAATATTTTTGTTTGATAAATTTGCTTATTATTCACTACCAAAGTCATGTCTTTTTAGATAATAACACTGGTCTACAGCAAAAAATGTTAAAATATATTGACATAACTATTATATTTTGGGTGAAAAATTTGCCATACCCATAAACAAAATTTGAGCCAGATGGAAAAAAACTGAAAACGGATTTGAATTCAGCACATCAAAATCATTATATTTCATATAGTTCTATTTAAAGGCGAGATAATTTTTTGTTTTTTGTAGACCAGTGTAATTAATGTAATAGTAAATGTTTCGAAATCAATTTTGGCCATATATTTTGTAAGAAAATCTCTACCAATAATATCATCGTATAATAAAAGAAATTCATTACATTCTACTGTAAAATTTAATACTTTTTAGCCCAGGCATTTTATTGTTCATTTGTAATTCCAGTTATTTTTGCAATTTCCTGCGTGTTATTGTTAGCAAATGTGTTAATTTTACGAATTGATATGTCTGCTCCTGTATCTATCAGAAGTTTAAAGTTTTTATAGGTTATATTATATTTTAAGTTTGTGTTGCTAGATATGTTGTAGATACTTAACTTTTGGCGCTGTGTGTATTGTTGTTTCTGATAAAATCCGATCTATTGTTGTTTCTATTATGCTCGCAGTTTCTGTTGTTGTAATTCTTTCTGTTATTATCTCTATTGTGGCCATTATATCTGTTAGTGTTACTCCGATAGCTGTTGCTCTTGCTGTAGTTATTGTTATTGTAGTAATTGATGTTGTTGTTATTATTATTTCTATGATTATTTCTGTAGCTATTGTATATTCTGTTAATTCGGTATGTATTATAGCTTTGAGTTTGAAAACTTCTTTCAGTTGTCGTATATCTTTCTACCGATTCATTTAACGTTTTTGGTACTTTAATTAACAGAATCTGTTGGTATTCTATATTTACACCTCGTAAAAATGCTACACTATCGCTTAATTTGTATACTACATATTCCATTTCTTGCGTTGGGTTAATAAGATTAGTAATTTTATATATACTTAGTTCAATAGATAATTCAGTAATCTTCTCTCTGAATTCAGCAATGCCATTATTTTGGTGTTTATATTACCCAATTTTGTCAATACCTGCTCCAACGTCTTTGAATTCGGGTAAGCATCCTCTAAATATTGTTTAAGTTCGGCAAAAGTTGTTGGTCTATTCGATCTGCCTAGTGTATTCCTTACTTGGTTAGTCAACTTAAAATTGTAGACGTAATTAATAAATCTTGCTCATCAATCAAATCGTGCAGTATCTCAACTTAAGTTAAAAATTCTTCCAGATATTTGTGTTTCGTTTGAGTGTTTGTAAATTTTTAGGAACTAATGATAAGTCAAACGGAGCCATTGTATTTTCTTTCTTTGTAGGCAAAAAATTTATAATTTCTATCAATTCTGCAAGTAAAGAATTAACATTTTCTCCCAATTCTAATTGTTATTTTGTTACTATTTTTTTTCTAAATGTATTTCTTGTCTTATAACTTCAAGTCTTTCTCATTTGTTAGTTATATACCTTCTTTCATAAATTTATTTTTACTTTTCCTTTGATTTTTTTAAAATTTTGTAGTTCCTCATAATAACCTTCCAGTTCCTTTTTTTCGTATTTAAGGAATAATTTTTTTTCTTACTCAAAGTGAAATTTTATTCCTTATTATATTTCAATAAGCTACATTTTTTATATTTCAATAAGGCATTTCGTAATTTTCAAAATAATTATTAAAGATTTATTTATATTTATATGTACTTATAATAATTGATATTTATATATTGGTAAATATGTGTTCCTATGTACAAATAATGTTGTGATTTAGTGTCTTTCTGTGTCCTTTTTTTACGGTTTATAAATTCAGCTGCCTGATTGATAAGGAAGACTTAAAAAAATAAAAAAAATAAAAGGATTTTAAATTATTTTCCTTTTTTATAAAGCAGATTAAAACTCAGGTTTAATAATGTTATGTGCTATATTGTTATATACTATACAACTTAACGGTACTTAATTGCTAACTTATATTATTATTTTTGTATAATTTGTTTACTTAAAATTCTATAAAATTATATGTTACTGTTAAAAACAGAAAACCAAGCTTGTTACCAGACGTTAAAGTCGTATCGCTTTCACATTCTGAAGCGAGAATTTTATTAATAATTTATTATTTTTCTTATAAATACATTACAAGTTACCTTAGTTTTTCTTTCTCAAACTTTCTGGCACGTTGTCTAACAATTTAATGATTGCGCCTTTTTGATATTAAGTATATAAATGGTAAATACATATTTACTACGCATATGTAAATGTAAAAGGGAAATTCATAAATATATTTTGAACATAGTTGTAACAGAAGATACTGAAGCAAATAAAGTAGTATTGATAATCATGTACCCGTCGATAATAATTCTCCCCCAGTAAGGCGACTTATCCATGTTCTTACGTCAAAGTATTACCGACATCAAAAACTGCCAACTTGACTGCAGGTCTTTCTATGATACTATTCTTTGTTTGTACTTAAGCTCTTTTAATTTGACTATCTTTAGCTTTTGTTACTTCTGCCACTTTTTCTTTAAGCCATGAGTTTCTATTGTTTTCGTCAACTAAAAGAATAATATCTCCCACTTCAATATTTTTAAATCGCTGGATCCGTACCATTTCCTTAACAAACCTTTACCAAAATAAACGAAGAGCTTCTAATGAACAAAACAATTGGGTGCCGTTTGAGCTGCCTAAAAGGAAATGATTTAGAGTAGTGGCCTCTTAGTCTTCGGTCTCTAGCGAAACATATGTTAGAGGTCTTGAGTTAACTACTAATTCGACCTCCATTAAAGAACTTCTTAGGCTTTTATCCCCCAATTTGGGGAGCAGCTGGTGAATTCAGTTTCCAAAAAATACCTTTGTATGCCATTTCTGTTTTCATGTTCTCAAATTTGATGTTTTTTATCTCATCTTTATAAAACGATCAGCTGCTCAAAAATTTATGCCGTTATCACTGTAGATTTCAGCGGGAACAGAGGGTCATTAAAAACGAGTGTGTTGAAAGACTATGTGCCGTTTCAATACGGATAGCTCTCATAGTGAGGCATGTGAATATTACGCTCCATCGCTTTACGGACTTCCTGCCAAAAGTAATTGACATTAGCCCAAAATAATCAACCCCTACAAATCTAATAGGACACTGAAAAGCTGCTAGGTGAGCTGGTGGCAGAGAAGCCATTTGAGGAGGAACAGGTTTTGCAAAATAAATTTTACATCGCTGGCAACTTTTTCTTGTAGACGACTCTAAGTTTCGGTATAAAATAAATCTGCCGGTTGTCGTTTAGCACAGTCTCATGATTAAGTTTGTGGTAGTGCATTACTAAAAGTCTTGTTAAATGGTGTTTACCTGGTGGTATGATGAGATCGCTTTGTGGGTTGCATATTAAGCCCTGTTTTTCAAGATAATAATGCTATCGTCATCGATTTAAGCTTTAAGCCTATCGAAGGCACCACTTTTTGTACAGGGCTTATCACTTTGAATTTTTTCATATTCATCAGCAAATCTGGTCATCTGGGTCACTTAAAAATTACCTTTTTTGCTTTTATTAAATGCGATGAACTTACCAAAATTGCCCAATTTGCTACAGCACGGTTGAGCCAGCACCAACTAGAAAAATATTCAAAATTTATTAAAATTATATTTAATTTTCGATTATGTATATTTAAATATCGAGGTTTCTAGGGTCACCAGACAACCATGTCGCAACTGTTCGCGAATCGGTCCACATAAACTTTCGCTGGAATAATTTTATGACAACTTACTGTATTTATTAGTCTAGCACCGATAGTTGCTACTTGTAGTTCAAAGTCGTGGTATAGAGAGCAGTCGGAGAGGTGCATTTTTGATTCTGCTGCTACAACTCTTAATATTTTTACAATGTTTTATTCGGAAATATGATACGGCAGCATATGTGTTCTCCCTCACGTCGACAAATGTTTGAAGTTCTGCAACATAATCGTCATACTGCAGCGCCAGCGCGTATCATCGAGGGATAGAGACTTCAGTAATAGTCGGCAAAAATTTAAGCCAATTTTCCCAATGCAGAAAAGGTCTTCATTAAGGGGTTGATCCCAATCTAAGCTGCATCCATATTTCTTGAAGAATTGATATTAGGTATGACATGAAATAAGCCACAAAACATAAAGGATCAAAAACGGACATGAAAACTTATAAGACTTCTCGCTTAGTGGGCACCATTTCTTCTTTTAAAATCGGTCTACGAAGCCGTACAAATTAAGCTTCATTTTAAAAATATCTTCTTTAGGATCCTAATATAACCCGAGAATTTTTTCGAATTGAGGTGAATTTTCACTATTTTCAAAGGTTTTTTGTTTGTGGTCTTTCGTTTCTCCTAGTGCACTTAAAACCTCCTCTCTTCATTTACGGAGTTTGTTGAGTCGACAAAGTCGTCAACATTGTGCTGCTATGTGAATAGCTTCAATTACTTTTTGATTATCAACGAAATCGCTTGCATTTTAATCTCTAACAAAATGTGAAATAAATGGGGAATACGAGGCGCCAAAGGTAAGCACATTAAGTTAATAAGCTACGATTGAATTATTTTTGTCTCACAACAAAAAAAACGTTGTGCATCAGCATTTTCTTTAGGCACCTTTTTTCGGTAAAACATTTCCGCTATATCACCGCACACAGCTACTGGACTTGGATAGTTTACACCAATTATCATAGACGGAACAACATTTTCATATAAAGTTTAATTTGATAAGTTTAATTTTTTTACCGTGTACACGTTACTCAATGGAAACATTTTTGAATTTGGTTTAGCCGAAGAAATGTTCAATTTAGTCTTCTAGAGTCATTTTCATAGCGAGTGACGTCACCGGTCCATTTAATACATAATGGGTCACTGATATCTCTAATACCCAACGAGTCAGCTACATCCTCTTCTAAAAGCTTCAAAGTGGAACCATTATCCAAAAGGGCGTATATTGTTACCGATTTTTTGTCGCCATAAGTCGTGACTGGTACTATACGATAATATAAGTCGCTTTCACTAGAGGATCTATGGTTATTAACTGTACCACCTGACGAGTGTTCATTGTTGTGTAATAATTGATTTACCCCACACTTTTTTTGGAATCAGCACCTTCGTCTGTGTTTAACAAGGAAAATACGACATAAATTTTTAGATCTTACAGCATTCCATCGTTCAGCTACCGACATATCTTGAAATTTTAAACAGTTTATGGGAATCATCGCATATTACACGCTGTTGCTGTGGATCCTTTCTAGTGTGTGTATTAAGCTGTCCTTCTTTCTTCGCAGTTTTTTTGTCATTGTTATTTTCTAATACTGGAATGGTCACCCTACAAGTAGCCTCTGCAATTATATACAGCCAGTTCGAAAAATCCATTAAATTTGGTCGAGGAATACCTTTCGTATACAAAGCCTTCTGTAAAATGGAATCCGTTGGTAACCTATCTACCAATTCCTGTAAAAGAGTGGGTTTAATTAAATATTCTTCTAACTGGGATGCTTAAGTTGTTGCACAAAGGTTTTTCACAGAAAATGCAAATTCTATTAGGGCTTCTAATTTACCACGTTGAAGTGTATACTTTCGCACCTTTTCCATTACATTTTATAATACACTCAGGCCTACCGAAATACATTTTTCGAGTCCTTATGATGTCTGGAACCGTATCAGGGAGCATCAAACAACTACGTAGTGCTTTTCGAGCCTAAACGGAAAGGCTCACTTTTGCAGCCGAATTAAATTTTTCTCGTTGGTGAAGCCGGCAACACTATTACTTTGCTCAAAGGCGCTTATAAGTATTGGCCACTCTTTTGGGTCACCATTGAATGATGGCAAATCGAGTGATATATAATTTCTGGCCTTTACGGGGACGTTGATATATTCTCCGTGTTTGTGTTGGTTGTGAATGTCAGCATGTTTTAACAACATAAGAAATTTAAAGAAAAACCAAGTTTCTCAGCAGACGTTAAAGTCGTATCGTTTTAAAATTCTGAAGCGAGAATTTTGTTAATAATTTACTATTTTTCTTATAAATACATTACAAGTTACCTTAGTTTTTCTTTCTCACACTTTCTGGAGCGTTGTCTAACAATTTAATGATTGCGCCTTTTTGATATTAAGTATATAAATGGTAAATACATATGCATAGTAAATGTGTAAATGTAAAAGGGAAATTCATAAATATACTTTAAACATAGCTGTAACAGAAGGTAATGAAGCAAATAAAGTAGTATTGATAATCATGTGCCCGTCGGTAACAGTAACTTAACACTAGGACAAGGATGGTAAACGTGTTACCATTGTGCAACCAGTAAATTAGTATTAGCTTGCTGAACGCTACTTTAGATGTTCTGGTTTCAAATACAGTGTCATTCAAAACCGACTAAACAAGTCTTACTTTGTACCCGACAATACAAACTGAACAAAACTGGATACGCACTTGACCACAATATTCTATAAAAACATCACCTTCGACCGTTTGACAAAGATTTCTCTGATTAAACATTCAAAGACCACTATTGGAAGCGAAACAAAAAAGAACTCATAGAGTTCACCCTGCCGGTGGTATCAACAGCGAAAATTTAGCAACATATAAAGCTAACTCTAACGAAATATTCGCTAATAATATTTTTAATTTTTATTAAATATTTGGTTTTAATAGTTTGGCAATAGTTCGATAACGAAGCTTTTGCTCTCTTCTTTTTTTGTCTCTCAATCCTAAAAACGAGAGAAATTGTTTGCTTGTATCTATGCTCTGTTAAGCATTTTTGTTCAACAAGAACATGAGTTTAATATCATTTTTAATTAAACCATTAATATCCAAACCAAAACTACAACGAAAAATTTTAAAATTTTTTTAATTTTTAGTTATGCAAAAGAAAGCAAAGAAGTAAAAAAAAATATGTAGCACATTTTACAATATTATGAAAAAGTTATTCATAAGTTTTTAAAAATTAAAAAAAATATGAATTTTATGAAGAAAAAATAATTTAATATTTTATTTAATAACTATACCTTCCACTACTAAAAAAAACATACGAACATATGCAAAAGTGGATTTGTAGTGCATGTTAGTTACCACCAGTGTTGCCACAGTTTTAATTTTTTCTAACAAAATTTTAATAAAAAGTAACCAATTTAGATCAAAAATTAACCAAAACTTCTAAACCTAAGCAAATAAGCCTCAAATGCTTTCTAATATAATTAATTGTTTAGGCAGACCAAGGTATATCGCTTATACAAGTTAATTCTAGCAAATATATATTTAATATATTCTGCTTAAAATTCGTAATGCCTTTACTCAAAATGTATTTGCAAAATATTTCATATGTTATGTGAAACTCAATGGAATTAAACCTTTCTACAAAAGAAGATCAAAGAGGTTTCATGACGTCCTTCAACATAATTTGAAAAGGTTGCTTGTTGTTACTTTTTACAATTGGTATTAGTTAAAGCATGTATTGGAAAACTCTCTAAAGAAGCTTCTTATTCAAGTAAGAAAATTAAAAAAAAATTCAATACAATTCCGATAATTCAATAAGCTGCACGATAGCAGATAAGCAATATGAGCTCGTTGCCTCCATTTCTATTTACAATAATCTTCCTTCACTTGAAGTGTCTAATAAAGAAGAATTTTAAACATAGCTAACGGTAATAACTTTTCATTTTATCTGCCTATAAAAATCAATTTTTTTTAATTTTTCCGAAAAACTAGCGCACAATCACAAAAAATTTAAAAAAGTAAAGAAATTAAGTGCATTTTAGTATGTGTATCTAATCTACTATTTTGTTATAAAACTAAAAGTTTATTACTCCAACTATTTAACATAAGGATTTTTTTATTTAAGGAAAAAAGTAATCAAAATAGAAAAAAAAATACACATCTACACATAGAAGAAAAAAGTAACCAATTTTGGTTAGAAATAACCAAAACGGCAGCGTTGGTTACCACACACTTTAAGCTTAACAAACATATGTATGTTGTTTCATGCTGGCAGTACCACGATTTTTTTGTGTCAGCGATACACAAAAACGAATGCCACACATACGAATAGTCGAACCAAAACAGATTTATTTTTATTAATTTAATATGAAATCATATTTTTTTAATAAATCTGTTTCAGTTTTCATTACCTTTTTATATTTTATTTAATACTATACATATTTATTGCACAAATTCTTCAAATACTAAAAAATTAAGACAATTAATTTTATTAGTAGAATAATAAATACCCGAATAACGAACTATGTGTAGATGTTCAGATTTTATGTACACCACTAAATGAAAAAGTTTTTATTTTGCGTAAATGAAAAAATTTAGTAGAAAAAATATTAGTTTAAAAAAAAGTCCGAAAATTGGGCCGAAGATATAAAGTGGGTATAAAAATTTATATACATACAGTGGAGTGCAAAATCAAGTCCATGTTTTGAAGTTGAACAGAAAAAAAAAAACTTAAGTCCTCAATCAAATAAAACAAAACTTCACACATTTATTTACTGTTAAGTCCTCTCAATACATCAACAAAAGGTATGATATTCAAATACTAGAGTAGAAGAAAGGCAAAGATATAAAGGAATCTGCACGCACTTAGTTTTGCACTTTTCGCTTAAAAACGTAAGAGAAATCTGGTCCCATTCATATTATATAAAAAAAGTGAAAAAAAATTTACATATACTCGTATACGGAAAACGAGTGAAATTGAAATGAAAAATGTCAAAGGTACGAGTAAACCTCACCACACTTATTAATTGAGCGCAAGAAACAAAAAAATTTTTAAAACTACAAAATCTGCACAATTAATAGAAAACATAAAACTTCAAAACTGTTCAATGCTTCATAAAACTGCAAAATACAGATAAATCTGGAGACTTGGCAACATGAAAAAATTATAATTGAAAATTGTTTTCATAAAATGGTAAATGATTACATGTAGTATTGCTAAAAACGTACAAGAAAGGCTTGACCCATTTTCATTCCACGATTTGTTCCATTTAAATTAGAATATCAGTTCAACTCTACAACAAAAAAAGTTATTAATTTAGTCCAATCTGAAATAGAGTTAAACCCAAAGGCCGTGGAACTTTTCCAAAATTGCAGGGTTGTTGTTGGTAATTCATATTGTTACGAAAATAATATTGGGAACCTCTGCGTTTATTACTTCGCTAAAATAAATAAGCAATAGCTGCAAGAACAACTATACATGTTGTTTACAAATAGCCAGAATCGACAACAAGCATTATTAGCAGAGATAAAGTAAATAAAAAAAACACAGCAACAGCAACAACAAACTAACAGCAAAGAAAACAAGTAACAGGCAATAAACAAGCAACAACAAATACTCAAAGCTGAAAGAGGTAGATGTTTACATACGCATGGCTACAAAAGAAGTAAAAAGAAATTGAAAGAAAGAAATAGAATCTACCTGCAATATCGAGAGGTTCGAGAGCTTTCGATGTATTGTTCACTCAGCCATATAAAAAGCACATCGATGCGAACAACGACCAGTTTAAGTAAAGTAAACTCAGCGAGTGCTGTTTGTGTGAAGAGAGTTTATAAGGAGTAAACTCGTGAAGTGAGTCGTGAATTAAAAAACCAGTTTAGTTGGAGCTAACTCAGTAAGTAGAGTTAAGTGTGGATAACCTCTGGTTGAAAAGGTTGTGATCGAACCTAAGTTATAGCTACGATCGGGTTGGAAGATCTTTAAGAAGAAAGGTCTGTCGAGTAATCGTTGTTATTTACAAAGTTGTAAACAGACATAGTAATTTAGAATAAAAATTGTTGTTGCTTGTAAAAAGATTATAAGCAGTGGTACACAAAACTGCGTTGAATAAAAGATTTTTTTTAGTTAAAACCAAACACAACATTATTTTATTTTAACTACAATCTACGAACTCATAAAAACACATTTTTAAAAAGGTAAAAAAGTAACAATTGGTGTCAGAAGTGGGATTCTAGTCCTTTAAAATAAAATAAAAATAAAAAAACAAAAGTAATGAAGTTCAGAGAACTTAGTGTGGATCGCCTTAGGCATGAGTTGGCAAAATTGGACTTGCCGTCAACTGGGACCAAGAACGAATTGCAAAAGCAGTTGTATGAGGATTTTCAACGGGGGGCATTAACGTTGATACTCACGTATGTGATGATGAAGAAGAGCCGGAGGTGAGTGCCCTTTCAGCTAAAAGTAATACTAATACCAATGCACTGCTTGCCGCTATGATGGAAAAAATACAACTACAAACCAACATGTTTTTGACTGAGGTACGGGAATCTTCTAAGGCTGATAATGAGTAGCTGTTGGCGCAGGTGAAAGAAACTTCTAAAGCTGATAATGAAAAACTGTTGGCCTAAAACCAGAATTTTCTGGCAAAAATCGAAAAGAAATTTGAAGAAGCGTCGAGTGCAACAATAGAGAAGCTGCAAGAAATATATGAGACGATAAGCAAAAGGGTTGATGACGTCGATACAAGAGTGACAAATCTAAAAAAGACTGTTGACGAAAAGTTTAATGTAATAGAAAAGAAAATCAATAGTCTATAGTGCCAGCAACCCGAACAAGTGCGTATTATGCCAGAGGTTTCTAGCAGAATAAAAACACCTTGCTTTGATGGTAGCAGCCATCTATCCGTATTTAAATTCCAATTCGAGACAGTTGCCAACAGAAATGGATGGGACGATCAAGAGAAGGCTCTAGAATTTTGGCGTTAAAAGGTGCCGCAGCAGAAATTTTAGAAACCATGCCAGCCAGCTGCAGAAACAATTACAATGACTTAATGGTGGCGTAAATTTGGTGATGAGCACAAAAGCGATTTGTACCGCATGGAGTTAAGGAGCCGAACACAGAAGGCTAATGAATCATTTCAAGCCTTTGCAATGGAAGTCGAAAGGTTGGTGCAACTAACTTATCCAGGGAAAAACCACCCACTAGTACATCATCTAAAGACCGAAGCCTTCGTCAGCGGCTTACGTGACCCTCATGTTAAACTGGCTGTATGTTCAGCACAAAAAGCGACTTTTGCAGATACTGTGGCTTTCGCACTGGCTCAGGAGACAGCTCGCACGATATCAATGCCACAAATACACAAGATGCGTAATTTAGAAGTTGAGGCAGAGAAAGATGATGAGATCAACAAAATTGAGGAGGTGGTAAAGCGGCTCCTATCTGAGCAGAAATCAAAATTGAAATGTTTTAACTGTGGAAAGAGTGGGCACTTACAGAGAAATGGTAAAGCGCCACGCAAAAGGTCCAGATCCGTTTCACCACCGAGAAATAATACATGGGCCAACTACCATCAAATAACAAAAGAGTCCGCGCTAAACTAAAACGAGCTAGCACTAAGGGGCAAGAGCTGGCTCCCACAAGCGAGGGCCCCATAATCTCCATATCAGTGATGCAGAAACATAACAGCAACCTTACAGCGTGCGGTTACATTAATGGCAGACAATACACCTTCACTATAGACACCGGTGCGCCAGTCAGACCCGATATAGTGAAGGGAAAGTGTGAGGTACTCAACATTATGAGACTACGAACAGCTACTGGAGAATCTGTCATCGTCGACTAGAAAATTTAGGTGAAGGTGACTATGGCGAGCATTACCGTAAACCATATTTTTTTTTATCGCCAATATTGTTATCATTGGTGCTGACTTTATGATAGTCCATGGCATCAACTGAATTGAATTGGATCGGGATCAAAATCCCAGAAATCGGAAGTGTTTACAAAAAGCTCTGTGAAATTTATTAAAATAAAATAAAAACTGATTTTTAAAAAAATAGATAGGACTATCGAAAACCAAGAATTGATAGATAAACTACCCGGGGAAATTGAAATATAATTGGAGTAAAGTGATTATATATCAATATGGCTGATTGCAGTAAATGCAGAACAGCAATAAGGGGAGAAAGTGGAATCAGATGCAGCGGAGTGTGTGATAAAGTGTATAATCTAACCAAAAAATGCGCGGGAATAGATCAATACTCGGCAAAGATATGGATGAGCACAACTTTATTAGATTTATGTGCGACGACTGCATGCAATATATTCAAAATATTGATTTGATGTTAAGAGAAGTGCAAGATGAGGTGCATAAAAACAAACAACATTTAGTTGAATATAAACATGAATTTGAATCTTCACTTAAAATAAATGAAAATTAAATTAAACAATTACTTGAGACTATAGAAAAACGTTACGAGGAAAGAATAAATAAAATGATAAAGTATCAAAAATTGTGTGAAAAAAATTTTGAAGAAATTAAAAAATTATTTGGAACTGTAGAAGAATTTGAAGCAACAACAGTTTTGCCAAACATGTGAAGAGAAAAATGAAAATATGTGCAAAGTAATAAACGAAACATATAAACAAAGTACAAAACCAACTTATGCAGATACAGTAAAAAATAGAGGGTTGCCAATTATTAATAAGCAATTACTCCTAATTGTTAAACCCAAGGAAAAACAATCGGCAGTGGAACAATTGTGATTCAAAGAGAAAGCTTGAAGATAGAGAAAAAATTAAAAGTGCAATCCAGGAAAAAATATCTAACAATATGAGGTAAAAATTTCAAATTCGACTGGACTAAATATAAAAATTATTGGTATGTCTTTTGACATTAATGAAAATGGTATAATTGATAAATTAGGAAACAAAATCCTAGATTAGCAAATGCTAATATTAAGTTTATTGGAAAGTATGAAAATGTAAAATTGTTTGATGCCTGTCTAGAAAACACAATACAGTTATTTACTTTTAAAAAAACAGTTGCACATAAATAACAAAGTTAATAAATGGTATAACGAAGAACTACGAACATTGAAATGAGAAAAAATAATAAAATATTTACAGGCAAAATTTGAAAACTCAAGTCAAGCTTGGGCACAATATAAATTAATAAGAAACAGATACAAAGTACAAATTGAAAATAATAAGAATAATTACATAAACAATAAAGTTAACAACGCAACTAAACAAAAACATATATGGATACACATCTAAAACCTGGTACTTAATAAGAGACAAAACTTAACTAAATCGGTTATATTCCACCAGATAGAGTATAACGATAACTGTGATGTAGTAAATAAGTTTAATACATTCTTTGTCGATAGTATTAGTAGTATAAGACAGTCAATTGGGAGTGTGCAATATATTAACCAAATAGGATATGTTGTGAATGATTTTTTTAAACTCTGAAAGATAAATAATATTTAACTTGAGAACATTGTGAAATATATGAAGAAAAAATCTGAGTATGAACATGTATCAAAGAAAATAATTCTTCACAATTGGAATGCTATAAGAAATATTATGATTAAAATAATAAACACATCTTAAGAGAGAGGTATTTTTCCTGATAATTGGAAGGAAAATAAAAAATAATTGAAAAAGTGGTTAAACAACAGCTTGACAAATATATTGAAAATCATGACATATTATCCAAATACCAATCGGGATTTCACAGAAAGCATTCAGGTGAAACCACGGTAAACCATATCATAAGTGAATGGAAGGCCATAGGAAATGATAAGAGGATTATGGTAATATTTCTCGGCTTCAAACGAGCTTTTGAGACGATTGATAGAGATATAATACTGAAGAAACTATATATGTATGGAATAAGAGGAATCGAACTAGATTGGTTCAAATCGTACCTGGAGAGGAGAAGGCAAACAACAAAATTAAATAACATAGAATCTGATGAAATAATAAATAACTTCGGAGTACCACAAGGTTCAATTTTGGGAGCATTGTTGTTCATAATATACATAAATGACATGCCAAATCTGGATAACTGAAAATACTCTGTTTGGCATAGATTCAACTAGATTTTGTATCGTTTTTATGTCGATTTTCGACCAGCATTCTTTGATTTTTTGTTTCTGTTCATTAACCGATGAAAATTGTTGTCCTCTTTCATAAACCTTTGACGCCAGAATTCCCCATAAATTCTTTATAGGGTTGCAATCCGGACTGCATGCCTGCCATGGCAATAAATTTATGTTTTTAGACGTAAACCAATCTCTACATAGCCTGGAAACATGTATAGCAGCGTTGTCCTGTTGAAATATGTATTCCTCATTGGGGTTTTCATCCAATTTCGTTATAAGGACATTTTCAAGGAGTTCTAAATATTGTTGTGAATTCTTTTTGTAGTAACAAAAGATATGGGAAGCTTGAAATCATAGGAAAATGCACCCCATACCATAACACTTCCGCTACCGACATTTCTCTTAGACCTGACAACATTATTTTTATTCAAATCATGCCAATAGCAGCTATAGCAATCCGGTCCATCCAAATTAAATTTTTTTTCATCAGAAAAGATCACTCTTTTCCACTCATTTTTCCATGTCATGTGTGTTTTTGCAAACGTAAGCCTTTTCTCTTTATGAAGCTTCGTTAATCGGGGTTTAGATTTAATTTTTTTCCATCTAATTGATGAAGTTTTATTTAAAACGCGAGCAGTAGTTCGCATGGACACTGGAAAGTTATGTTTTTCCTTTACTTCCCGGCACGTTAGTCGATTTTTTGACGCTTCAAATCGAATTAGACCCTTTTGACGGCTGTTTAATTTGGAAGATCTCCTCGTTGGAGCTTTAATACCATACTTGGTGCCAAGTTTTAAAAAGTTTCTAACAACTTTTACGGAACGGTTTAACAATCTCGCAATTTTTCTGTTTGATTTTGAACTTTTTTTTAATTTTCAATTAATTTTCTTTCAGTATCATTTAATCGTTTTCCAGAACCCATTTTGCTTTAATAACCACTTTTATTATTATTAATCAAAAATATTTTTTTTTCAGTTTAATGTTAATTTGCTTTTTTTACTATAAAACGTGATCACGCTACCAGATTTACAATGTAAATGAATTTCTTTTAGCTTGCGTTCAAACGTATGGTTCACAAAAAACAATATGATTTTAAAAAAAATGCATTCTTTGTTTTTTTTGAACTGTTAGGCCAGCTATTGTTTTTGATTTGTTAAGCCTATTCTTTAGTCTACAGAAAACAACAAAATAAATGATATTTATTTAATATATATCACATGAAAAAATAAAAAAGTAAAAAATTGATGCAGCCAACGAATGTCTACCACTGTATACTGTGGCAAATAGTGATGAAGAGTGTCGGAAGATAGATGGCTTAAAATGAATAAGCTTAAACTAAATGAGAATAAAACAAAAATAATGGAAATAAATATGAACTCAGAGGAAATATTTAAGATAAATGACACAGTAATAGAAAAAGTCGAATGAATAAAATACCTTGGTTTTATAATTGATACAAAATTAAATTTCAATGAACACTTAGACTACTTATTCAAGAAAATTGGTAAGAAAATTAATTTTTTTAAAAGAATAAAAGAAAAAATATCACAAACAATAGCGATAAATATATACAACACAATAATAAAACCGCACTTTGAATATGGTTCCACTATTTTATATACATGCAGCAACACAAATCAATTGGCTAGGATGCAAAAACTACAAAATAGAGCTATGAGAGTAATACTAAAACGCGATCGTTATACTCATATAAATACATTGCTAATTGATCTAAAATGGATGAGCATAAAACAACGGCTTCAATTTAACACCCTAAGGTTCATTAGAAAATTAAAACAAGGAGACGCTCCGAAATACCTTTGTGATCAACTATATTATGTGGGAGACAGCCAGCCATATCGACTAAGAAATGCAAGTGATTTCTGTATTCAAAGAGAGAGGTCAACACAAATACAGAAAACGATATTCTACAAGGGTCTACAGCTGTTCAATTCATTACCAAACAACATTATGAATGAGACAAATGAAAATGTTTTTAGACGAATATGTATTCATTTTGTATTATTTAATAATAATTTGTGAAATATTTATTGTAAATATGTTGATAATTTAAAGTATTTTTAATACTAATAAATAAATAAAAATACAAAAATATAGATATACCTCTTGACGTGGGATACCAGCAGTGCACACCAGAAGATTAGTTGCTGTAAAACAACAAAACCTACCACCTTAGACTGTCATTGATATGGGCGCGTATAGAGGGAGATTGTGAGGACAACCGCTTGTAGGTAGTAGAACCAGCAGCAATTAAGGTGAACTTGTTGTCAGCAAAGGCCCTTGTGAAATCTAATAAAAAAGAATAGTCCCAGTGAGAGTGCTCAATTTATCAGGCCACGAAAAATTAATTTACGAAAACTCCGAGGTAGGCCAATGTGCTCCAGTAGAAGCGGTAATAAACAGCGAACGATTGTCGGAACCTGCCGATATATCAGACAAAGACCAACAGGTATGTGACGAAAATGTAAAGAAATGGGTAGCAAGTCTAGACTTCAGAGAGAGATAAAGCCAAAAAGTTGCTAAAGAAGTACTCCTGCGTGCTCGACACTAAAAATAAAAGTCAAGCGAAGCGAGACCGATAAAACAGGCACCCAGAAGTATACCTCTGGCGAAGCGTAATGAGGTTAAGGAACTGGTCAACGAAATGGAGAAGAGCGGTGTAATTGAACTATCATCGAGTCCGTGGAGCTCACCTGTAGTCTTAGTTTAAAAGAAAGATGGTAGTACAAGATTCTGCGTAGACTACAGAGAGCTAACTGATGTCACTAAAAAGTACAGCTACCCGCTACCAAGAATTGACGATATGCTCGACACGCTAGCTGGAACAAAGTGGTTCTCTACATTCGATCTACAAAGCGGCTATTGGTAGGTAGAGATCGCAGACAATGATAAGGAGAGAACTGCTTTCAGTACGAACGGTGGCTTGTGGCAGTTTAAAGTTATGCCATTTGGGCTCTGCAATGCGCCGGCCACATTCGAGCGGCTTATGGAGCGCGTACTAAAAGGACTACATTGGAAGACTTGTCTGGTTTACCTCGACGACATAATAGTGATGGGCAGAACTTTTGACGGACACCTCAAAAACCTGGCAGAAGTTCTGCAACGAATATCAATGGCTTGGCTAAAACTAAGCGTGAAGTAATGTGCTTTGTTCCAAAAACAGGTAAAGTATTTGGGGCATCTAGTTACAGCAGATTGCATATCAACGGATGAAGATAAAATACGAGCAGTAAAGGACTGGCCTCGCCTCAAAATCTTCATGAATTACGCAGCTTTTTGGGACTCTGCATATACTACAGACGCTTCGTACCTAATTTCGCGACCGTGGCAGCAAGCTTACATGAGCTCACCAAAAAATCTAAGGCTTATCATTGGGTTGAGTCACAACAAAAGGCATTTCAGACACTAAAAGACCTATTGTGTGCTGCACCGGTTTTGGCGTATCCAGTCCCTGGTGAAAAATTCATCCTTGACAGTGACGCCAGTGGATATGGTATTGGTGGTGTACTTTCACAGGTGGTCGATGGGACAGAAAAAGTCGTAGGCACGCTGTCAAAGCCGCAAGGAATTATTGTGTGACTCGACGTGAGCTACTGGCAGTGCTGGAACGCATAAAACATTACCATAAGTACTTATACGGTCAACATTTTCTGCTAAGGACTGATTATTCTGCACTGAGATGGCTGCTGCAATTTAAGAACCCTGAAGGACAGTTGGCACGTTGGATTGAGCGCCTTCAGGCTTATGACTTTAGCATTGAACACCGAAGCGGCATAAAACATGGAAATGTTGATGGGCTATCACGTCGGTCTTGTAATTTGGAAAGTAAACATTGTGTGAAAGCTGAGCGGAAGGAATCCATCCTTGATATCCGGCTAACGCGAATAGACGCAAGCGAAGACTGGTCAGGAGCGCAAAGGAGTGACCCATAATTGCCAAAGATTATAGCCGCAAAAGAATAGAACAGACGGCCCACTCGCAATGAAATATCAGCAGAAGGTCCCCTTGCAAAAGCGTATTGGGCACTATGGGACAGTTTGAAATTGATTAATGGATGCTTATATCTTCATTGGGAGAGTGCTGATGGTAAAACTTTATCCAACCTGATAGTAGTGCCTTCCTCCAAGACGAATGAAGTTTTGAATGAGTTTCATAATGGACTTAGTGAAGAACATCTTGGGATAATGAAGACTCTGGGTTGGGTGTCAAGCAGTGGCCGACTGGATAGCAAACTTCACACAGTGCCGGGCAGTTAAAGACCCAGTAAGAAGAAGTCGAGGTCACCTACAACAATTCAGTTCGGGAGCCCAATTGGAGGAATAGCGATGGACGTAGCTGGCCCTTTTCCTGTCAGCAATGCCGGAAATCGTTATGTTATCGTTATAATGGACTATTTCAGCAAGTGGCCAGAAGTGTATGCTATACCCAATCAGGAGGCAACTACGAATGCAAATGTTTTCGTGAATAACTGGGTATGTCACTATGGTGTTCCGATAGAGTTACATTCCGACCAGGGAAGATATTTCAAGACTGGTATTTTCAAAGAAATGTGTAAGATATATGGCATAAAGAAGACTAGAACGACGCCGCTACACCCGCAGCGGACGGAATGGTAGAACGATTCAACTGAACTCTAGAGGAATATTTGCGAAAAGTGGTTAGCGAGCAGCAAAAAGATTGAAATTAACACATTCAGAAATTTCTATTAGCCTACCGATCTGCTGTCCACGCTTCAACGTCTAGATCACCCGCCAAAATTCTTTTTGGAACTGAGTTAAAATAATTCGGTGACTTGGAGTATGGAGTCAATCCTACCGCGGAAAAAGAAGCCACTTACCTCGAGAAACAACAAGATCTCAACGAGCTTCATGAATTCGTGCGTTCGAGAATAAAACTAACCAGCGATAGAATACGATTGAGCGGCAAATACTGAGGGCTTCCAAGAGGGACAATTAGTACTGCTTTATAATCCACAGCGGAAGAAACGACTATCTCCTAAATTACAGTCTAACTGGGATGGACTCTACAAGGTAGTCAAGAGACTGAACGATGTAGTTTACCGAATACAGAAACACAACAGCCCAAGAACTAAAATTAAAGTAGTGCACATAGAACGATTAGCAAGTTACGGCAGAGGAAGTAATGAGCCTATTCGGGACGAACAGGCTTAAGTGGGCGGCAGTGTTACGAAAATAATATTGGGAACCTCTGCGTTTATTACTTCGCTAAAATAAATAAGCAAAAGCTGCAAGAACAACTATACATGGTGTTTACAAATAGCCAGAATCGACAACAACAAGCATTATTAGCAGAGATAAAGTAAATAAAAATAACACAACAACAACAAACTAACAGCTAAGAAAACAAGTAACAGACAACAAACAAGCCACAACAAATACTAAAAGCTGAAAGCGGTAGATGTTTACATACGCATGGCTACAAAAGAACTAAAAAGAAATTACAAGAAAGAAATAGAATCTACCTGAACACAATGAAAACAATATATTATTATTAGAAGCAATTTTTAGATTTAAAATGATGCGGCTTACCTTCACGTACTAACTCAACTGAGGGATCGTAGAATTTGCTCTAACATTAGCCTGATTAGGAAAAATGAAATAAAATGCTACAAATAACTCTATTAAGAGCCTTTAAGTCAGGGCTTGTCAAACACATACATTGTCATTTTGTTTGTGTGTTAGTTCTATGTTATTCAATGCACTTAGAGAAACTTATAGTAAAAAAGTATAAAAAAAATATATTTTTAAAGTATTGAAATATAAATATGAGATAAATGAGTTAAAAAGTCTTGCTACGTCATATGCTGACATAAAAGTGTAAAAAAAGAATTCGCGTTTAAATAAAATAAATAAACAAAAATTTAAAAGGGTGTGTTTTAAATTATAATTATTAAATAATAATAAACTTAAATAAAATGGATGATGAAAAAGTAGTATTGTTAGTATAAGAGAATGAATTAATTTATACTTATGTATTTTTTTTCCTTTTTTCTATTTTTGCTTACACACTCACAGTTGAAAACAACTGACACGTTTTTACTTCACCAACTAACCACACTTTACGTTTTGATCACGTTACATTTACGTCCCGTCTAAAATACTTCTGACTAATTGGGCCTTGAGTTAGTGAAAACATATCGTGTACGTGGAGATCAGCTGTAAAATTCTGCAACATAACCGAAGCACGTTGCTCCTTACGGAAAACGTAACGTTTTCGTTGTCACGTAGAATAATTTTGATTTTAAAAGCGTGAAGCATCAGTGATGCAAAATTTGGCACAATTGTGTCATTTGTGGCACTTTTGAATGATTGGTAACCCTGTGGTTATCTACTTTGGCCCTTTCAACCGTTTCGCCCTTTAAACCGTTCAGAACATTATTTCCTACAAACAAAGACGCTAACGGTAAAAAAATTGCTAATAAATAAAACGGTGAATATAGAGCACTATCAGAGACAAGGTTGTCAGATCTGGCGTATTCTCGGAACTGAAATCAATAGATTTTTAGGTTCCAGTTAAATTATGTAATACAATTTTCGGCAACCAGCAACTTGAAAAATATGACAAAAAATAAAATCCACTCACATTCACTCACACTATGAAGTATAACATCATTCAAAATGTCTACTTTTCTTCTTTCCAAATCCATTAAAAGCATAAAATCAGATAGTATTCAGCTGAGTTATTAGCTTAAAGTGTATGAAGGTACGAAAAACCGTTTATTACCCTTACTAAAAGTTTTTTTTGGTAGTATTTCGAAAATTTAAGAAATTGACTTGTACTCTACAGTGTTTACGAGAAAAATATAAAGTTATTCTATCCAGATATTTCAACTTCGTGTTTTTTTTGTCGCATAGTGTAATTTAACTCACATACAAGACAATGAGAAATGTATCGATGAAAGTTATACCGTTATAGATATATAAAAATAATGAAAATATGTATATATCTTTATCCAAAACGCATTATATATTAACCATAAAAATTATTTTTTATAGTTTTCTAGCTTTCAGTAAACTATAAACTATGTTGTAGTATTTTATGGCGAATTTTTTTCACTTTAAGCGAAATTTAACAATGCGGAACAAATTTTTTTTTATTTATTTCAAATAAAAAATATATATTTTTTAATACAAATTTTATTTCAAAATGTAAAAAATTTGTTGTCGATTCTTGAAATAGAATTTGGCGTAAGAGCTTAATAAAGATCTGACAACCCTGTTCAGAGGTTCCAGAATTGATTAGTTATTAGATTTAAGTATAAAGTAATTCTGGAAAAAGATTTCAATTATTACAACGTGCTTAGATAACCTTTTATATGCGAATTTGTGATCAAGGAATTCAATTCAGCATGTGTAGAAAGTATTTTTTTTCCAAAAATTTGGTAAAAACTATAATGAGATATGGTTTCATTATAATACTGTCTCGTTTTTAATATGATACAAATATGTTATGAAACAAATATTTTCAAACTTAGAACACAAAAAACTATTACAAACAGTATCAGTACCAATGAGGAACTACTGAACTAAAAAATTAAGAACTGTATTTAATAAAACTATATTTAATAAAATTAGTATTAAAATTTTCAAAATACATACATACTTTAAAAATCTCGAGTTATGGATGCATATATAAGCTATTGATTCCTTTCGGTTTCGCAAACAAGTGTTGAATGATGAAAAAAATTGTGTTACTTTTTCAAAGTGCATCTTGTACTGGATTTTTTACGTACCACAGCCAAATGACCACAGAAAATGAGCCCTTTACTTTTGTCAAAGTTAGGCACCTACCTTTATGTTATTTTACTTTCAACATATATGGCTTTAATTTTTTTGCTTAAAATTTAAAATTTATATTCTAAGAACTGTTTTATAATTTTATGGAAATAAAAGAAAAAAATTTCCTATAATTTTCCAAGAAAAAATTGTTCGCTAATTTTAGTCAAAGATTTTAATATTGAATAAAATCAGCATTAGTCAACCGATTTTCGTGATTTATAACTTATTTTATTCTCAACATTTTAAGCTTTAAGTTAAGTGCTTAACATGTAAAATTTGCATTCGGAAAAAATTTTTGTCTTAAATAAAAATTGCTCTAATTTTGTGCGAAAACATTTTTTTTTTTTTTGCCACTAAGTTACGAATAACTCCGTAACTGTTGAAAATACAAAAAAGTTTTACGCAGTTGATTTATAGGAAACTTTGTTCCTAAACATCTGGTGGTAAGTGCATTAAAATCGGTCAAGTCGTTTTCAAGTTATGATGAAATATATTGACATAACTACCATATTTTGAGAGAAAAATTTGCCACGCTCATAAAAAAAAATTGAGCCCGATGGAAGAAAAAATAAATACGGATTTGAATTGAGCCCATCAAAATCATTATATTTCGTATAGTTTTATTTAAGGGCTTTTTTGCTGTAGACTAGTGTAATTAAACAAAAATATAAAAGTTTTTAAATAAACAATGAACCAGAACTAAATTTTAGTTGTTCACAACAAGTTTTAAAACCCTCTTTAATATAACTTTTCAACTTTTTTAATTTATTATTGTTTATTTGTTAACAACAGCAGCTGTTGTTTACCAGTAGAAACTATCCCGAAGAAAGAGTACGGGATGTTTCGTGCACGCAGAAGAAGAATTTTTTTTTCAAAATCCCTCTCATTTACCCAATTTTTGCGTACGGGAACGCTTTTCGGTAAGATTGGGATCCCGTGGAATCCCAATATAGAGTAAAGAAACAGACCTAATTTCACCATGGCATGAATCAATAAATAAAAAGATGACGACGACATGCAGTGTGGCCACATCTTTAAAATTTTTACTGCTAAATCTGTTTAAAATAATGCTAAAAATTTAAGCTGCTAAAAATAATGCTAAAATTTTTAATCGCTATTCCTAAATAATAAGAGTTTAACGATTTTGTTATATCAAAGAGTCCGCATATCCTCAGTTTTACACGTTTCGCTTAAATAGAGAGGAATACTCAGTACTCTTATTAAAGATTTTTATTTTTGTGATGTTATGTGTCGTTGTGATATGGCAGGTAAGATACTCGCCTACCAACCAAAAGTTCTACGGTTCAATTCCAGACAAGCCCATCTGATAATTTTCAGCTGATCACCTCATAACATTGCTAGCGACTGGTTATGAGTATTTAGCTCTGAAAAACTTATCTAACTAGCTGTTCGGAGTGGACGTTAAACTGTAGGTTCCTTTCCATGAGTCTAAGAATTGAATAGGCTACAGCTCATTGACTGAGAGAAGTTACCATTGTTCCACTTGCGATGTCGTGGGAATTATGTATGTATGTTTTTTATGATGCTTTCAATGCATTTAGGCATACTCTCTACAATATTATCCAAAAAAAAATATACAAATTTGGTTCTATTCGTCATTGTTTTACAAATTAGCTGTGTGTCTTCTATTACAAAGTGTTAACAAAATAGGTCTTTTTTGAAAATAACACTTCCAATAAATCAATAACCGAAAACATGCAGCATAATTTTTGCAGTCATTAATTATAAATATTTACAGTTTGTCAATTAAATGTTTCTCAAGTAGAAAAAAATATTTAAAAATATATAATTTTGTAAAAAAAAACGTGATAAGAACTTGCTGTTTGCTTTTCTCAAATGAAAATAAGTTAATTTCATTTGAGGAAAGCAAACAGCAAGTTCTTATAACGTTTTTTTTACACATTTCATTACTTTATCCGTAAGGGAGTATAAGCCGTCATTACTTTTAAAATAGACAACACCAATAACAAAAAATATATTGCTACCGAATTTTTATGCTCATTATTATGTCAAATATGTAAAATTTGTGTTTGTTATCAGTATTATTTTATGTATTGCAAAAAACATCATATAGTGTTCGGCAATAAAAAAAATTGTTCAAACGTGCAATAAATGCAAAAAATAAATAAATTCATTCCGGGAATACGAGTCTCAAAATATTTGGATATTTCGATTTTTATAAACTTAGCTTTGTGATTTTCAGGGTTGTATACGACATTTTATTCCGCGCTGAAAAAGTTGGAAAAAGCGAGTTACGGCATATTGAATATTAAAATTTTATATTGAGTACAGCTAAAGAATGCCAAACAAATAGTTGAAAAATGCTTAAAAAAAGTGCTAAATGCTAAATGGAAAATTTAATGCTAATTCAAAATAAAAATGCTAACTTTAGCAGCGAAATTGTTAAAACAGTCACACTGCCGACAGATTTTCAAAATAATAAAAGGTCCGCCAAATAATTTTTTTTTTTTTTTTTTTTTTGTTGAAAATGCTATAAAAAACAACTACTGAATATTTTCTCAAATTTCTTTTTTTATTTGAAAGTACAATCCTTCCGGTTAATAATGGAAAATAATTTCATTCAAATGGCTGCCTCGGCTGGCCATGCAGTAGCATACACGATCGGTCCAATTTTTAAGCACATTATCGATTGTGTGCAGCTGTATTTCACCAATGGCTTCACGAATATTGTCCTTTAAGGCGTCAATTGTCTCTGGCTTGTTGGCGTAATACTTATCTTTGACGGCACCCCACAAATAATAGTCCAACGGTGTTAAATCGCAGCTCCGAGGCGGCCAAACGACAACAGCTCTGCGGCTGATAATGCGATCTTCAAAAACAGAGTGCAAAACATCGAATATAGCTTCGGCTGTGTGGCACGTAGCGCCGTCCTGTTGAAACCAAACGTCGCTAATATACTCCTCTTCAATATTTGCGAAGAAAAATTCGTTCAATGTGGCCCGATAACGATCTCCACTGACTGTAACGGCCACTCCTTGCTCATTTTTGAAGAAAAATGGCCCAATTATGCCTCTGGACCAAAATCCGCGCCAAGCAGTGACTCGCCTTGGGTGTATCGGCTTTTCAATGTATGCGTGCGGATTTTCTGTGCCCCAAATGCACCAATTTTGCTTGTTTATATACCCGCCAAGATCAAAATGAGCTTCATCTGAAAAGATGATTTTTTTTTGCAAAATCGGCATCTTCTGTTAGTCGATCGCGGGCCCACTTAGCGTAGCGTATACACAACCATATTCGTTCAGCGGAAAGATAAAACTAATTATCTGTCAAATCAGACATGAGCTAAGTGTTACCATTCACGAAATAAGCACTAGTTGAAAAAAAAAACGTAAGATGGCGGACCCTTTATTCTACTGCGCATATACGTCATAATAGAATAAAATTGTCTGTTTATATGAAATTTTAATGAAAATTGTGGAAAAAAAGAATGTTATGTTTTTTTTCATATGTAACATATAAAAAATTTACTTGAAATTGTTAAATATATTAAATGTTAAATGTATTATTTATCCAAACTAAATTATTACACCCATATTTATGTAAAATCAAATATATTTGAAATATGTTTTACGAAATTTTTCGCATAATTTTAAATAAATACAATATAGTCAAAATCAATTTCGGTATTATTAACGAAAACGACTAGAATGTTTTTTGATTATGTCAAAAAATTTTATCGGTATATTTTTGTTATGGTAAGTTGCCCTAAGAGTAAAGTTTTCTGAAAGTGCTTAGTTTTAAAAATGAATCGAATAATATTAAAAATAATAAATAAATAATACTTTTTAAATAATACTAAAAAATTCAAATAAAGACTGACTTTAAAACACATTCATTATTTATTTTTTAATGACCTTTTTTATTTAATTATAAACTGGATACGTTTTGGTATGGACTTCACTACGTTTTTGCGGGTCTCCACAATTAAATTGTACACTTAACCTGAACCTATACATCTTCTATTAGGCTTAATTCGGAAATTAGGAAGCCCAGACAAGTACTTCGAATCCCTAGCTCTGAGTCTAAGCTTGGAGGATGATGTTCGCAACTTTTTTGCTACAAAACTTAGCGCACTGGCTACCCTATCTCTCCCTATACACCCACACATTATCATGTTACCGCCTCCAGACTTCACTCTTGGTTAAACAATTCGATGAATTTTTTTTTAATTATTTGTAAAAGTCCTCGACATGTAAGTAAAATTATTTTTCTTTGATATTTTTAATACTTAAAATCTGAAACAAAAAAAAGTTATACGACTTAAGGCCTCATTAGCCGACCGTAGAAATCGTAAATGTATCGTAAATGTAAATGTTACGTAAATGTAAACGTTTTGCCACTTATAGAATGCTTAAGATCGTGTTATGTATTTTTGACATAAAGAAGAAAAAAATCTTAAGTATACATAAAGATATGTATATTAAAAAAATAATAACAGCTGTGCAAAACACTGATGGCATATAAATATGTGCACTTTATTTGAAATTAAGTAAAAAAAGTACGGAAATTATTTAAATGGTACCAAGACATTATCTTAAACTTTCATATTTAAATTTTAATAATTTCTGAAGCTTAAGGCTATTTTAAATAAAAATAATTTTATTTTTATATCAATAAATATATACAACTATATGTAATTTATTACAAATAAATATAATTATTTACATATTTTCTTTCGAAGCTACACAAAGAAGTAGCGAAATATCGATAAAAAAGTAAAGACATTTTTATTGAAAAATATCTTAGGATTGAATAGTTATTAATATTTGATTAATAAAGGTCGAAAAACCAGAATAATAGAATAACTTTTATATGCAATTATATTATAATTCTGGTTTTCCACATTACTGGGTATATACAATGCATTATTCTTATAAAAACCTTTATATTTTTTATTCTTATTGTTATTTATACTACCTATTATTTTTGTTGTTACTTATATTATCTATGCTTGTACGTACAATTATTTTGCAATCCTTAGCATTAATGTACTATATACATGCATAATATATAATGCATACTAACCTATAACTTTTGCTACAAAAAAAAGAATAATAATAATTTAAAACAATAAACATATTTAATATTTTATGTATTTAACAAAAAATTTATGTACCACAAAAAAGAGCAAAAATACCCCTATAACATTCCACATAAAAACAGCCCATCATTGCTTGACAAATATCACGTAACGTTGCCGTCATATTGTATTTTCAACAGATTGGGACGTTACAGTCACGTTTCATAACGGTCAAGTAAGCACTTTCATAGCTTTAATATAACAAAAGCGATCAGCTGACACGACTGTATTTACGGCTTCTACATTTACGTTCGTCTAATTCTACTTTTATCATCAGACGCAGTTAAAGTGAACATTTCATATGCGCAACGCTGTTAATTAGAAAAAAAAGAAAAGTACAAAGTTTTGTTGTTATACATTTTATAGCCGAACACCTCGATATAATATTTAGTTTTATTATTTTTATTGCATATTTTGATTGAATTAATTATTAATCATTTTATTTTTTAATTTAGTGTAAAATACTATATTTTGCTTTAAAAACAAAATAAAGAGGTTTATGCTTACGTCACGCACAGTCTAATCGAGAGAGAGAAAAACTAACGACCTGCGCAAAGCGTAATCTCATGTTATTTGATTCATGGACTAAAAGCAAGAGCGTAAGAATACATAAAAAATTAGAAGAGACAATTGTCCCATGAAATGAGCGTCAATGATAGAGATATTACTTCCAAAACGTTCAGATTTTTTGTAATACAAATTCGATGAAAATTTCAATACTTAATAGCAATATTGTCTTTTTTATAAGTCATTTGTAACGCAAAGCCATTGATAAGGTTTCCTAAAAAGATTTCTTTTACATTATATTTCCATTATTATAAAATTTAACCATGAATTTAACAAAAATTTAATTGGTAAATAAATATACAAAATAGTGATGCACAAACAAAAGAAAGGAATACGGGTACTTGATTATTTTTTAAGTTCAGTAAAAAAAGCGAATTCTCCAAAGCACATTTTTTTGAATTTTTTTTATTGGTTTAAATTTTTTTAACAATGAGTAGATTTATTTTATTGAAATTGATTGAACAATTGTAATATTATTTCACTACTTCTATGAATTTTGAAAACCTACTTAAACAATCGATTGTTTATTGTAGGCATCACTAACCACAAGGGGACAAGTAAAATATCATGGTGCTGTCAGCAGAACAATAAAAATGTTTAATACTTAAATTGCGCTTATTAAACGCTTATGAATAAGAATTTCTATTTTGGGTTTATAAAGCAAAAGGCGTTTGATAACTAATTTATACCTAAAACCAAAAAAAAGGATTATGAATTAGAACGTTATTCACCATTTCCTAGAAATAGGTATAAATTGTCTAAAACTAGGTGTTCCAAAATGGGCACGGCTGCTTTAAATGGGTTAAAGTTATTTTACATGGAAAGTGGGGTGGTACCGTGCAACAAACTAAATATTGTTTTTTTTCTATTTTGAGAACGGTTAAAGTTAAAGTTTCTACATTTAATCTAAATGACATTGTATACAAATACATAGGAAAAAATAATAAAAAAAGGACAACTAAGATAATACGAGTAATTAATATAATAATTAAGATAAGGTAGCGTATGTTCGTTATTTAATAACTCTACCCAGTCAAGCGATTTAAAAACCAATACATTTTTTGGAAAGGTTTACTTTTACTGATGTTTTATTTTTTTAACAGGCGGTGCCACTTCCATACAAATATTAATTTGTCTATATCTTCAAAACACTAACAGTAAGATTAAATTTGGTCCAGATACTTTGATACAAAGCAGAGAGTAGATGTTTCTGAATTTTGTCTAAATGACTTTGCAGTCGATATAAATCATCAGTTTAAAATTTGACGGAATTGCATGGTAGCATCTCCCACCTTCCATGGTAAATAATAATTTTTATATACTTTGAGAACGGTAAAAGAAAAAGTTTCTGAATTTGATCTATATGGCTTGGTAGTTAATACATATTATATACACGGGATAACGTCCACTCGATTTCGCTAACATCCTAAAACATCAACCTTTTTTTCTAACTACTACTCAAAACGTTAATGAAACCAGAAAGCTCTAAAACATCAACTCTAAATAAAACGAAATTTTAGTTTTAGTAACAGTCAAAACACGCACATACTGGCGTATATACATACTTAAGGCCTGACTGACTATCCAAAAAAGTCGTGCAATTATGTCAAATACAAATCTGATAGATGCCTGTCCTACATAAGAAAATCGAAACAAAAGAGATACAAAAACACGTGCTTCACAAAAAGCAACTCTGATCTTAGAGAAAATACAATTTTTTGAAAATTTCCAAAAGATTATCAAATCGGACACACTTGTCAATCAATCGGACACACTTGCTTCTTGTCAACACCATCACAATTTCTGAACACACAAAATGTTTGACTTATCGAACGACTAAATCTGAGTCAGTTATAGCCTTTACATACATATGTGTACATAAATTTACAAAAAATTCATAATTAGAGAAAAAAGATCAAATTGATAACCGGACGCTTAAAAGTTTTTAAGGTTAAATCAGTTTTGTTTTTAATTTAGTATTTTATGGGCAAGTCCTTATTCTGGAGAATAGCCTCTAGCCTTTTTGGAACAGATTCCATAAACTTTTTTCAATAAGAAGGATCAATTTATTCCTATTTGACTTTAAGAGCGGCTTTTAACTCAGTAATGTTGGATATCGAAAGAATTCAATTTGTTTTATATGATATGCCCACAAATTCTCTATAACGTTGATATCAGGAGACTGTGGCGTACTTTATGCATCAGATCGTTATTTTGGTAAAATTTAAAATTTCTCAAAATGATAAATTTTTGTACACTGACTGTCAAGTTTTTTTTAAATGGTTATATACTTACACTAGTCCATTATTCCATCAATAAAAAGCAGCTGACAGGTGCTCGATTCAGACATACAGCCTGAAACCATTGTAATCCCAGGACTATGTTTTATCGTAAGGGGAAGGTTGCACGAGTTATGTCATCACAACAACCAACACCAAAACCCAGAAGACACCAATAAAACACCAACAACAAACTGGTTAATCTATTTTTTATTTTATTCGAGTTTATTGACATTTAATTCTCATTTGAATTCTAAATAATTTTAGACCAGCAGTATAAAACATTATTTTTTTTACAAACCAAATTGTATCAGCAAAATTAAACATTGCAATAATTTTTTTCTTACTTCCTGTTTACCAGTTTTTACACAATTATCATTGTTTTATTCTTTTACTGCATTTTTGTTAATTTCTTGACTCATCAAAATTAGTTTATTTACGTAGCTTCATGTAAAGTAGATTAATAAAATAAAAATTATTATTGGTGTAACCAGAAAAAGAACTACAAGTGTTTTTGTTACACTAGATAACTCATGCTCATAATACTTTATTCGGCTATCGCACAACATATGACTGCCCATCATAAAATTAGATTTTATCCGTAAATAATACGGTACGAAAAATTATGGTTTTTATGTTCAATAACAAATTTTAGCCTATGTATACGATTAACATTGTTAATGAATGGATCTTTATGTGCAACTCTTCCGTGAAAATTGTATCTATCGCTTATTTGTAAACTTCCAATTTTGGTGCCCTTAATTTGACTCACAGTTCATCGTTTGGTAGATGGAATATTTTTTTTCGATTGTATAGATTTAGGCATATTTTCAACTGATTTCTTTGATTTAAATTGCTTAATGTTGTGAAGCGTGGAATGACTTCTATTAACAGCAGCATAATATTTTGATGATAGGCATAAAATTTTGATAACGGTGGATTATCAGTTCCCTAACTTCTTTAGATGTTTAGACATCTTTGCTGCTCATATCAGTCTTTTGTTTATTTTTGTTTTGTAATTAAAGGTGCATTTAGTCAACTGTAGTATTTGCAGTCGATTTTAAGACTCAATGGTATCATAATACTTTTTCGACTATGACAGTTTTGTAAAAGAGTCATAATGTAAGAGATAACAATTTTATTTTATTTTATTTTGAGGCATCCTGAATATGACACAAGCAGCACACGTTCAAGCCACATCAAGGTGAGGAAAAATTTCCACAATAATTTTAAATTTATAAAAGCAAAAATAAATTTTATTTTATTTATTTATTTATTTTTAAGCTAATAATATTCACTACAGTTTATTAAATATTCGACTGCCAAATACTCTAACCTCGATACCATATTTGTAATAAATTTGTAGTGGGTCTCATATTTAGTTGTAGTAGTAAAAACGCCAAACTTTCGCAACAAAAATTCCAACCACGATAAGGGAGAATATGAATATATTCACTTGGTATATAAGATGTAAATATTACATACCGATTGCTTAATATAGAAAGGGTATATCCCGATATTTTTACTTTACAGGAGTAGCTATAAAATCTTAATAAAACCTAAAAAATCTTCAATATAAGGTAAATAATAACGCAATTTGTTATAAGCCATAAATCTGCTTTTTTCAAAGATAGATCACGAAATTTTCTAAGCGAGGTGTATTTGGAGGTATACTACGATGAAATATTAAAAACGCAATATTGAAAGAGTCAAGATACGTCATTTCTATATTAAGCTAACGATATAGAACAAAACCAAGGATGCTACTTTTTACTTGGGTGTTAGTTTGGAAATTTCCTTCCTTAAGTACAAATTTCCTGTCATTTAAATAGTTTTCACAGCTTTGGTGGTAAGGTGTGGATTCATAAGGTAAAGTGAGTGGACGGTCCTTATGCCCAACCACACAAGAAGACTTACTGACAGCGGTAACTTGGTCAAGTCTTTGCCTTTAGGAAGTCTCGCCTACTCTCCACATTGCGATTTGTTCAGTGGTAATGGAGGGGATCGGTTCCTTAAACTTGTACTTGCGCAAGGCAAAAGTAAGCAACGATGGTGATTTGCTGTATGGGTATTCGGTGGACTATGCTAAGATTATCCACTTGGTTAACGCTTAGTACAGCCCTGCTATCTGAAAACACATACAGCAGTGTGATCTTTACCATCTTAGGATGGTAACCGCAGCTCACAGTTCAGTAAGATCTTGTCTCTTGAATTTGCCTTCCTGCAGCACACCGGGCAATACTGCAGGTGACTTGTTGACCCTAGCATAATAAACTAGTATGGTTTTAAGCAGCAAAATTACGAGCGATGCTTCTGATGCATAAATTAATATAAAAGATAATACCGAAGAGGTGAGAGCCACTATCCCCGTAACTGAACAAGAAATGAAAGCCAGTGTACCAAATTTAGGAGACAAGTGCCCGTGGTACGTATTGTTACGTTTTTACCTTTTAAAAATGTTTGTTTCTGAGTTCGTAGATTGCTGTTAAAGTAAAATAAATTTTTTGTTTGGTTTTTAATTAATATTCCTTGTTAAAACAGTTTTGTGTTCCACTGCTTGTAACCTTTTTACAAACAATCATAATTTCTATTCTTTGTTTTACTCTCTTCGTTTACAACTTTGTAAACAACAACAATTACTCGACAGATCTTTCTAACTAAAGATCTTCCAACCCGATCGTTGTTACAACTTAAGTTCGATAACAACCTCTTCAACCAGATTTATTCCACACTAAACTCTCTTTCCATTGAGTTCAAACCAATAAGACGTTCGCTAAGTTTACACCAAATAGACTAATTTTTATTCGCATCGATGCACTTTTTATAGGGCTGAGTAAACAACACTTAGAAACCTCTCGAACATCTCGATATTTCAGGTAGATTACATTTCCTTTCCTTACTTTCGTTTTAGTTCTTATGAAGCCATGCGAATGTAAACATCTACTTCTTTCGGTTCTTGTTGTTTGTTGATGTTTGTTATAGTCTGTTACTTGTATCTTTTTTTGCATGCTTTTGTTATTGCCGCTTATTTTTATTTGTAAACATTTCCATTTGTGTTGTTGTCGATTTAATTATCTGTACACAGGCACTTAGTTGTTTTTGTGGCTTTTGCTTATTTAATTTTAGCATTATAATAAACGACAGGGATGCCCAACCTGATTTTCGTAACAATATTAAGATGATGACGTGTCATCTCTAGTAAGCAGCGATGAAACTGTGTGTGGCGATAAGTGCTCATCAGTCATCCGTGCTAGTCAATAATCTGTCTAATGAGAGGCACCATTGAAGTGCTTCAGGGCTAAAGATGCGTCGGGTATATTTACTAGTAGGTTTGCTAACGATAACATTAGTCTAGGTATATTACAGGAGCCCTTGGCGTTTGGTGGAAGGTCAAAGGACCTCAAGACAGGTCGTGTATGTTGATTTACGCATCTGAGAAAGACCGCGGGTAGTTATTGTGGTAAATGTCAAGGTGGCCTTCTTTCCCATTATACAATTTATCACTATGGACCAGGTGGCAGTCAGTGTGCGATTTGCCACAGGTGTAGGTGTTAAGGAGATAATGTGTGCCTCGGCTTACTTGCCAGGGGATGTGGAATGTGGCCCCCATTGGAAGTACAGAACTTCATAGAGTTCTGTCGAGTCAACAACCACCACTAAATTATTGACTGTGACTACTCTTGCAACAGACAATAAAGTGACAGTTCAAAAAAAGGCTAAATTTAAAATAAAAAATGGTTAGAAGTGGCTATATTTTTAAAATTATTTTTCGATATTTTATTTATTTATCCCAGGAATATTTGTTGATTTCTCACTTTAGTGTAAAATAGACTTAAGCTAGATTCACCCATTTTGATCGGACAACAAATTTGTCTGTAAAAATTTTTTTTATATGCAGTTCAACATCTATCTCTTGAAAAAAGAGAGAAATGATTTGATGCCGAACAAAACAGACGAAACCAAATTTAAAATTAGCTTTTTATTTACACATTTGTACACGAATTTGAAAAAAGAAGTTAATGGATCAACTCTAGGCGAATAAAGCAAATTCAATAAAAGTAGTAAAATTTAGAAATGAAAAGTGAACGTCTCATTTCTATTGTTCTGGGAAAGTTGAGTATTCTATTTTAAATTTGTTATACAAATTTTGCTTCAAACAGATTTCAAACATATTTAGTTTTTTTGTGTCAGTTGGTTTGTCTATCAAAAGACTATATTTTATATTTTTTCTGGACATAAATATTGCCAGAAACCGTTGCGCATTACATTAGCGCATTTGCTTCTATGAACTTTACATTAAGAGTGTCTTTAAAGCAGGTCGAAGACGAAGGATCTTAGCAAACAGAAATGCTGGACCTTTGTGAAGAAATCTTGCGGCCCAAATTGTTAGGCTTAGAGGACGAGCAACCAACAGGGTAACAACACTAACAGTTGCAACATTTGGAGACCATGTAGACCATTGCTAATTCCTAAGGTAACTTAAGAGTTGATTTTATGATTGAACTTCATTCCGTTTACTGTTTTGTTCACGAATAGGCGACAAGATCATTCAACTGGCATTTTAATGTATACAAAGTGTGTAATGAGGATCGCTTGGGTCTTCTATTTTCTATAACTGCAGATCAACGTATTTCTTGTATTATGGTCTAAAATTCTGGTGGTATTGTGGAGCCATTTCTATTAATTAATTAATTATTAATCATACTTATCACACTCAGAAAAAATTTTCCAAATACAATTAATATGTCGTTAAAACTAGGGTTGTTTCGTTTAGCTCTTCATTCACTTACAACAAAAAGCATGTGTGTAAAACTAAATTTCATTAATGTATGTGTGTGTGTTTAACACATATGTTTGTTTTGAACAAACTGGCTCAATAAAAGAGCTAAAGAACCCAGCTCTAGCTAAAACTTTAATTTGGCGGAAATCAAATTCGCGTCAAAGTAATAATAACACACTTAATGAAAAAAAGCCAAAAAAAAAATATTATAAAAATGAAAATAAAAAATGGCTAAGAAGAAAATAAATGACTAGATTTCCGGCCAGATAAAATCTAGGCATTGATTTTTTCGTAAATGGAAAAAAACCGCTACATCTAGCCAAAAAATGGCCAAATTTGCGACCATGCCTGTGACGCGAATTTCCATTATGTGATCTGAGGCAGCACGGACAACAATGTGAGAGGTGAGTGCCTTTTAAATTAGCAACAATGTAGCTGTGGCCAATAGGGGCAGCAGACCAACGTTTGTTAATGCATTAATTTCGGAAGTACTGGATATCACGCTGTGTGACATATACACGACCACTCTTTTAAGGGACTGGCATGCGTCGGACGGGGTAACCCTATCCAATCATACGCATATAATATTTGATTTGGTAAATGTTGCTGCTACCAATGATAATCCCAAGTTTTGCAGAAAAGTGGACTGGTCCTTTTTCAGCAGCGTTGGAAAAAACTCGAGTTTTTTAAAACCCAACCCACTGGGTTTTATTGGGTTTTTGATAGTTGTTTTAGATTTAATTGGGTTTTATAATTACCTTGTTTCAATATTTATAATAAAGTTTTGCGGACTTGATCAGATCAAGGCGGCATTGTATACTACGATATGCTAAAACTCGGTGATTGAAGCTGACTGTAATCGTATTATGAGAAAAACACCTGGAATATAAAGGCACGCATGGTTAACCTATTATTTCGCATGACAATGCTTAGCCTTGAGTCGCAAAATTTGCCAAACAATTGTTAGAAATAATATAATCAGATATGTGATGGAAATCGAAAACGAAAGAAAATCGACTCAAAATGAAAGAAGTTGATATGGCAACTTCAGATTCGTTTTCAAATCGAATTTGATTTAAATCGAACTCGATTTTATTTTCCATTTTGTTCTATGAAAATTTCAACAAACAAAAGTGTGATAAAAAACGAAAATCGAATTGTTTTTACGTTCTCAAATCAGATCGGCAATGATTAGTGAAATGAAAACGATGTAATTTTTTTCCAATAAATTTTTTCAAAGTGTTACTGAATCTTAAAAATATGAATAAAAGTTTTAGTATGGTCATTCAGCCCATTCGCTGAAAATTTCTTTCTTAAGCAAATAATTGCCAAAACTCTTTATTTTTTTTTTTTATTAAATAGTTAAAATATTTTATTAAAAGATAAAAACAGCATTTGAATCAAATTTTTTCCTGATTCACTACTATAGATTTTACAAATCAGCGGATGCTCTACGTTCCTGTCCTTAAATCCTCAAAGAGTCAAAAAACATCTCATTGAAGAAAAAAATATACCATATGCTTATTTTTAAGCCGACTATTATCTGGAAGAAACTGATATCGCTGAGTCATTTTAACAACTTTTGTACGAAAAGAAAAAAATTAATTGTGGAGAAATTATTTAACTTAGAGCATAATGTAGTTACAATTTCAAAGGTGCCCAGGAAATTCAACTCAATTGTAAGAAATTAGAAAATAGGGAAAAATGCTTTTCTACAACAGGCTTTAGAAATTTAGATTTTTGTCCTTTACTGTGTTGTATTTAGAAATTAAACAAAATAAAAGAGGATATATAAAATAGTTTTACATAAACTATTTGAGTTGTACTTCGAAAAACATAATTTTTGACCGAAGGCAGCGGCTACGTAGGGCAATCAGAGATACCTACATAAACCGGTACATTGCTTTAAAGGTGACTCAAATAGAGGCACTAATGCCTTCTTAGACGAATAAACTTTTAATGTTATATCAGGCCGCCTTACTCTTGTCAAAACATATTCCATGGTAGGGTAGACGTACACACCGTCTACCATCCATCTTCGTTGATTTGCTTGACATTGGACGGTGAACAGGGGTCTCCTTAATAAATCCCAGCAGCTTAGGCGATTATAAAATGAGAAAGACCAATCTGCAGACATTTAACGATCTTTAGAAGCTTCCAAGGACACAAAATACTGTTGAGACTTCACATTGTACATGTGGACTACCCCTTTCTTCTTTGCTGCCAGAACTTTGTATGGCTCTTTTGGATGCCATTTCACTGATATTCCAGCCGACGACCAACAAAATGTTATAAGATTTACATAATGTGATTCCAGACTCCTGATATTGCAACTATGATCATTACTTTGAGAAGCCAGAAATTCATAAATAATGGTTTTATATTTTTTGAAATTGTTTACGTTGGTCACCCTAGTTCTTAAGTATTCAATACCTGTTTTAGTTTAAGTTAAATATCATAATTCATTTTGTACTAAAAGAAGAGAAGAAAATTATTATTGTATTCTCAACCCGCAACCCGAAAGGTACGTTTTTGTTTGTACTTAACATATATTATATACAAAAACCTAATTATCTTTTCGTTTTATTTTATCCCCGATCTCGAGTAAATATTTTATTTTTAAATTTACCCTTTCACCCCCACAGAAATGATTAATAAATTGTTTTTACAAAATATTTGCAGTTTGTGTGTATACAATTTTGAATTTTAAGTAAACAAATAAATAAGAAAAATGGCATTTTACCATGAAATGCGCTGAAATAAGACAAATATGTAAAATGAAATCGATACTATTTATATCAGACTTTCAGTTGATTTGTTCGTTTTGAACTCTCAATTTCATTTTAAAACAATTCGAATTCCATCACATACCTGAATTATCTTTTGGCATGTTATTGAATCACTTCTTTTGAAGAACTATAAAATCGGCTTGATTAGATCGCCTTAAAAGACGTAAAGTTTTTCTGAGACTGGGTTCGGAAATTGGCTCAGAAGTGGGATAAACATGTAAGGTATGTAAGATGTATTGTAAACTTGTTATCTTTATTGAGCTAAAAAATGGACCGAATTTATTTGTACTCCCAATACGAAAAAGGATTTTTTTAAATATAATACCCAGTTAAGCACACCGTGTTTTATTAGGATACCCAGTGGGTTGCCAACCATGTCTTTCAGGGAAATTATGACAAGGGGAGTTGGCTGGCTTCCAGACTGCATTGATTATACTGGTGTACTAGATCTGGCAGCAAGACAAGTTAAACTTCGTCACTCTAGGGCGGTGATCAGTCCGCAATTTGGCGCATCTGAAAAGGATATCGGTCACAGATGTGGATGTTTGCAGACTGTGCTATCACAAACAGCGGAACACATATTGTGTAAATGTGGGGTTCTTGATAGGTTTAGGTAGAAATATTTAGGTGGTCACAGAATCTAGCTGGGTGACATATCCACCATTATGGTTTCCGATCTGCTGATATTTCTGATCGATATGATAATAATAAATAGCCTCCCACAGCGTATGTTATGTGTACACCCAGAGCCAAAAACAGCAGAAATTTAATAAAAACAACCCTAAACCAACAAGAAACAACTATGAAAACTAGCCAAGGTGGAAAATCGTAAGTTCAAAGTTTAACTTAAAAACAATAGATTCAAAATCAATTTGGAAACAACTTTGATTTAAAATTGCTCAAAAACACAGTGCACGTTTTCGAAATAAATATTTTTTTTTACATTATTATAAAAAAGAAACATTTTTAAATCAAAGTTGAAAATATTCAACTCAACATAGCATAACTTTACTTTAAAGGCGTAGAATATTTGAATTAAGCTCTTTCAGCGTTGGATTATCAATACTACTGTAGTATTATATAGTAGTCCTAAACCTTTTGCTTTAATGTTTTTAATTCGATATACAATAAATTTATATAAAAAACTTTATTCGAAATAAACAAGTTACAATAACATTTTTGGTAGGATATAAGATATAGGTGGTGTAGTGTAGTGATAGAATGTCGGAGTGTACGGACTCTTCGTGGAGCATCATGGCTTGCGCAAATCGAACATCAGATAGCATTCTATAAGATTGAAATCTTGGGTATAAATAGGTAGAGATGGAATGGTAATGGCGAACTGTATACTTGCGCTGTACAGCCGAACAGAAAATGGTGGCGGAATCGGAATTATAATGTCGAAGAGAATCAAGAACTCCCTTCAGACAATGGAGCCCAATATCCGAATGTGTGATAATAGTTTGATTCAAAAGCAGAATAAGACACATAACCGTAGTACAGTGCTATGCGCCAACGTAAGATGCCGAGGACGCTAAGAAGAAATGAATGAAAGTTACATCAGCACTCAGCAGTATTCGAACGGTAAATATCATTTCCATGGGTGACTTTAACGCAAAAATAGGAAGCGACAACACCAACACCAGCTCAACAATGAGAACGCACGATTGTGGAGTTAAAAATAACAATGGAGAACGACTAATAGAGCTATGCCAGACATACCAACTAATTATAGGTGGCTCCATCTTCCCGCATAAGGAAATTCATAAATATACATGGACATCGCCAAGCGGCAACGCACGCAGTCAGATTTATCACATATGCGTGAGTAAAAGATGGAGAAGTTTTTTGGCGGATGTAAAAAATAAAAGAGGCGCTGACATCGGCAATGATCACGAGCTTATCACAGGCGAAATCAAGCTCAAATTGAACTGTCGAAAAAGAAACATTGCAGTCACAGGACAAAAGCGTCTCCGTCTACAGCAACTCCAGAATAACACGATCAGGAAAGTATTGGCCATGGCAATACGCGATCAGTTACCAATAAACCAACATTACACATGGGAGGATATCACAGCAGCATAGAATAAAGTCGCCGAAGAAACACTGTGTGTAGTGCAGGTATGTACATAAAAGAAAATAGATATCAGACGATACTTGGATCCTGATCTCTCAAAGAAGGGAACTTAAGTTGCAGCTAAACAACAAAAATGTAACGAGACAGCTATACCAACAGCTGGCGAAACAGGTTAAAAAGCTGCACGAAGAGACAAAAGGAAGTTCCTAGAAGGTCTAGCTAAAACGGCAGAGGAAGCAGCTGGACAGAATAACATGAGATAACTACACCAGACGATAGACTATCTCACAAATAGAAAGTAGACGGAACCAAGCAGTTACTGATCGCAAGAACACAATTGTATCGAATAGTGAAGCACAGATGCATAGATGGAGGGCACATTTCGAGGAAATTAGCAGCGTAACGGACACAGATGAAGGCATCGAAATGTACCATAACAGCCCTATGCAAAATACAATGAAGATAATATGTAGCACTCCCAGCTTAAATGAGATGAAAGAGGCAATAACGAAGTTGAAGGATAATAAAGCTGCAGGCGAAGATGGCATACAAGCGGAAATCTCACGGGCGGACATTACAACTGCAGCTGAATTACTACGGTTCCACATCAGCATGGGAGGAAAAGAGGCTGCCATCAACTTGGAAGAAAGGCATCATTGTGAAACTACCTAAAAGTGGCGACTTGAAGGATCGCATTAACTAGAGAGGAATTTTTCTGCTTAACACCATATACAAGACACTAGCATTCATAATACAGGGAAGGCTTAATGGCGTACACCTCTATACCTACTGTTCGTTGACTTCAAGAGAGCCTTCGATACCATCAAAAAGACTGCTGTACGGAAAGCATTGAGAAGAAAAGAAGTACCTCAGAAAATAATCCGAATAATACGAGCAGAACTCTCCATACTAACGCCGGAGTAAAGCAAGGATGTCCACTCTCAGCTCTACTAATCACCATGGTACTCGATGAGATCCTGAGCGAAGTCACAAAGGAGAGGTATAACACACAGTCTCTCACGACAACTCGGGGACCTGGATTATGCAGATGATATTTACCTACTCTCACACAAGATCTCCAGCATGCAGTCAACATTAAATGACCTGGAAAAACTATCTTGGAAGCACAGCGGCAGCAAATGGCGGTACATAAATAGATTTTAACAACAGGCTCAACAAAGCAAGATCGGCATTCGGACGATTACAGTCAGTATGGAGAAGCTCATACATATCCAGGCAAACCAAGCTCAGAATATTCAACGCATGTGTAAAGTCAATTCTGTTGTACGGCAGTGAAACCTGGCTTGTGTTTAACACCATCGCGCAAAAGCCACAGGTATTCACCAACAAGTGCTTTAGAATCATATGCAAGATATTCTGGCCTAACACCATAAGCAACATAGATCTATGGAATTTAACAAACGAAGAGCCCATACTAAAGCAGATAAAGCAAAGAAAGGAAAAATCATAGTAGTATTACAAGGATGGCACTTGAGTGGAATCCTCAAGGATCAAGGAACAGCGGTCGACCAAGAAACACCCGGCGACGCACAATTATCCAAGAACTAAGGCAAAACAATCTTACATGGGAAGAGCTAAAGACAACAGCAGCAAGTAAGATTAAAAAGCTTTTTGGAAGCCCTATGCTCCCAAGAGAAGTAAATGAAAAAAAAAATAAAATATATACAGAAAAACTATTCGTACACCTTGGGTCTTAAACTTTAATCATAAAAATAATCATCGTTTTTAAATCGATTGTTCAAAAAGTTTTTAAAAGATTTGTTGTTGGATGTATTTGTTTTTTATAAGGCACTAACAATTTTATTATGACTTTTTCTTTTTACCGCTAAAATTACAAAATTATAGAGCTAATTCATCAGAAAAAGTATTCGTACAGATTAAATATTTGTACATAAAATTAAATTGTGATATATTTAAAATATTATTAATAACTAGTAGGATATCCTTTACGTCGAAGAACTTCTGAAAGACGTTTTGGCATTGATGTTTGGATGTTTCCTCCTGGCTTATTTTGTTCCATTCCTCCATAATAACGCTTTTTAGCATTTCCTTAGAGGTAATGTTATGTTTTCGGATCTTACGCTCCAATAAATCCCACAAATGTTCTATAGGATTTAGATCCGGCTATTGTGGGGGGAATGCAGTTGATATTTTGTGTTATAGAGTAGCCACAACTTCCATTATGTGCCGAATGCTTGGGATCATTATCCTATTGGAACCAAAAAAAAGTCTGGTCCCAAATTCAGTTTGTCGGCACTTTGCTGTAAATTTTGTTTCAGTATATTTAAATAGCCGTACTGGTCCATTGTGGATTCTATAAAAGTCAAATTTAGCTGCCATGCACCCCCACACCATGACACCACCTCCTCCATGCTTTACAGTTGAAACAAGATTTTCTTTATTAAGCGCTGTTCCATTTTTTCGCCAAACCATCTTTTCCCCTTAATGCCAAAGATGCAGAATTTACTTTCATCAGTAAACAAGACCTTTTCCTAAAACTTGGAAGGCATTTTGATGTATTTGTTGGCAAATTCCATCCTTTTTTTCTATTAATGTCCGATATGTACGGCTTCCTTCGTGCTACACGGCCATGATAATCAGCCTTTTTCAATATTTTGCGCACGGTATCTTCGTGGATGTCTTTATTAAAAGATTATTTTACATTTTTGTTGATTTGGGAAGCCGTAACTCTTGGATTTTGTTTTACCAGTGCCAAAACAGTTCGTTTTCCCCTTTCGGTCAATTTTGATGGGCTGCCTGTGCGTTGTTTGGACAAGGTAGAGCCGGTAGATTTGAAATTTTTAATGACGTATTGGATAGAAGAATGACTTCTTCCAACAGTCTTAGCAATTTCACGCAAAGATTTTCCTTCATTCCGCAATTTTATAATAATTTCCCGTTCAGCTGCACAAATTTCTTTTGTTTTAGTACTCATCTTGATTTATATTTTATTTGAACTTTAAAAATTTTACCACTGAGACAAATTAATTTGAATTAAGTAGAGCTTTTATTTTTCTGTTGCTTTTGGCACACTTTAGCTTAGTAAAAAATTCATGGGATTCCCCGAAATAAAAATGTACGAATATTTTTTCTGGTAGTAAAACGTTGCCACACTGCATTTTTTTATTGAAAAACTTTGCTGTGAAAGCATAAAGATTTGAAAATATACTAAAATTAAAGAAAACTATATGAAGAACAAATAATGTTAAATTTTGCCATAAATCGTTTCCTATTACTTTTTTATAATTATTAAAAATTAAATGTTGCAGTGTACGAATAGTTATTCTGGCTAGTGTATGTTAATACATAAATTGCATCAAACAGCCCTTCTATATGTATGTGATAGATGACATCGGGCAATGAAAGTACTTCTGATATTGACATAAATGAATTGATTATTAATATAATATTTCCAGGCTAAAATGCTGGTTTTTCGTACGCCTACTATAGTTAAAGCTTAAAGTATTTCAATTGGAAAAGGGACAATGGTTTTTGTTTGCAGCCAGGGGGTTACTTAAGGCTCTGGTGGACGGAGGAATGTAGACTGATTAGAGACTGTAGGTCTGCCCTTAAATGGCTTATGGAACATTATGTGGTCCGATTGTGCTGGGTATGGGGCATATATGAACATATAAGTTCGCACGAGTATTATCTGGCTGAGAATTATCTACTACATATTTGCATACAATCGAATGAAAATGAGCAGATAATAAATAAAACTACAAATTTTATTCAGTTGTGGAATAGATGTTAAAGTAAACAGACGTATGAATGTCGCTTTACTTTTTAAAATTGTTTGTTTGTTTTGTTGTTTACCTTTTTAGTTTTTCAACGAACAGAGCAAAAATTCACAAACACTAATAGACAAATTATTTTCTCATTTTAGTTACCCCTGGTATGGGGTCACTGTTGTATCAGCGGTAACAAAGTTGCTAGCGAACTAGACCGTATTCGGAAAACGGGTCTACCTGTGGAATGATTGATGAAGTAACAATAGGTCAACTTTTCAAAAAGGCAAGAGAATAGTAAAATCCGAAATCTCATGGAGTGATAGGAGTAATTGCAAGATATCTGAGGTGTATGGCTTAAACTGAATGAATTGAGAATGATAGGAGAACACTTAGGAATGTGATACTTATAATAACAGGATACTTACTGTTCCTTACGGAGTTCTGCCTATACGAAAACGGTACTCTGGACTTTAGTATGATGTTTAAGGTGTAGATGAACTGGATCATATTACCTACTGCTGCCAAAACCTGCATCTGTAGTAAATATATATTCAAATGTATTTACTTACATTGTAATATCGGCAACAGTAGTAATAAATTAATATCTTTTATTAAAATGTTCATTTTTTTATCGGACATGTTGAGATTTCAGTATCACCAAAACTTATTTTTTTCCATAAAAGACAGTACTTTTATTTTGCACCCTTCAATTATTATTTGTTTTGACTTCTGGTTTGTGTAACTTTATTCTAAAATTTTCAACACCATTTTAAGATCGCATGACTTTAAATTGAAGTACCAAATTGAAGTACAAAGACGAGTAACCTCAAATTAACAATAAGTTTTAAATTTAAGCATAGACCAGTGTTAATTTAATGTTGTTTCACCATTAAAATATATTCAATAACGTGAATTATAATTCCAAGTGTTTTCGCATTGATACGAAAATGACCTTTTTTATTTAAAAACTTACGCCTTTAAATTTATGTTTTGGCATTTTAAAGTCGACATGGACACATTTTCAGCTGCGGTTGTCGTCTTTGACATTAAACTGATTCCAAAATCAAACATTTTTATGTTTAACTCAATGTTGATAATTTTCAAATTAACAAATCATTTTTATTTTTAAGATGAATATGTTAATTTTATATGGTTTTACATACATTCAAAGTTGTTCAACTTTGAATTACCGTTAAATAAATCCAAGTTAAAAAATGTTTAATTCAACAACGATCCACTCCAATTTAAAAATGTGATTTCTCTCTGTGTAATAGTATAGGTATACTGAAAAAATTTGTTTAAGTTAATGATACAATCATTTATGCCAAAGCTTATCAAAAGCTAGAGAAACATCTAAATATGAAGAAAGCAGAATACTTTTTCTTCAAATGCTTCTTTTATTACATAGACTAGCATGTAAGTGTACTAAACCGAAAGTTAACACATATTTCGGATTGCAATTTCAATGCAAATTGTGAACATTTTGTGCCAATTTTGACATTAGTTTACAAGTAAAATGATTCAATATTTTGGACAAACAATGTTCAGAATAACTATTAATTGAAATTGAGAATACTGAACAAATCTTAACGCCGAATGGGAAAATACCCAAAAAAAGAAGTTTTTACCAAAATTATATTTTGACCCAAATAAACGAAAGTTCAAACGTTTCTTTAAAAACGAAGACATAGACCGACCCAAAAAAAAATTAGGAATATATGATATTCACATATTTTGGATGACAGCAAAAAGTTAATAGATCACGAATTTTTCAATATCAAAAATTTGTAGAAAGAACTACAATATGTGTTGATGAGTTTCTCAGAAAAACCTTCAGATGCCATGTAATATTATATATGTATCTTTTACCCGATGAAAATACTTCTACTTGATTTGGTCTACTTACCTAAACTACAGGCAGGGCCGGAAGGATCCAGGGTTTTCAGCGCCCTGGGTAAAACAAAATTTTGCGCCCTTTCATACTAGAATATGTAAATTTACTGCAATTTAAAAAAATAGTAAAAAGGCAAAAAATCAAAAGTACACAATAAAGAGCTGTGCAAAACAATTTATTTATTTAAAAAACACACCAGATATTATTAAGATATAGTAATTCTAATTTTTGATATTTAAATAAGGTAAATATATGTAAATAAAATAAAGTAAATATGTTTCATAAAAATGATTTCAAAATTCTTTTTTCTAGCTTTCAAATCTGCAAACTTTTATATGTTTTCGGTCATATTTATATTTTTTGCAATTTCATTTTCTATTGACAAAATTGCCACGCCATGTAATCTTCCATATGTCATCGTTGAACTTAAATATGTTTTAATAAGTTTCAATTTACTGCAAGCTGCAACGGTTCAGGAGCTGTTAACATATACAGGAATTTGGTTTTTGAAAGATATAATTTCATTCATTAATTCAGTGCCATCAACATCAGACATTTGTTGTTCTTTTAAAAGCAAATGTAAATTCATGCAACATTTGCGCAATTCTTCATTATTTAGATTCTTTTTTCAATTACACAAAAATCCTCAATTATTCCAAAAATTATAAGTTTGTTCAAAACGTTCAACCACAGAAGAATTAACTTGATTTACTAATATGTTGAATACATTTATTTTAAAATGTTCATCATCAAAAGCTTCATAATCATGCTGTCTCTTTATACGGCGGATGAGTTTTTGTATAAAGATCGGTTCAGTATCTACTAATTTAGCTAGCTCTCTCACATCTACCATGCATTTTTCAAAACCATTGGAACGATAATTTTCAAGATATTTAGAACAGGATTTTAATAAGTTAACAGCATTATTTTAATCCATTGAATTGGCCTGTAAGCTTTTACTAACAATGTTTATGTTGGACAACAGATCATACCAAATAATTGTTATTACTAGAAATGAATATTCGCATCAGGGTTGCCAAAGTGTCATCAAAAAATCAAATATTAGTCATGTTATCAAAAAAGTAGTTACTTTTACAAGAGCTTTTGGTAATGTTTATAACTTTGTAATTAATTCTTTATTGAAGTCCATTCTTCCAGCACCGATTCGAGCAAATTGAGAAAGAAAAGCATGGATTCGGAAGTTTCTATTTTAAGTTTGTTTGTAAGTTTATTTTTAATCAGTGCTAGTCCTAAAAAATTCTTCAGTGGAAGTACTACTGTGAGACAAAGTAAATAAAAATGTAACGAATTCATATAAATTTGAATATACAGACCCCCGAAAACTGGATTTTACACAGAACTATAAGATTTGGACTTTCTAATATAAATCTACCCGAAAAACAAAAGAAAAGAAGTTTTATTGTTAATTTATATTTTACTAGAGTAATCCCTCCCGCGTTGCTGGGACCTTTGGGTTATACCTGCTTTTTGACTGATGTGGATAAATAAAGAAAGCTTAACCTGTTACCATTCTCTACACATGCAAAATTTCATATCCTTTTGAATATGGTTTGTGTTGACTGCCAAGTTATTTAAACCAAATTTAGGAACTTCAACTCTAACCATTCTTAAGATATACAAAAATAATTATTTAATTTGTTTGGTAGGTACTAAACCCACTTATTCAATTCCGCCCATTTTTTCTTATGGTTTGTACCATCTAATAAGTTGTTTAAATCAAATTCAAAACCTTGCATTCTAATAATTCTCTAGAGAAACAAAAGCAATATATAATTTGGATGGGAGATGCTATATCCAATTATTCATTTTAACCCATATTTCGACTGTGATGTGTACTAACTTCAGAACCTTCCACTATTACCGTTCCAAAGATATACAAAAATCAATGTTTAGTTTGTATGGGAGGTGCTACTCCCACTACCCAATTCGGCCCAATTTTTGGAGTTGATTTGTATTGACCACAAAGTTATTTGGGTCAAATTTAGACTTTCTTACTATTACCTTTTTAAAGATAACAATAGTAAAGCCACATACCCAATGATAGCTTTCTATATATGAATTTTATATACACAGTCTTAAAAATATTTTCTAACTCATACAAAGTTTAAATGCTGTAACAAATTTCGCTTTCAAGTAAAACTGATACAATACAAAGGTGCTCACTCTAACGCCAATAAACTGGCGAGCCAATGGACCTACAAAAATCGTATATACATAAAAACTTTGGTATTGAATTCACCTTTTCGTTTAAGGGCTTACGAAATAAAATCAGTTGGCGCATTTCCAAACGGTCCATAATTATTTTAACAAAAACTTAAACGCCAACCCCAGCTGCCAATATGTAAAGCTAAACCATAGCGTAACTACCAACATATATACTCTATTGTGAGTGTCAAAGTTTTTTTAATTTTTGTTTTCGTTACATTTATAATACTCCGCCTTTCATAGCTCAAAACAACTTTACTCCAAAATTCTTCATCATAAAAATTTTGATACCCGCGATAATATATATTGCTACGAAAATAAGATTGCGAACATCTGCGTTTATTACTTCGCTAAAATAAATAAACAAAATTTGCAAGAACAACTACACATCCTGCTTACAAATAACCAAATCTACAACAACAAACATTAGCAGAGGTAAAGTAAATAAAAATAACACGGCAACAACAACAACAAACTAACAGCAAAGAAAACAAGTAACAGGCAATAAACAAGCAACAACAAATACTGAAAGCTGAAAGAGGTAGATGTTTACATACGCATGGCTATAAAAGAACTAAAAAGAAATTAAAAAAAAAGAAATGGAATCTACATGATATATGGAGACGTTCGAGAGCTTTCGATGTATTGTTTACTCAGCCATATAAAAAGCACATCGATCCGAACAACGAACGAGTCTTGTTGGTTTGAAGTCAACGTAGAGAATTTAGAGTGGTTTATCTCTGGTCGAAGAGAATTTAAGTTCTGATCGAATCTAAGTTATAACTACAAGTAATTGTTGTTGTTTACAAACTTGTTAACAGACAGAGTAAGTAAGAATAGAAAATTAGTATTGCTTGTAAAAATGGTTACAAGCAGTGATGAACAAAATTGTGTTGAATAAAGGATTTTAATTAAAAACCAAACACAAGTTTTATTTTATTTTAACTACAATCTACGAACTCATAAATACACGTTCTTCAAAAGGTAAAAACGTAACAATATATATGTTCGGCAGGTGTCTTATGGTTTTCCATATTGCTTGATGAAGCCTGCTGCTCATCTATTCTTTTTGATTTAACCACGAACAAACAAATATATTTTTATACATAGGTTAATATAATTAAATATTTGGGACTTGAATACTTACTTGTCTATTTGCATTTATTTTGTTAAAAATATAAACATATGTAAATATGGAAATCTACAAAACAAAATACATATAAGCTTCTCGCTGTCAAAAATTAAGCCGAAACGCATATTAAATCAGGGCATATTCGCAGTTGATCATCAGCTCATTTTACACAATTGTCAAATTTTATATGAAAAAAATATGTGCCTCTGTGGTATGGTAGGTAAGACACCCGCCTACCAACAAGAAGGTCGTCGGTTCAATACCAGGCCAGACCATCTTAAAAAAGAAAAAAGTTTTTCGACATCGGTATCACCTCATAACATTAGCTAGTAACTGGTTTTGAGTATAAATACTATTTTAAACTTCTCTAAACGCATTTGCCGTTCGGAGCCGGCGTTAAACTGTAGGTCCCTTTCAATGAGTTTAAAAATAGAATTGGGTGCAGTTCACTGATTGCGAGAAGTCCCCATGTTCCTTCATGGAATATTATGGGAATTAGTACATATATGAAAAAAAGTATACATATAACAAGTCAGTTGTTGTAATAATAATATCGAATGCAATTTGTATGAATATGTTCACAAAACTAATCCATGTTATGTACGAGTATATACATATACAACATACATACATACATATATAAAAGCTAAGTGTATTGAGAATTTTCGTAAGGAATTTTGAAACTTTAACTCATTTTCAAAAAGTGGCATATATTTCACTAAAATGATACTATGGGATAAATCAAAAAAGGGTCATAATAAGTGTCAGTGGTATGGAAAAGGGTAAAAAAAAGTGATACTTTGGTGTCACAACGGCAACGGTGATTCAGGTTGTGCACCAGCAACTTTAGATTTTTGGTGTACTTGTAAAAGAGCATTGTGTATTTTAATTATTTGAAATCTCAAAGGTTTGATACAATCAATTCGACTTTCCCACCGAGTTCCGCAAAAAAGATGTAAAGATAAAGACACATTATCGGTTAAAATATTCCATCACCCTACGGAAGCAGAAAACGTATAAACATTGTACAATACCAAAAAAAGATGTAGATTGTGCGCAAGATATAGCTGCATCCGCAATGACTAAATTGAGGGATTGGCATATACATGGCATAAAAATTAAACTAGGATATGCTTTACAAATGCGAGCTTGAACACCTTTATTTTTCCCTTCATATTAGAGCCGTATGTTCAATTGAAAATCGTTCGTTAATTGTTCTATTATTTGATATGATGAGTGGCCAGTTGATTCTTCAATTTCTTGGTAGCTTATAAAATGCTCCTTGATTTTTAGGTCACTGTCACTAATATCTACAAAACGTAACGTAAATGAAAGTTGATCCTTATGACTAATATCAGAGTACAATCTAATTTAATACTAAAATATCATCACGAACAGAAGATACCAATAATGTGATTATCTCATTTTATATAGTTTTACTACAATAAGTAACTGATGTTTCATTTGATATTATTCGACGAACATGTTTATGCAAAGTAACGTCATATTTGCTAACAAGTTCAACCAACCCCAAGAAGTTTCCATTATTTTTAGTGAAAAATTGATCGGATAAACCACGAAAAGCCAAATTGTGTTCTACTAAATACAGCACTCTTTCTAATACACTGTTCCAGTGTTCTCTTTCTTTTGCAATAGCTGATTGAATATTTTTATCAATTGCTGTATGAAATCTTTTCCGTGCCTAGGATAATTTAATAAAATTATTTAAATGTTCCGTGGAATTTTCATACGGTTTTAAATACTCACATAGATGTTTCCAGTTAAAAAGTCCTGTTGTTGCTAAGGTCGACTTGACTTTATCTGTGTAAAATAATTTATAACAAATACAGAATACCTTATTTTCACTTCTTGAAGAAGATAACCATGAACGTAGAAAACGTTCTCCGTTTGATGTTATCCTATAATACATTGTTTTATTAAAATTACGATTATCCGAATCTCGTGGATACGTGAAATTAGAATCAATTTCTTTTTTATTCCAAAATCAAATGCTAGGATACTATCTCTGTATGTTGAATTTAGTTGAAGTGGCCAAGTACCCGGAGCATTATATTCAAAATTTTCGTTAAAATTTTATTCGCTAACGGTAGTCAGTTGCATATTTGTTTTCGGTTTTTCATTGTTTAGATATGAGCATTGTTTTCAGTTAACTGGGTCCGGGTTTCTTCTGGAATAAATAACCAAGTAATTGTTTTTGCTCTTGACTCTTCTCGTTGTTGTTTTCTTTTACGATTTTGATACCCTGATAATTTTTTTGGAGGCATTATAATAGCTTTTTAGTCTGAAATTATATTAATATTAAAATTTCTTACCATAAATTCCATTATTTATTACGTGGATACCTACTTACCGAAATTTATATAACGTAAAAACAATAAAACTTAATTCTATAACAAATACAGTGAAATCTCCCGGGCAATGATCGTCGAGCTAGTTTTGTATGCTATCGGGAGGTGTACGTTTAAGTGGTATTATTTTTAATTAGTTCAGAAGTGCTACTTTCTCAACAATCGAATTTATCAAGAGCTTTAAAAATATGCATACGCCGTTAAACATTGGTGATGGCAAGAAAACAATGGGAATCGCCTAACTATGTTACTTATGTACGCTAATGTTAATGATTTCTATTTCGCATGTGCACACATGCATACGCACATACAGTAAAAAAAATAAATACACTTAAGGCAACTAAAAAAATCTGCGGATATCTTATTGCATGTCATTTTTCAATTGTGGTTTTTTTCTACTCTCGGCCCTTCAAAGTAAGAAAAATAATACAGTACAACCCGCTTAATTGCCGTTTATTTGCCACAATTTCGAAATCACCGTTTTTTTCGTATTATTTTCTAATAAAACCCTACATCTAAAAACCTTTTGTTTATTTACCTTAAATATACATATTTCCCCGTATTTCGCTTAAATTTTCCTAGTTTAATTGTAGTCATTAGTACTTGTTAAATTTCTTGAAACTATTATATTAACTACTATATATATTGGCTTTTTTATAATTTATTAAAGAAATCTAAATCTTAAAATGTTTCTATAAAATAGTAGTTACGTTTTTTCGTCAAATATTTTGCCAAATGTGAACATAGCTAGCTATAGGTTTCATTATTTTTATTAGTAAATGTATGTTTTTGTCTATTAATCTTTTTTGAGGAATTATGAATTCTAAAAATATAGAAAAGTTTTCTTATAAATAATATTACAATAATTTAATCTGTTGACAATATGTATGTAATAAAATAATTAGCATTGTGATCTTTATTTCGTATTAAAAAAGTGATTAATTTTAATTTATAAAATCTAAAAAATAATGAAAGTAAAAAAAATATTTTATTTTTATATCACCTCAAAATTCGGCGACCCGGGCAGCCGCCCGGTTGACCCACCTCTTTATCTGGCGCTATCTACAGGTGAGATTATCAACAAAATGCCCTTCATTTTCTATAATATGACATTCGGTCTTTCTAATTGGAATGCTGAGCTGAGTCTTTTCAGTTGTTTCGATCGTCATTTTATTTGTTTGATGACCATTCGATATTGATTTTTGTATTTCTAGAGAACGATTAGAGTGGAAGGTGCTGAATTTGATCTAAACGACCATCAGTTAAGAAGTGGGCGGAATTGGATAAATGAGCATAGTACGCCCCATACAAATTAAATTTTGATTTTTATATATCTTGAGAATGCTTATAGTTAAAGTTTTTAAATTTGGTTTAAATAACTTGACAGTCAATTAAAAAAAATATGCTATTTTGCAGGTGTGCGGTAACAGTTAAAGCTTACTTTATTCACATCAGTCGAAAAGTCGGTACAACACAAAGGCTCCCAGCACCGCGGGAGGTGTTACTCTAGTTTTATCCCACACTCCGTTTTCCCATCACATTGCGCACAGCGACCGCTTTTCCAACTTTTATCAATCATGTGATGCAGTTTGCTGCGCATTTGTGACAACTTTTTCATCACGGCGTCGATTTTTTCGAATATTTACCTACGCTTCAACAAAACTAACCTAAAAATCGAGTTGGCTCATAGGTGGCAAACCTTCACATCCCCTACACAAGTTGTGTAGTTTCCATGCGTTTACCACAACTGCGACCATAGCGTTAGTGAGTAATGGCCAATACCACTTTTTTCAGCGGACTCGAATACGATAATTGTTCACGCCGTTATCGAATAAGTCACCTCCATCCGTTCGTTCATGTATTATGTATGGTTGTTCAACGACAGCCATCTCCCGATGTTTGCGGTCATATCTTTCAGTTTTGCACATCGGCTCCACATCCAAAAATTAGACATCACAGTCCCCACCTGCAAAAAGTATTAAAATATATAGGTATTACATGATAATAAATATGTGTGCAGGTAATTACCGAATTATCGTTCCAGAGAACTGCAATATTGTTATTTTTATCAAAACAAAAATCTGATGAACCAAGAGTTTTCTTTTTGATCAATTTAATATCATCCAACAATGCATGGTTGCTCCGATTGTCTCGAACCTGTTGCAAAATAACCTTTTCGAGATAATGTACATAATAAATTATGGCTTGTAAAAAAAGTTGTCGAATGTAACATTATGTTGGCTTGAATCTGAAATATTCTCTAATAATCGTAGTACCACGTTTTCTCCACGACCGTAGTCAAAATATGGGATAAAGGATTAGCAATATCCTGCCATAGAAGCTAACACCCAGTATTTGTATCCAAATCATATTGGCTTGCTCTTGATGTACATCTTCAGGGAATGGAGACCATAATATGCGATCATCTGTTCATCCACAAAACATTATGAGAAAATATGCCAAATTGCATGAATTTTTTATTCAGTGCATTGTTTAATAGAGCAATCTTGGCAAATTTACCATTCTTATCAAGATTATTATTGCCAAAAATGTGTATATTTTGTTTTATGCGTTCAAATCTATCTCTACCCAATTGCACTTTAACAAACTGATATCCTAACTTAGCTTGATTTGACCAGTAAGATCTGATAGTTGGTAGAGTGCGATATCCCGTAAGATACAAGATTCCTAAAACTGATTTCATATCTGTATCGGTAGTGATGAAACCAGGAACGTTTTTTTGTCCTGCATGTGCATTAGTTTTTTCGATTATAATGAACATTACTTCTTCATGAAAAAAAACTTTTCCATAATTGTACAGGTGACAAAGAGCTTATCAAAGTAAGAAAAGTTCTTACAATTATAATAAGGTCACGTTACCAATTTTTTCATAGAAATCTTTATTGAGCTTATCGAAACTGTACTTATTAGCTTTAGACCATTTCGGCTTATTTTCAACCTTCTTACTTTTTCTTGATTTTAATGTAAATACTTGGGCGCACATATTCGGCAATGTCAGGTAATTTATAATTAGTTTATATTTCCTTCGGTAGATTTATATTGTCATCTACATAAATATCCTCAACTTTGAACTGGCTAGGAATTTCTTTAGGTAATTGTATTTCGTCGTTAAGTAATTGAACATTGCCAACTATCTCTTCGTTATCACTAATGGTATCAACTTTGTCTAATATTAATTTCATCTGCTCAACGTTCAACATCATTGGCTTCTTCATCACTAATCCATCCATCAATTGTAACGTTAATTCTACTTTGAAAGTATGTAAAACCACATTAAATGAACACATTCATCTTTAAAACAAAAATGTTTTTGTTAATATGAAAATTTTCAACATTGAATTACATAGCCTTTACACATGAAAGAAGTTTCATAAAAGTTGCAATACATTCACAATTTTTTTTCTAACACATTCAAATTCTGTCAACTTTCAGCTCAACTTTCAATGATTTTTCATGCAAGTGATTTTTTGACACTTGCTGAAAGTAAATTGACAAATACATAAAACAGAGTTACCGATATAATAATAAAGAATAAATGGAGTAATTTTTCCTTCCACAAACAAAAAATTACATAACTATTTATAAATTTTACCGTATGAATGAGTATATGTAGTTATTCGTGGTAACTCTAATTAAAAAAACAATAGAAATGGAAGGCATTTTCATAATAAACTTTCAGCATCTTGGAAATTGTCATGAAATACTTTTAAGACTAACGAATTTTTATTTACAATACGTATACAAGGAATTGAAGCAATTACTTTCATATGTAAAGGCAGTGTTGAACATAAAAATTTAGGATTTCTGAATTAGTTTAATTTAAAGACCACAACCTCAAGTAGAAAATGTTTCAATATCGATCTTAAAATGCCAAAAAAATATATTCAAGGCGTACATACAAGTGAAACAATTTTAGATCCTAGTTTATTCCACAATGATTTCGGATTTAAGTTGTTCTTCAATTTACAATTTCCCAACTTGGCCAGATTTCAAGGTTGTTGATTTAACGTTGCTTTAGTTGGATTACTGCTGCTTTTTCTCTGGGTGTAGAAGCTCATAATAAGCAATTTCCTTCCAGTCTCACCAGGTACACAGCATTCAATTTCTTGATGTCAATCCAGGCTTTGCCACCGTCTGCGAAGTTTCACATTGCTTCATACATGATCTCTTTCGCACATTATTGTCGTACGGATCTATCAAACAACTATAGATTGTTGCCTTATGCAATTAATTATAACGGAGATATTACATTTCAGATCCGTCGAAACGACGAACACTGTTTTTATTTTTGTGTTTTTAAAATTGTATGTTAGTTTTTATTTAAAAGAAAAATTAACTAAATAAAGCAAAAATTTATGAAAGGATTTTTAATTATTATTTGAAACATCTAAAAGAATAATATAAATTTGTCTCCATTAAAAAATATGTATTGCTACTTTATTATAGGAACGGAAAATTAGTAGCCGTCGACTCAACGTAGTTTACCGATAAAAGCAAACGCTGACAATGGTAAAACATCGATTACTGAGTTTTCTTTGATATCATACTTGACTTTTAAAAATTATTATCAACATTTTCATAGCAGTTGATTTTGTCATGCAGGCGTCAGTTTATTGACGAGTCTTAACAGAAAATATCATTAAAAATCATTTATTCGTTAACGGGGAGTGCAATAGACATAATCATGTATCGTTCAGCATGTTGTGGACTCATAACAAATAATCTCGCTAAATTTCTGTTTTCTTTAATATGGTGATATTCAATAACGTTGTCATACATAACTGCCTTACTTGATTCATTGTCACGATTTCATCAATACATTTTTTCCTTTATGATAATTTCATGCGAATTTCGATTATGTACTAATATTGTGTCTATGATTCATCGATGGAAATATCATAGTGGCAGTGTCGCTCAAATTCATCGCCGGGATGTTGCCATCCACACCGATTCTAAATATTTTTTGTTAAAAACTCAATGCACATATCATGGCATATTATCAGACTGCAATTTCTTATGTATAAAAATTAATGTATATTTGTTTGTGTGTACCTTATAGACAACTAAACAGCTGAACCAATTTTCTTGAAATTTGCACTTTATATCTCTGTATGTATGGAAGGAGCTATAGGCTATAAAAATTTCAAAAATTCCACCTGGGTGGTGCCACGCTTATACAAATTAAATATTTATTTGTCTATATCTTCAAAATGGTAACAGTAAGAGTGTCTATATTTAGTCCAAATAGCTTCCTAGTCAATATATGTTAATCATCAGTCATAAAGTAAGCGGAAATTGCCAAGTGGGCATGATGGTACGTTGCACACAAAGTAAATATTAATTTTTGTATCTCTTGAGAACTGTTAAAGTGAAAGTTTCTCAATTCGGTCTAAATGACTTTGTAGTCAATACAAGACATCAGTCGGAATTTCGGCGAAATTGGATAAGTGGGCGTGGTATTACGCATACATAGTATACATAAATTTTTGTATATCGTGAGAGCAGTATTAGTAGAAGTTTTTAAATTTGATCCAAACTGCATCATCAGTCAATAACTGAGCGAGATCGCAAAAGTGGGCGTGGGACCTTCCATTGATACTAAATATTAAATTTTTTTATGTAGAGGGCAACAATTAGGACTTATTTATCTGTATACATCAGCCTAAAAGCGGGAATGATTGGATAAGCAGGTATTGCTCTAAGCACACTTGTTAAAAGCTATTTATGTATGTATATACTATATAAATATGTATACTACATAAAAAAATAATCTGTGTTTGTTTGAAGACTTTATACAGCTAATAGACAGACTCTCCAATGTTCTTCCTATCTTAAACGCTCTGATTTGAACAGGAAGCCTTTAAAATGGGAATAAGGGTAAAAAATTATAACTAAGATAATACCTAGTTAAGATAATAATTAAGATAAGGGTAGCAAAGCGCGCCGGGTTTAAGCTAGTTTTATAATAAAAATCATTTGTCACACACAGTTTACTATTATTATTATTATTCTTTTTAATAAACAAATAAAATAATCGAAATGATTTCGGTTTCTTTTGGCTTAATTTTACAATATTAAAAAAAAGCATAAATATATCCATATACGTTTGTGTATACATGTGCCTATATATTTGATTAAAGGCTAATTTTATTTTGTCAGAGTTTAATTCAAGAGAAAAACATTGATTCGTTTATTTTGTAAGTTTTTCGGCGGTCGTTAACGATTAGAAAACCATAGAAAACATGTAAAAACTTCAATTTATGTTGAACAAAATTTAAAAAAATATATAGTCAATTTATTTGATAAGAATTTGTTTACCTGATGACGGAAGTGGTATGTGTGGAACTGACGCTGATTGCGGTAAGGCAGTTGAAAGTTGTGGTTGAGGCTGTGGTGATTGAGAAGCATTAGTATTCAATGGATTCACGCTTACGAGAGATACATTGGAATTTATAAGAGGGGCAGCCTCAGTGCTGCTGCTATTCGAATTTCCATTGAGAAGACTTGCAGCCAAAGAGTTTCCAGATGGATTTTCCATGCTGCACCACAATTTGAAAATATTTTTTTATTATATATTTTTATTTATTTAATTTCTTATTTTTTGATTAATTTTAGTCATCGTCATCAACACAGATTAACGGTTATTGACACAAACTTTTTTGGCACCATATTTTTTCGATTTTTTATTTTCGAGACATTGGAATTTAATTTAATGATATTTTTGATTTCTCATAGCAATTTGATTTTTGACATCATTACTTTCACATTATTCACATATTTTGTGTTACATATAAATCTATGTTCACATACATATGTACATATATATGTATACCTATATAGAATATTCATGCTACATTGGTACTATAAACTTGTGTTTCTTAATACTTCTTACTGAAAATATAAAAATGCCGACGCTTCGCAGTTAAAAAATGCAACTTTTTTGTATATCCGTCAAAAAAGGTAACAACGTCAATACGAAACACATACACGATGACAACTGAATGTAGTGACGAGAAAAGTGTTTAATTGGTGTTCACCCCATAACAGGGTGAGAGGGTTTATTTGTTTGCACAGATATAGACGGTTGTAACATACAGAAACACATCTATACAATATATATTTTCATTGTTTTGTCATTTTTCTTTGCTTTTTATACACCAACAGAAGGCATCAACTTTTAAGGGGGTGATACATTGGCAAACATTTGTTTGCAAACATCGCAAATAGCCAATCGCATTCAAGGAAAAGTAAGTTATCCATGTATGCGATTGGCTATTTGCGATGTTAGCAAACAAATGTTTGCCATTGTATCACCCCTATGATGCATACAATAAATACATGCTATATGTACGAAAATGGATGGATGTATGTACACAAAAACATACATATATACATACATACATACAACATGCATACATATTACTTATATCCATATGTATTTACATACGTATGCATACTTATTCTTGAAAATAAAAATGGAAAAATATACCATAAAATCAAACAGCTACAACATACATACATACATAAATATTTATGCATATGTATAACAACAAAAACAACTGAATCTCAAACAAAACAAATAGAAGTAGGCAGACAAACCGGCTGGTTAGTTGTTGAGACGACTACGTGTTCGTCGTCATTTAGTCAGAGCGATTTGTTCGTGTGAGTAAAAAGTAGATTCCAATTCGAAACAGATTGAGTGCTTTTATTCACCACTTTTGTTGGGTCATTATTTAATGCACTTTAAATAACAAACACACAAACACTCATATTATTGTATGTACATAGATATATATATGTATGTATCACGTCAAGAAATATTGAAGAGAATCAAATAATACTGACATACGCTAGAAAACAAGAAAGAGAAAAAGAGATAGGGAAAAAATTTAATTAAACAACATTTTATTGCTAAAAGGCAGAAATTTAATGTGTAGTTTTTTTGTATTTGTTTTATTTTTACATTTTATCAGTTAAATGATGACAAAGTCTGCATTCTTGGTGAAATTACACAAGGTGGTGGCACTCAACAATCGTTAATGTCAAAAAGAGCCCGTGGTGAAATAAAAGAGAAGCTGTGAAAAGTGAAAAAATATGTATAAATAAACGGGAAGAATAGCACACAAGACAAAAGAAATTAACAATTAAATTTTAATTTACAGTGGCTCCTTTTAATAACCAGACAGTTAAATGATATGTATTTTTTTACCAAAAAAAAAACAAATTTTTCCACTAAACCAAAATAAATTTTTATATAGTTTATATATGTATATACATGGGACTGATTAGAAATATGTTTACAATGGATGGAAAAAATCTCTATACAAAAAGCAACAACAAAAAATTCCTAATTAGAGAGGAAAAAGGATCAAATTAATAATCGGGCACTTCAAAATTGCTAAGTTTAAGTCAGCGTTGTTTTTAATTTGGTATTTTCTGGCTTGAGAATAGCAGAAATTTTCCGAACGGTTTTAAAAAGAAAAAAAAAGCACAAAGCTTAAAATCTTTTTAAATGCTTTTATTTTTGAATCAATCTTATGACTAGCTTAAAATAAAATTTTGCAGTATTACTTATAACTATTAAAATTCTAACTTTGCACATCCGCGTAAAAAAAATAATAGTGTATTTTGATATTTAGTTCAGACAGAATTCACGGACTTCTTAATTTTGCTATCTAGTTAAATTTATAGTTTTTTATTTTTATTGGAACAATTTTCAATTCAAAGAATTCGGGGAATTAAAAATTGTTAAACAATTTATGTACATAAAAAAAAACTCGTATAAGCATTTTTACTGTATCGTGTTAGGGTGATTACAAATATTTATATTATATTAAGGGGTTATACTATAATACCCCCGCCGTTAGTTTGAGGCTCCGACGAAATGTGCAATATAGTCATTTTAATTTTTATGTTACGTAAGAGGAATATTGTTAGCAAAATTATTACAATTATGATTATCGTGCTAATGCAAAAATTCAGTAAATTTGAGTGAACATTTTGTTTTATTATTTGTTGAATTGATTGTTCATGTTTTATTTGTTCTATACATAAATTTTCTAATTTTAGATTTGACAAGGTTTCATTTTTTAGTGATTTTTCCTTATTTTTTGTAATAAAGTTTGGTGAAATAAATTTGTCATAAGTTTTTATTATTATGTTAGAGTATGTTTTGTTTAGTGCTTTGATTTCACAGTTTTTGAACTATTAAGTATATTCCTCTTTTTTTTAATGTTTATTGTGTTACAATTATGCTATATATCCGAGTAGAAATTTTTGAATTTAATATTCCTGCGGTAATTTCTGATATTTGCGTTTGGACAATAGTCTGCATATTTCATTGTGCATCTTCAAATTTTATAACATTCATAACATTCGTCTGATAATCTAATTAGGTTTTTCTCTAAGTTATCTTTAATGTCAACGTCAAAGATATCATTCTTAGAATCTACAAATATTTCATATGTACTTAAATTGATAGATTTATTTTTTTTTATTTGGTATATTATTTTTCGAATATTGAGGTATTTGGGGGATAAGTATGATGTTATCGTTCTACGGCTACCTTGGCATTTGTATAGCTGTGAAAGTCGTTTATTAAGTCTAGTTCTGTTTAGGTGAAAATGTCTGAGGGAATTATACCCAATTTGCAGGAAAATATTATCTGTGCGATGTCATCTATGTGGTTACGTAAGAGTGAAATGTCGTTATTTATTTGGTAGACATTTTCCAAGAACCTAATTTCATCTTCCATATTTAATATATTATTTTGCGGGTAGTCTGTTAGTTTATTTAGATAGTTTCCTATTTGTATCTGTTTTTTATTTATGTGATTAGTAATATTTTGGATTTGTGAAGAGATTAAGTCGCTTATTATTGTCAAGCTATTAATTCTGTCTGTTAAGTTTTTTTTCGTTTTCGTGTCGCTATCCATGGATCCAGCGACGAATTTTAGTCCTTTCCCCAAAATGTTAATTAATACCCGCTTATACCTAAAATGCGGCCTTAAACTTTCTACTTTTTCTTTCAATATAACGAAATTTTTGTGCACAATGTCTAGTAATGGTCTATTTAATGTTGCGCTAAAATTTAATGAGAGTATGTTGTTACGTAGCAGTGTTATGGTGTTGTCAGTAGTTATGAGATTTATAAAATGTAATGCTTTTTTATAGTGTTCAATGACTTTTGTTTCATCAAATTTAATTGGTATGTAACCATTGTAGTTTGTAAGGTCCTGTATGTCGATTTTTTGTGTAGTTGCAGTAGATATCAGGGTTATTAACAGTAGTTGGTAATTCATCTGAAATTAAATGTAGTTAGGGTTGATACTTTTTTTATCGTTTGATTTGTGCTTTATAGTATTTTAGTCCTGTCTTTTTATCTATTACATGGTCCTCATCTAACTTACTAGTAACTATTTTTCTTTGTTTCCTGTGGTTCTTGCCTCCTCTAATTTCCCTAACATAATTAGTTCCTTCTTCCAATTCCAGGTCAGATCTATTTGCATTTATTTTGCCTAAATATTTTTCTTTTTTTCTTAAAATTAATTCGTGTATGGCAGGGTACCTGTCTTCATGTATTTTCCCATTCAAGAAATCGATGGGTTTGGTTTTTGTTGTGGTGTGTATAGAGTTGTTATAAAAGCCTATTATCCTTATTTTTTTTTCCACAACGGATTCCGTTTTGCTTTTTTTTGTCATGCCTCAATAGTCTTAGGTGTTCATTTAGTGTATTGTGAAGTCGTTCGATAGAGGTATGGTTACTGTTGGAGGTATAGTGTATGTCAATGTTTTCTTCATTTAGGAATTGTTGCATTGGTATGGTTTTGAAAACTAACTCGTTATCTACTATTATTTTTTCAATTTTCCCGTTTGAGTTAATGTACTGTAGTAATTTTGTTTTGAACTCCAACCATGTTCGTCCGCTAATTTTATAGGCCACTGCGAATTTAATAAATTTGTCGATCATCGTCATGAACAGTTGTTTTTCTAGTGTATAAAAAACATCGATGTGAAAAATTTCGCGAGGTTTCAGAGGTGTTTCTGTTAGTTTATTGGGTAGTTTTGGTGGTCTTCTGTCGTATTTTTCTAAATTAAAAATTTCACAATTATTAATAAATTGTGTTATTCTTAATTTTAAGTTTGGGTTATATATTTGAGTCTTTAATTCCTCAAATACCGCTTGAATGCCCCTATGATTTTTATCTAAATGCTCCTTATCTATGAGTGCGGTCAATTTGTTTTCATCCTCTATGTCTTCGAGTAATTTAGTGCACCTTATTGTTTTAAATTTGTTGTTATTCGAAAAGAGTTCTTCGTAAGTTTCCTTTATCATATCGAAAGGTCATCATCTATGAGAATTGCATTCAATTTATTCGGACTGAAATGATTTTTTAATATTGATATTGAGGTGTCTCTATCAAGTTGTTTGACTGCTATGATTTTTCTATTGTTTTTGAATATTTTTTCATTCTTTATTCTAGTTGAACCTGAGTAGATCTTTTTGATAATAATTTGATTTTTGAGAATGTTAATAGGATTAGTGGTTTCTTTTAGTGTTGTTGGGTTTGATTCCAATACGTTCACGTTGATGGATGTGGGTTGGATTCTAGATAATGCATCCGCATTGCTGGTTTTATTGCCTTTTTTATAGTTTATTTCATAATCAAACTCAGAAAGCTTGAGTCTTCACTTAACTAGCTCTGAATTAGGCTCCTTAATAGAAAAAAGCCAGGTTAAGGGCTTATGGTCGGTTTCTATGATGAATTTGCGCCCGAGAATATATGGTCAGAAATAAAGGGTCCGCCAAATAAATTTTTTTTTTTTTTGAAAATGCTATAAAAAAAAAACTACTGAATATTTTCTCAATTTTTTTTTTTTTTTATTTGAAAGTACAATCCTTCCGGTTAATAATGGAAAATAATTTCATTCAAATGGCTGCCTCGGCCGGCCATGCATTATCGATTGTGTGCAGCTGTATTTCACCAATGGCTTCACGAATATTGTCCTTTAAAGCGTCAATTGTCTCTGGCTTGTTGGCGTAACACTTATCTTTGACGGCACCCCACAAATAATAGTCCAACGGTGTCAAATCGCAGCCGAGGTGGCCAAACGACATCAGCACTGCGGCTGATAATGCGATTTTCAAAAACAAGGCTCAAAACATCGAGTGTAGCTTCGGCTGTGTGGCACGTAGCGCCGTCCTGTTGAAACCAAATGTTGCTCATATCCTCCTCTTCAATTTTTGTGAACAAAAATTCGTTCAACATGGCCCGATAACGATCGCCATTGACTGTAACGGCCAGTCCTTGCTCATTTTCGAAGCAAAATGGCCCAATTATGCCTCTGGACCAAAATCCGCACCAAACAGTGACTCGTCTTGGGTGTATCGGCTTTTTAATATATGCGTGCGGGTTTTCTGTGCCCCAAATGCGACAATTTTGCTAGTTTACATACCCGCAAGGATTAAAATCGGCATCTTCTATAAGTCGATCGCAGGCTGAGATTCCCAGCGTTATTCAAGTGTACACACAACCCTATTCGTTCAGCGGAAGGATAAAACTAATTATCTGTCAAATCAGACATGAGCTAAGTGTTACCATTCATGAAATAAGCACTAGTTGAAAAAAAAACTTTAGATCGCGGACCTGTGATCCTGTGATAGAACGGCGCCTAAGGCGAATTTACTCGCATCTGTAGTGACTGTAAAGGTTTTCGTAAAATCGGGATATTTTGATATTGGTTCATTTATTAACAAAGTTGTGAGGGTATTAAAGCTTTCTTGATACTCTGGGTCGGATACTTTTATTTTAGCGTCTTTCTACAAATATCTAGTCATAGGTTTAGCTATTTGGGAGTAATCTTTTATGAACTTTCTGTAGTAACCTATTAGACCTAGGAATTGTTTTATTTGTTTAGGTGTCTTGGGTATTGGAAAGTTTTTACGCAATCTATTTCCTTTGGGTTTGGTTTTATGCCTTCTTGTGTTATGATATGTCCTAAAAATTCTGTTTCTTTCTTTAGGAATTCAGATTTATCTAGTTGTACTTTTAAATTAGCTTCTTTAAGTTTCATAAAAATTAAATTAATGCAGTTCAAATGATTATGTCGTCTAAACAGACCAGACATATTTTATTTATGTATTCACTTAAGACTGTATTCATTAGCCTTTGGAATGTCGCTAGGGCAAACAGCCTTTGGAATGTCGCTAGGCCCAAACGGCATTCTAAAAAATTCATAATGACCGTATTCTACGCTGAAAGCAGTCTTATGGATATCTTCCTCTTCGATCTCTGTTTGATAGAATCCCTTGGCCAAATCCAAGGTAGTAAAATATTGGCACCTATCGAGTTTATCCAATATCTCATCCATATTTTGGATCGGGTATTTGTCATCTACCGTTACTTCATTTAGTTTGCGGTAGTCTATAACGAGTCTCCATTTGACTTTATTGCTGGCGTCGGCCTACTTAGGTACTATCCATATGGGTGCAGAGTAGAGTGAGTTCTATGTCGTATTATCCCATTATCCAGCATTTCCTCGATTTGTTTTTGTACCTCATTTTTATGTACATATGAATATCTATACGATTTAGTAAATATTGAGACGTTGTTAATGGTCCTTATTTGGTGTTTAACAGCAGACGTGAAGGAAAGTTTGGTATTTTCCTGGTAGAAAATATTGGAGTATTTTCTTATAATGTGAATTAATTTACCCTTTTCTTCCGAGTTTAAGTGCTGTAAGCGGAGTTGTTTCTCTAAGAATTTGTTTTTTCTTTCTCCCATTATATTAAAACATGTCACTAGCCATCTTCTGCACGGCTAGGGGAATGGGTTCATATATTCGAATATTTATCTTCTCGATTTCTTTTTGCTTTTCGGAATCTAAATTTTCTTTGTTTTCGAAAAATAATTGTAGTGTTTTTTCAATACATTACTTGTAATGTATTGTTCTTATAATTAATACATGCATTTAGTGGTATCAACAAGTCATTTGCAATAATACCATTATAAAAATTGTGGAAATTTAAAACATAGAATTCAATTATATCTAAACTACTGCCTAATTCTTCAAAGCATGGAAATATGGCTCATTTATTTGTGTAAATATAGTGCTGAAGCGTTTTTATAGAGAGACGTTGGACGTCATGAATCCCTTTTGGATGGCAAGTATCGAGATTCATTATTGAATTAGTTGCGCCGGTATCTATAATTAATTTTATATGTCCTAATTTAGTCTTGACTCTTATATGTAGTAGCCTTCCGAGGCTGATCGATGAAAATTCTCAGAAACTTTACAACTGGGGTTGGTTTCGTGTTGGTTTATATCCATCGGTTCAGGGGGTGGTTGTGGTTAGTATACATAGTTTTGGGGTCCGCGTTGTGTTGGGTATTGTCGTGGGTAGTTTTGTGTATGTTGTGATGAACTTTGTTGGTTTGAAAAGTTTTGGAAACGTTGTGTTGAATGTCGCAAATTATGTGATAAGTGTTGTGAATTAGGCTAATTTTGTTAGCTTTGAAGGCGTGGGGTGTATCGTGAATTTCGTGGAAAGTCTTGTGAAAGTTGTTGCGGATAGCGTGTCTGCTGTCTTTGTGTATTAGTTCTGTTCTGTTTTCTCGTCTCGAACTTGTTTCTATTGAACGGCTGAAAATTGTCTATGTTTATATATGCGTACTCTGCTTCAAATAATATATTCATTGCTTCCTCTAAGGAATCGGGATTACGACATTTTTTTTTATATAAGACCAGCCCTCAGGGGATGGCCCCTACTCATGCAGCGCATTGTGCTGGTACTAGGAAAATAGGTTATTGTAAGGAGGACAGAGGGAGTAGTGTTTATGGACGTTAGATTTAAATTTACTCATGTCGTAAGTTGCAGGAAATACTTTCGCCGGAAGATTGTTCCACAACTGAACAGTGCGACCAAAGAACGAATTCTCCCTATAATACGTTGTGCGATTTACTGGACAATCAACTACAAAGGGACGTGCTATACGAGAAATACGAGTACTACGTAAAAATATATGATTTTTAGAAATTAATTCCTTAATTTCGTTAGAACACATTCCGTATTGTACCGATAGGACAATGAAACACACGCCACATTGCGACGGTGCTCCAATGAATCGATAGATTTGTCTACCCTATCGTCATTGATGAGCATCTTCGCCCTCTCCTGTACGCGATCGAGAAGCTCCAAAATAGACTTTGAAGCACCGGCCCATACATGAGAGTTGTATTCCATTTTGGGTCGGATATAGGTCTTGTAAATATTAAGGAGATCAGATGGAGTGAAGTATTTCTTGCACCGTCTCAAAAAACCAAGGGACTTGAATGCTTCTTTCGACACTTGAAATATGTGATCATTCCAAAGAACGCCACAGTGAATTCTTATGCCCAGAACATCAAGACCATCTGATTCCTCAATATTCACATTACTCATTGACACAGATGACAGCATGCTAAAATTGTCTTCATAGGTTCTGGAATTTAAGTTGTAAAAATGTTAAGGGCTGACCTGACCTTAAGTGTTCTTAACTTTCCTTTGATTTCTTCATAGAAGTCAAGGCTATTAGTTTTAAATGTAGTTGCCATAAGCAATTTAAAAAGCTCTTCACAACCTATCTCCAAAGTTGTTTTGGAGCACCGTGTTAATTTCTGTCCATGAAATAGCCTGACAATTAATCTCTTTTACTTTCTTAGCTTTGTTTTTAACTTGCATTTTATGAGATCCGAGAAGAGCGCTTGAGAATGCGCGTCATATGTTTGTAGAATCGGATGTACCCTGTCTATTAAACTAATAAATGTATTAAAATTCAGGGAGACTGTTTAAGTATTTTAATGGTTAAAAAACTATTTGGGCCATATTTAAATGAGGGAAGGAAGAGGAAAAAAAATTTCTATAAAATTTTTGTCACTAAGTACAATATATATTATTTTTATTCTTCTTAAAGCTAAGTAAATAAGTTTAAAATTTATGTTTTGTACCTTAAAAAACTGATGAGTGTACTAAGTTGATTGTTGGAAGGTGTAATATTTTTGATGACTTTTTATAATTCCTCCTCTTCTCTTGGCCTTTGATACAAATAACGTTGTGTAAAAGTTGTAGCTAGTGGTGGTGACTGGTACGCAAGTATGTTACTCAAATTTGAAGAACTGTTGATGCTGAGTTGTTGCAAGAAAGGGTTGGTGTCTATTGTAGATAATAAATTGAATTTGTTGAGGAAGTTTATATTTTTAAGCGAAATCGAAATAAATCCAATTAAATTTTCTGAGTAATAAAATATATTATCCTTGTTGTTGTACGGGTTGATTAAGATAATCAACAAAAATTTTTTTAATCACAATTTTTTTAGGCGTAAGAAAATTGCACTGTAATATATTATTTTATAATAATCCAAAGGAAAGTTATCACAATATGTACTTTTTTCTGTTAATCCTGTTTTATAATTTTTCACACCAGTTTTTGCTTCCAGTTTAATTTTTAAATTTCTCTTTCTTCTTTTTTTTCTATAATATTTAATGTTTTCAGCAATAAATTATTTATGTATTATTTTTATTTTTATTTTTCTCTCTTTTTAATTTTATAATTAAACACACATAATCAGTAGTAGTATAGTAATGGTTGAAAGATATTCTTTTGTGTTTCCAGTTCACAACTTTATAAACGTGGATTTGATCTTCCAATATGTGAAGTCTCCAAGCACTCGTTTTTTTTTTCTTTGTTTTTCTCTTGAGGTTTTCTTAGGACACTTTAGTTAATATCTCGTTGTAGCGTATTATGTATTATGTACTTTGTGCTTCAGGTCGTTTTCTAGATAAAATTTAAAATTGTCCGAAATGCACAACTTTTGTACACGAGCTGCCAAATTTTCTTTTAAAATGGTTATATACTTATACTGGTCCGTAGGTAGTGTTGCCCGTACAACAACTCACTTTTTTACAAAAACAACTGGCAATATTTTTTGTGTATGTTAAGGCAAATGTTAAAAAATTTTAATAAAGGTTCCGCCATCTAACGTTTTTGTTTTTAACTAGTGCTTATTTCGTGAATGGTAACACTTAGCTCATGTCTAATTTGACAGATAATTAGTTTTATCCTTCCGCTGAACGAATATGGTTGTGTGTACGCTTGAATAACGGTGGGAATCTCAGCCTGCGATCGACTTACAGAAGATGCCGATTTCAAGCTTTTCAGATGAAGCTCATTTTGATCTTGGCGGGTATGTAAACAAGCAAAATTGTCGCATTATGGGCACAGAAAACCCGCACGCATATAATAAAATGCCGAAACACCCAAGACGAGTCACTGTTTTGTGCGGATTTTGGTCCAGAGGCATAATTGGGTCATTTTTCTTCGAAAATGAGCAAGGAGTGGCCGTTACAGTAAATGGCGATCGTTATCGGGCCATGTTGAACGAATTTTTGTTCACAAAAATTGAAGAGGAGGATATTAGCAACATTTGGTTTCAACAGGACGGCGCTACGTGCCACACAGCCGAAGCTACACTCGATGATTTGCGACCTGTTTTCAAACAAAAAAAAAAATTATTTGGTGGACCCCATATAATGGCTTTCGTAGAAAGTTGTCGATTTGAATACGTTACACCGTTAAAGTAAGTTGTGCTATGTTGATTTGAATTTTTTTATTATTTTTTTGATTTAAAAATCAATCTAAGTTGTTTTTACGTTTAACGTTGTTGAATTTACGATTTTCCACCTCTGCTAGTTTTCATAGTTGTTTCTTGTTGATTTAATGTTGTTTTTGTTTCTGTTGCTTTTTCTTTGAGAGTACAAAACCAAATTGCTCCTTGCTCATTTTTGAATTATGCCTCTGGACCAAAATCCGCACCAAACAGTGACTCGTCTTGGGAGTATCGGCTTTTCAATGTATGCGTGCAGGTTTTCTGTGTCCAAAGTGCGAAAATGAGCTTCATCCGAAAAGATGTTTTTTTTGGCAAAATTGGCATCTTCTGTAAGTCGATCGCAGGCCCACTTAGCGAAGCGAAAAAGACGTATACACAACCATATTCGTTCAGCGGAAGAATAAAACTAATTATCTGTCAAATTAGACATGAGCTAAGTGTTACCATTCACGAAATAAGCACTAGTTAAAAACAAAAACGTTAGATGGCGGACCCGTTACATACGTTTTTAATTCAAAATAGAATTTATTTATTTATATATTTTATTCAAAGTAAACAATTTACAATAACATTTTTCAAATGATATGAAACACATAGATTTCATCATTCTCTGCAATAATTTTGTATGGTTGAAACAAGCATCTGTATATACACTGGCGAGCAAAACCGAGTACAAAATCAGAAGTCATTTTTCAGCAGGACGGAGACCCTAAACACACGGTCAAAATTGTCCAAAAATGGTTGTCTGAGCAAAAATTTCAGGTAATTAAATGGCCAGCGCAGAGCCCGGATCTTAATCCGACAGAAAATTTGTGGTCCATATTAAAAAGACGATTGGAAAACATAATAGAGCGCCTACCAATATTGAGGAACTTTGGAACCGTGTGCAGTTAGAATAGGGAAATATTCCTAGTGAATTTTAAGAGAACTTGGTTGAAAGTATGCCGAGGCGTATTAAAAATGTTATTAAAAACAAAGAATTATGGATACCATACTAAAATTGCAACTTTATAATTGCACTAAAGAATCGTGCAAAACTGTGTACTTGGAGTGGCCTTTATTTTTTTATATTGAATTTTTTTGATTTTGTTGTGTTATTACTATTCTATATAAATATTTTTGTCCTACAATGAATAAAAGATAATTATTTTAAATTACAAAAAAATCGTATTTTTAGTTATTAATTTATAGCACATTTAACCTAAAAATGCTGATTTTGTACTCGGTTTTCTCGCCAGTGTATATGCGAGAGAGTACATCGTGTGTACATATATAGTGTTAAAGGGGTGATACATTGGCAAGCATTTGGTTGCAAACATCGCATATAACCAATCGCATTCAAGGAAAAGTAAGTTATCCATGTTTGCGATGTTTGCAAACAAGTGTTTGCCAATGTATCACCCCTTTATGTTTTTAATTTAAAGATGAATACGATAATTTGATATGTTTTCACGTACTTTTAAAGTTGTTTTAACGTTGAAAAAATTAAATTAAAGCTGTAAAATTTTAAATTCAACAACGATCAACTTCGATTTTAAAAATGTGATTTTTTTTCTGAGTATGCCCTGAGTTTATTTCCTGTCAATGTTACGATATATGGTTCTAAGATCACCGATTTCACGAACATAACTTTTAAACCAGTCTTTAGCAAGATTCAAAAACTCCAAGAAATGTTATCATAAACTTTGGATACAAAGTAATCATAAAAAGAGTAATATTTGTGCAGAACGTGTAATACAGAGAACAAGTGGAGTTTTTAAATAGTCGAATATAAGGTAGGTGTGCTGCAGTATTACGTTAAACTAGATGTACGTTCATTATGGCAGAAGCAGAAGATGCGAAAAGGAGATGGCGATCTCGAAACACCAGTGACTCAACAGCGTGTCTCAGTTCCATCTCCATCAACAACCTAAACGAACATTGTGTAATGAATGATTTTCGGAGTGGAAGCAGAAGTTCCCCCAGAATCGGAACCTATGTTACAACACCCACAAAAAGAACGTAAGAAACCCATGAGATTTTTAGAATGATTTGAAGTACGAATTTTTATACATGTATGTATTTCAATTTATATAAATAGAATAGTTATTTACATGTACGGTCGCACAGAGTAGTACACATACCCCGCAGAAAACTGAATATTACATGGAACTATAATCTTTTCACTTTCAATATCTAAGTATGAAGTGTAAATTTACGCGAAAAATAAAATATACCAACTTATGTGTAACATATTCTTTAATTACAAAGAAAAATAAGAAACTCAATTTTCAGCACACAAAAAAGTATACATACTATTCATAGCTTAGTAGCGTATTTTCTTTAAAAAAATTTTAATAAATTTTTCATTATTAATTTATATTTTATGGAGCAAGCAAGATTTTCGTTAAAAATGTTTATTTCTTTGTTAGGTCACTGGAATTATAGTGCCATTCTTCAATCACTGTTTGTTTTTAATTGCGCTTTTTTGTACTCAGTGGTCAAATTTATCAAATAAGTTTTCCATGAGTTTTATGTCAGGTACTTAATAAATAGAATGAAGTTGATTGGTAACTTTCTATAATAACCACTCGTTTATATTTTTTTTTTTTTTTATATAAGACCAGCACCCTGGGGATGAACCCTTACTCATGCAATGCATTGTGCTGGTACTAGGAAAATAGGCTATGGGAAGGTTGATAGAGTGTTAATGTACGTTAGTGCTTATGTACGTCCGATTTAAATTTATTCTTGTCGTTAGTGGCAGGGAGGACTTTCGGTGGAAGATTGTTCCACAAACGAACAATGTGATCAAAGGACGAATTCTCGCTATAATGCATTAATGCGATTCCCTGAACAATCAACAATCAGAATACATTCCGTTATAGTACCGATAGGACAATGAAACACACGCCACATTGCGACGATGCTCTAAGAAATCGATTGAGTTGGCTACCCTACCGTCATGATTAAGTATCTTCGCCCTCATCTGTACCTGGTCGAGAAGCTCCAAAGTAGACTTTGAAGCACCGGCCCATACATGAGAGTTGTATTCCATTTTGGATAGGATGTTGGTGTTGTAAATATTAAGGAGATCAAATGGAGTGAAGTAATTCTTGCACCGTGTTAAAAAACGGTGTCACTCGAACGTTCTTTCGACACTTGAAATATGTGATCATTCCAACGAATGTCCGTTTTAATTAACATGCCCAGAACATTCAAAGAATCTGATTTCCCAATATCTACATTACCCATAGACACAGATGACAACACACCACCACGTCTGCGTGTTAAAAAACAGCATTGGGTCCTGCGTACATTAAAATCGGCCTAAATAGCCTTGCGGTACCCCTCAGTTTATCCTAAACTAGTCGGATAAGACCCCATCTATAACCACTCTTATAGAGCGATCTCTGGGAAAGCTCGATATGAATCGAGAGAAGTGACTGCCGACACCGAAAACATTTAGTTTCGAAAAGAGAGCATTACGCCAAACTCTATCAACCACCTTGGAGTTATCCAGAGCCACAACCCTATACTACCAAAACTATGAATAGACCTATTTCACTTCTCCGAGAACAACGCCAGCAGTAGAACGGCCCTTTCGGAAACCGTACTGACGATCGCTTAGCAAATCGTTGGACTCCAAATATCTCGCAAGGTGGTGATTAAGCATACTCTCCATAACTTTAGAGAGTGCGCAACAAACCGCTATTTTGTGGTAGTTTCCAGTGTAGCCAAATTCACCGTTTTAGGGATTGCCGTTACATTAGCAACCTTCTAGCAAGATAAAAAATACCGGCACGATATGAAGCACTGAACAAGTGAGCACGAAGGCGCTGCTCATATAGAGCCTTTTGTCGTCTAAGTACTGCGGCACATGAAGATCTCGTCTGTTTTCGAAGCAAATTAGTATGGGCAATTGCGCCAATTCTTGAACGCTTGAAACAAAGTTTCCAATTAAAATACCCAAAGAAATCGTTGAGCTAAGCCCATATTCCCGTAATTAAAAACGGAGCGTGCCGTAGCCCTAGGTGGAACCTCACAGTAGCGAAGAGCGAGAATGAGGAAGAAATTCTACAATGATCTGAATTTGTGAGAGGTGCAAGAACCTCAACCACATACTTTTCAGGGTGTGTAGTGAGTAAAAGGTCGAGGTTATTGTTCTGGTGCCCATCTACCCACGATAAGTTTATTCACGTAAGGTGATTGTGAGTGGCAAGTAACTCATCATATTAGCCTTCTGGAGTTGGGCAGCCTGAAGAGCGTAACCAAGACGAATTATGAACATTGAAATCACCAGTAACAACAATTGCACTGTTAGGATAAGTCGCAAGGATACCCGATATGGAGTCGGAAAGAGAGTTGAAGCCAGATATGGTAACCTCACTTCCTGCGTTTGCGATTCTATACAAAAATCCGAAGTGCAAAAGATGTGCTCTGACTCTGAACTTAACCCAAAGATATTTAAATTCTGCAAGAGGTTGCTGGCATAGAGACCTATTTAATTCACAAATTGCCTTAAAATCGCATGCTTTTTTCATGAGTTGCTTTACTTAAAAGTTTAGCAACTACGTTAATTTCCAACAGATTTCTAAAAACTAAGGTGCATTTTATTAACGATTTAATATACTTCTACAATAAATTTAATAATAGTACGGTTCCTATATAAATTAGTGTGCAAAAACAGCTCTGAACTTAAAAAATGTGGAAAAAATTGGATTAAAAATTAGTTTGCATAAGAAATACATACAGATTCCCGAAAGTTATTTAAATGATATACATACATGCCATTTAAAAAGTCTGTTTCTCTTATAAATTCAAAATCCGTTAATAATTGGCTAAGTTATTAGCTCAGCTCCTTGAAGGTACGTCATGTACATCATGTTATTGAAAAGTCAATAAGAGAACAATTATTTTTATTAATCTCTTATTTCGTAACTCAAACAACAGAACCTAGGTCTTTTTTACAAACCATTTTGTTTGGGTTTGACTTTCTAAAGTCACTACCATAACATCGTCACAATGTTTTGCAATTAGTCGTCGTAAGACAAGCGTTAAACTGCACATTTCGCTCAATCCTATGGATGTGAGACGGAATTACTGTATCTAGTAGTAATACACAATCAGATTTAATATACTTCAACAGGTGCTCGTGTGGAATGCTTGCAGTAAATGGAGGCTCAGATAATATGATGTGACTATCTAAGTCGACTAAGTCCATATAATTTCTGCAATCGAAATTATTGGGATGATTTTTATAAGCCTTGGGTTAAGTTGAGCATACAATTCTTCACGACAATACAAAAATTTGTTATTGGCTCTTTCAGGTTTCCTTTCGTCGAAAAGCTTTGTTAACAACATATGTAAATTGTCAATATAAAACATTTTTATTGACTCCAATTTCGAAAGGTTTTATTTTGTAGAAATTTACTCTACGTATACTTTGTGTATACGCGAGTACAAATATACATATATACCCATAAATAAATAAATATATATAAATATACCCATGCTTATACACACTGTACACTTATAAGTGCAGGTATGACAGATATTTTACGCAACTCCTTCTTGTAATTTTTTAAGTGTATCGCTTTATTGTGTATCGTTTATATTTAACTTTACTCACTTACACACGCTTGGTCACCAATACTTTAAAAGGACACATACTTTTGTCATTCTGAGGAAGGTACTACTCAATTATAAAAATTTTACATTAAAATACATCGGTACATATACTTTCGCAATAAATAATTATTTTTAAATTTGTTGAAGGCAAACTAGTTGCGACATAAAGGCGCAAGAGTCTGCTGACTTTTTTTAAATAGCCAGAACGAACAATTTGTTTCGGTTTCATACTGGCTTTGGCTATACGAAAGAGATATCGAACATCAATAGAAAGATTTTTTAAATCTTTAGCGTCCAAAAGTGGAAGCATATTTCCCAATAAAATCGGCTCAAAATCAGGTAAAGCCAACAACGAAATGTTTGTTTTACTCTTAAGCGTTGATAACATAAATGTATGCTTACCGGAAGTTGTTCACAGATCTGAATTAATTTCATCAAAGCATTAAAAAATGACAAAGCGGGAGTTCGTTGAAATTCAACAAACAAACAAACCAATGTAATGGTTTATTCAACAAAACTTCAAACTTTCAGTATTGATGGATTCCCAATCGCAGCAAACTCCTATCAAGCTGGTAAGGGATAATTTTTTTTCCTTGAGGAACTCACATAATTGTATTGTTAAGTATTGAAGTCCTCAGCGTGACTTACGAACGTTTGTCAAACATTTACTATTGGAAACGAAACGAAAAAGAATTCATAGAGTTCACCCGTCGCTCAGTTTGTGGTAGCAAATCTTTCGATCTCGAACGCTTGCCTGTAATATCAACTGGCAAGGGAATATCAACTGGCAACAAATACCAACAAAATAATTCTGCTATATTTTACCAAAAATTTTTAATTCTGTATTTAAATTTCCTTAGAAATTGAAGTAATTTTTTTTTTATTCTATTGTATTGTTAATTTTTTATATCTTACTTAAATTATATTGTATTTAAAAGTTATTGCATTGTTGAATGAACCTTTTTTTCTATTATTTAAGAAGATATTTTGGTTTTTATATATCATAGATCGCATAAAACACTTCCTAAGAGCATATTTCCGGTTTCCCTGCTCATCACTGTACATAGTCACTTAAGGCAAAAGTCGTTATAAATACGCTCATGTGGTCTAGATAGGTTCTGCAAATATAGACTGTAAATCGAAAAGACGTACAACGAGTTACTTTTGCTTGCCATAAACTTTTTCCTAAAAAACGGCGAATCCCTGATTTTTTAGTCGTAAAACAAGGTAATTAGTGCCGTAAAGCGAAGTTGTTCCATAATTTGGACAAGTCGTTATAGCGAAATGTAGCAAAAAGAAAAGCCGTAAAAAGAAGTATGAGTGTAATAAGTAAATAAACTTTTTATAGTATTATTGCCGTATTCATAAAAAGTTATTACAGGTTTAATAGCAGTTTATAGGCAAAACTGTGTAATATTGTATTCATAAATGCTTAATAGCCTATTAAACTTGTACAAACCCTAAGTAAAATAAACATTTTTATTTTTGGATTTACCCTTCTATAAACCAAAATTAAATATGACTTCTCAGCATTTTGCGCTTTTGTAATATGTTTCTCTACTTTAAATAAAATTTTTTTATTACTTTTTTATTTATATTGTGAAAAAATTTATTCGAAAACACAAAATAACAAATATGGCGGCTAGTAATGTTTTCCATTAATTTATTTTCATATGGCTACCGGGTAAATCGAATAGTTTCCTTAACATCGCTATAAAGAAACCAGTGCTGCCACCAACAGCTTTATGAATTACACCTATGAAGAAAAATTACACACATTATTTTATATTTACGATTATTATATACATACGTACGTACACACAGTGACTCCAACTCGTAATTAGAAAAGAGTTTTAAATATATAGATATTTCGCGGTCTCATTTATAAAACAAATGTGAGCCTTTATGAGTAGTATGAAAACCAATATTTTATCCATTAATAACTCAGTTTCATTAGAAACACAAAAATAACTAAATTTTTTGAGCTCAACACTTAATTTTCTTTTGTAATCTAGAGCAGTCAGTAAGCGCCTTGGAACTGATGCCGACTCTATGGAGTTCCATTCTTTTGATAATGTTGCCTTAAGCCGGACTATAGTGTTAAACAATAACCCTGGAAATTTAAAATAGTTGTGGACGCTTATACAAACAGCGTGGAATTCTATCGACCAAAACAATTGCAAAAATTTAGTGGAGTTGCATTAAAGTGCAATGGCAATGACAGTGTTGTATTTTATTTTACGTTGTGTTAGAAAATAATATTACATGACGTAACATAGCCCCCTCCGTAAACTTCGTAAAGTAAGCAGTAGTTTTCATTTTTACATCAAGTCTTGCAATTTTAACTATAGATCGCTTGAACAGGCCTTGTTTCGTCTTTACGACAGCACTACGTACGGCACCATCTTTTCCACGGTGTACAGTTATTACAATGCCCTTTAGCCATCCATTGCGCCTAGCATTGTCGTCGACTATTATAACAATGTTGCCAATAGCTATTTGTTGTAACGAATTACCATACCACTTTCTACGTCTGGCCAATTTGGTAAATATTCACGTATCCAACGCTTCCAAAACTCATTCGCTATCATATTCGTTAGCCGAAAATTTTTGCTCCAAACTACACCACTACACTGAGTTCTTGCACGATCTCATATTCCACTGGAAGATCCTATTAGAAAGTGATTGGGTGTTAAAATTTCTCCATCTGAAGATTCCAATAGAACATATGTCAGGGGCCTCGAGCTCAAAATATTTTTCACATCAGCAAGTGGAGTTCTCAGCTGTTCTTCACGTAGATCTCTATGAGGCAATACGGATTTAACTGATCTGACCATCCTCTCCAAGCACCTCCCATGTGGTGAGCCGCGGGTGGTATAAACTTCACTAATAGATACGCTCAACTTCGTTTAATGAAATTTTTTCTACTTTTTAGATGTACTGATCGCACAGTCATACATGTAAATAGGGCACCCAGCGCTTTTCCTTATGTTGTCCAACAACTATATCTAAAAGTCTAAAATAATCGATACCAGTGTATTAGAAAGCTCTCGTGAAGGCAGCAAGTCTTTCTACTGGGAGGTCTCCTATTACTGGAACTTTTGGTGTTGCTCACCGAATTTTGCAGTATTGGCATGAATTGGCCATGGCACGAACGGCAGCTCGTAATCCAAATATCCAATATTTCTCTCCTGTATTTCTCTCCTCTCCAATAACAATTATTTCATTGTGTTGATGATGATATTTGCGATGAAAATAATCTATGATTAATTTTGTTACTTCATGCTTATGTGGTAAAATTATGGCTATTTAATGTTGACTTGTACATTTTCTATGGCATCCATTCTGCCCTTAATGCATAGCAGTCCAAATTCATCCAAATATGGAGTTAGTTTGAACAAAATGCTTCTTTTATCTAAACGGGTGTGATATTTAAGCTGTTTGATCTCTTGACACATTTTTATTATAAGAATTTCAGCCGCGTCTATCACAGCGCTTTCAAAAAATGGTTTAAAGTCATTACATACCTGCTAAATTTAAGCATTTTGTGTAGAAATTTTAAAATTGCCATCTGACACCTACGAAGCTTCTCCAAGTATACCAGCCATTTACTCCATTTTTGGCACTGATTAGGTTTCAAGGGTGCCACTCTAGTTTTTGACGCTACAATGGAGCAAATTATGTGATTATTATACTCGGCGCGCAAATAGGGAACAGAAGCATATGCGTCTATGCTAGCGTCAGTAAAATATGGAGCTGGACGTTATTAGACTTGCTTACCAGTGGGTAGCACCATGGCATATTAACTATGGAATTATTTTTTAAAACGTTTATCCATTGGCACCATTTCTCTTCTTCGGTTGCCTGTTTTTTTTTTTTTTTGTCCCAATTAAACTTAGATCTCTTTATATATTGCAAGAGTATTTTTGCTTATATGACAAAGTTTCCCAGTAGACCAAGTGGGTCGAAATAGACATCACGACTCGAAGAACAACTCGCTTTGTAGCTTCATCATAGCTTCATCGAAAATGTTCGTGTTAAAATTTAAAAAAAAATGTAAATTCTTCTGTAAATTTTCGTTATTTTTGTGTAAGCTGTTTAAAAGTGGTGATACATTGGAAAACATTTGTTTGCAAACCTTGTGTATGTATGCGTGAAAAATAAAAATATCCAATCGCATAGATGGAGAACTTACACACAACGTATGTGTGTGGCTATTTTTTACTCTTCACACATACATACACGATGTTTGCAAACAAATATTTGCCAATGTAGCACCCCTTTAAGGTTTTTTTACGAGTCTGAAAGCCAATTGCGCATCTCAAAGCCGCCATCTTGATGTATTGCTCTAACTACTCTAGCCACCTCATCATCTTCAGTGTACACACTTTGTAGCCAATCATCAACAAATGTATAATTTAAAATGGCTTGCACTACAACAGGATGTCTTTTGTATACCGCTCTTCGTTTTTTTTTTTTATATAATTGGCAACGGGTGGAGAGCAATATGACCCAAAAGTCATGACGGTCACCTTATATACATCAATTGGTCGAGAAGCATTACCTCCTCGCCATAAGAAGTGCTGGGAGCATTGATCCTCGTTTCTAACACGGATCTGGTGAAACATTTCACAAATGTCTCCATATGGTGACTGGTATATCCCGAAATCTAATTAATATACCTACTAATGACTTAAGGAAGTCAGACCCTTTCTATAATACAGAGTTTAATTAAATATTTCCAACAGCAGCAGCTGCATCCCACACAATACGACGCTTGCGTTTATTTTTATTTTCTACAGTAAATATTAGTATATACCAGCATTCGCCGCTGTCCTTAATTTCATTTGGTTGTAATTTTCTTATATATCCATTATTTTCTATTTCCATCATTTTCTGAATAAGAAATTTCTTCATTGGTTCGTCACGCTGCATTTTTGCTTCTAACCAAGCCAGTCGATGCTTTGCCATATGGATCGCATTATTTTATCATATATCCACAACAAACCAGTTTTCCAAAATTTTTCTTTAGAACAATATTTCGTTATATTTCCATAATAGTTTAGCCTGGTCGTCATCTTTTGAACGCAATGGATTTTGATTTAATTTAACTTCTACTGAGTCCAAGGAAATATAATTTTTTAACATTTCATCAAATCTGTCATTATTAGAATTGCATGAGCAAGTACTTATGTAGCACTTGTTGTTGAGAAGATTCACTCTCTTTGCTGTGCCCGTACACTTCCCATCCTATTCGGCATGTAGCAGCGGTAAGCCCTTCATTAGAATTTTTTTTATTTCAAGGAGTTCACATAATTTAGTGTTATCAAGCCCTATTAAAATTTTGGCTTTTGCTGTAGTATATGGCATAATTGACAAATCTCTTAGATGGTCATATTTATTAATTTGTGCCTCTTAGTAAAAGTTTGCACAGGCAAATCAAGCTTCGTTATAGTGCGCACATTATTTAATAACAATTTAGTACTTTTTTTCCGATCTTATATATGTATGTTTACAAAAAACTATTTTTGATTTATCTTCCTTTGCGTTATTTTACCTGTCCATTGTAGACATAATTCACCAACACGACCGTCTGGCCCTAATTGATCCGTTCACTTTCAATTAACGAGCACGATGTACCTTCGTCAAATAGTGCATAAGTATTAAAAGTGTATCCAATGGCAAAAAGAGTGACAGGAATGTACTTGAAGAGAACTTTTTTTTCAGCATGAAACAGAATAGCTTGATTGGTATTGTTGTAACTTTGAGGTTGCTGCCGGGCTACATTATGTTTATCTACGCCACATTAAGGTTTAGGATTACATCTTCTAAGTTGATGTTTCTCAAAACAGCGCAGACACAAGCTTTTTTCTCGTATAAAATTTCATCTTTCATTTACACTTAATGCAGTAAATTCTGGGCACTCAAAGATCCGATGTTTGTTGTTACATTTTAAACATAATGGGAGCTGGGCATTTGATTTCTCTCTATCGATGACGTCATTTACCAAGATGTGTTCTTTTCTCAAATTTTTTTTTTCTTTTACACACAGCGAAAAAGTTGTTACTTGGGAGGCACATATGGCTAAGTTAAACAGCCATGTGTCAAAACTTACAATATCAACCCTATGCAACGTCATCGATATCTTCCCCAATCCAATTTTAAATTAGCTGGTAATTTTTCAACTAACGCAAGCATGGGATCGTTCAAATAATCAGATATAATTTCTGAGAGTCCATAAAGCATTCTCAAATTTTACAATACTGGGCATCATCAATTTTCCTTTCACTGCCTCTAGAGCAGCTCCTTTTAAGCTCTTTTGTAGTTATTTTTCTGCATCAAATGGATGGTTACAAAGATGATTTAAAAGGAATAACTTTGTTTTTAAATGTATTACTGCAGAAGCTGTGGGTGTAAATCGTGTAGATGTGCAGCAGTTCCAGGCCAAGTTGCCATCAATGTTGAGGCCAAGTTGCCATCAATGAGCAGATGAAAGTGGAGTTTTCTTTTGCACTTTACCTGATAGAACAAATGGCTGCAGTAGCTCAACAGAAAAATGAGAACTCAGAAACATAAAATTCTTTTGTTCTTGGATAATGCAGCATCACATCCAAGGGAATTAAATTTAACAAATATGTATTAACATCTTGTTTTTGCCTCCAAATACAATTGAAATTTGCCAACCTCTTTCTCAAGGTATAATCTAAAATTTTAAGGTTCACTAGAGAGGCTTACTTTAAAGCACTTGCTACTAAAAGTTAATACAGCAGGATCAGTAGCTGATCTTGCTAAATCTATTGATATACTTGAAGCTTCATAAAAGCCTGTTGTGATAAAGTTGAATCAGAAACAAAACTGCTTTCGATTGGGAAGGACTTTTTTTTACTATTACTCTTCATTAAAAAATAATTCGTTTTTTTCATTTCCTCTAAAGTTTAAGTATTCGGACATGTGCCATTTTCGAAATTGCACATTCAATTAATATCAAAATTTTATTTTTTAAGTTTTCAAACCAAATTTCAAGAGCGATGCGCCACGTTTCAACCTCGCTCAATCGTGATAATATTTTTCACACCATATTTTTAAGCTATCGGGTGGGCCATCTATTGGTTTAAATTTGTAGCCGCGGATATTTCGAATCTGGCAATACTTATGTCATTCTATTCTGTCACAAAATTCAGAATATTATCTCTACTGAACGAAATGCATGACATTTATTGGATATTTATTTCCAAAACAAAGACAATGGTCGGAAATTGCAAAAGATCAAAAAAATTGCAAGAATCATCTTTCGTTTTCATTTTGATGGGTACATTAATAAGCAAAATTGTGGTATTTGGGGCTCAGAAAACTCAAACGTGGTCTTGCAGAAGCCAATGCACCCAATACGAGTGACTGCTTGGTACGGCTTATTTAGCGGAGGCATCATTATTTCTTTGAAAATAAGGACGGCGCAATCATTATGGTCAATGGACCTATCGCACCATGATAATCGATTTTTTGATGTGAAAATGGTTGGGTTTAGCAGGATGGTGCAACTTGCGACACATCACATGCCACAATCGATTTATTGAGTCATACGTTTGGTGGCCGTTTATTTAGCCGAAATGGTGATGTCAGTTAGCCGACAAGAAGCTGCGATTTGACACCGTTAGACTATGTTCTGTTGGGCGCCGTTAACGGCAAATGTTATGCCAACAAATTAGAGACAATTGAGCATTCGAAGGTCAATTTTCGTGATGCCATTGCTGAGATACGACCTCATACACTCGCAAACGTTCTCAAAAATTGGTCCGATCGAGTGGGGTACTGTGAGGCCAGCCGCGGCAGTTTTCTAACCGAACAATTTCACGTCACAAAAAATAAATAAATTTAGCAAAATTTCAAATGTTGTTTTTTTATTGCAATTTGGCAAAATTTCAAACCGTTTTTGTTTTATTTAAATTTAAACTTTTAAGTGGCCACCCTATATAACGAGCATACTTAAGTGGAGTTATGCTCGAAACAACAAAGCTGTCAAATAAGGACCACACTAATGTACACACTACATTTTAATGGCTCTATGTGTGCAGATATTATGAAATGTCCTAGATTAATAACGATTAAACAAATTCTCTGCATAAGTTAATTATTATTGTTGGATTGATGAATTAATATCTGTAGAGAAAATTAAAAAATATTATAAAAATAATTTTATTTTGAGGGGGAGCGTCGTACATTTTATACAAGGTCGGTGTTTAATAAACTTATCAACAATAATTATCGCTGTTGTTCATACATTTAACATCATAAAGAAATAACGTATTTTGAACCCACATTTCTTTAATTCTATCAAAATATTTTCAAAAATCTACCAAATTCGATAAAAATCTATCAACTTTCAAAACCATTAAAAACATACATATTTTGATATATATAGCAATTTTTGGCAATATTTTTACATGTGTTGATATACTGTAAGCGACAATATAAAGTATACACCTCCATTTTCTACAATTTAGTTTTTAGTTTAGTCTTTTAAAATACAATAAATTTAAACATTTATTTACATTGTTTGTGTAACAAACAAAAATAAAAGATGCACCATATTTAACGCGTCAAAAAAGTTTATAAGAAAACAATTCCTGAAGGAGAGAATATTTTATTATTCGGTTCCTTTTCCTTGTTCTTAGCCGCATCTAGTCCTCGAGAAATAGTCCTCTAGGCTTTTGTTTTTGTAAATTACGATAGGATTTTCCGTCATTCCCTGTTATAAGCATTCCTTTCTTATTGTTAAAAATTGGTCTTTTTGAATTTTCTGATCAAAATGCTCCTGAAATTGCTCGATATTAGGAACGATATTAGAAGTGCGAAAGAGGAACCATCCATGCAGCGTGATTAAAGTCATTGTCTTAGTAAAAAAATCAATATCTTTGCACGCCTAATTTTTTCAAATTGTTTTTTTTTTAATATATTTAAACAATATATTTCATTCAGAGAACTTTGTATGAAAATCAGACTTCCACCGAACATTTCCACGCTATTATCAGATCATTTTTCTGAAAGTTCTTCGTTTATGGTTGGTTCTCCATATTTTTATGATTTTTCTTTCGACCAAAAACGTGAAATTTGATTTCATCGCTTAATACTGTTGATATAAAAGATTTCTTTATGTTAAATCTAGCATAGAAACCATTTGCATGCAGGACTGGCTTTAATGCTTGCATCCGATGTAGATAAAATATTGTCTAATATATTAACATCACGTTTTGGTGCATTTTTTTTATATGCCATAGAGCACAATAGTCCGCATTATTTAAGTTTATCGACCCGGAAATTTTCTAGTTAACCGAAATTTTTTGTGTTTATTTTTTCTCAGTTTTGAACGTCTTTTTCAAAGTTTTACAGTCATTGTGGAATTTGATTAGAAGTTTACGAATATCAATTAAAGTTATATCAATTGTGAAGCCTTATATAATTTAAAAAAAACACAAAATGTTTAAATTTATCTTATTTTGATAATAATAATTCCAATAACATTCTATGAAGGAACACGGGGACTTCTCTCAGTCAATGAGCTACACACGATTCTATTTTTAGACTCATTAAAAGATACCTACAGTTTAACGCCGATTCTGAACAGCATATGCATTAGTGAAGTCGAAAAAATTTTGTTTCAGGTGGTCTGGTCTCGGATTGAACCGAGAACCTGATGGTTAGTAGGCGTGTGTATCACCTACCATATTACAGCGGTAAAATTATAACTAAATTTAAAAAAGGGGTGTACACTTCATTCTAATTGTTTTGTTGTTACTACTAAATTCTTTATAACAATAGCTTGTAGCTAATTGTGTAGACTCCTCTGTTTGTCTGCTTCTCGTTTATATAAAACCAATAATATTGCGAGCAATTAATTAATTTTAATAACAGCGATTTTTCAATTTTTAAACTTCTCTACCAGAATTCTATTTCGCCTACCATCCTACCAAACGGAGAATTTTCTACCAATAGTGGCAACACTGTTTCTGTTTGAATTTCATCGAAATGCTATAATAGATTAGTGGGCAATAGTGAGTGCACAATTGAAAATTGTACACTATTTCTCGCTCTACAAGCTCATACTTAATCATCACTTTGCTGAATTTGAAACCTTTAAATTGCACTCTAATTGAGTGCAATGTTAATGCTCTCTCTCTCTTTGGCTCTCCCAAAACATTAGAGAATATGTAAAACTATTATGATGTTTCAGAAAGAATGACTGAAATAGCAACTCCAGAGCTTGTTCGAAATTTGAGTCATAATATTGTCTCGTTTTTACTAATGCTTAAGGCTGGTATTGTATTCAATTAGCCAATCGTTGCGCTTGTATTCCATTCCACTCACGCTCATTGGATCTCTTAAGATTGGTGGTGGTTTTTGTTTTTTCTTTGCTAATAACCAGTATTGCCGTTTTAATTATTTCGAACAAAATTTGGTTATTTTTTTTTCGATGTGTAGATGTCGACTATTTTGTCGTTTTGGTTACTTTTCTCGAAGTAAAAAATAAATATAATGATTTAATTTAACTTTTATTACTCAGGTTCTTATTGACGGTAAACTTAAAAAACGTGATTTTTAGCAAACGTGAAATTATATAACAGGTATTTACCCTCCAAAATACCATATAAGTGATTAAAAATACAAATCAGATTTGGAATCTAGCATTTTGAATATATACCCCTGGCAATGGAATAAAAATTTTCAAGAATAGCAATTAAAAAAGGTTTTTTTTTTTGACTCGTTATTGTTTTTATTTTGAATCTTAATATATAATAGTATAAGTTTATAACTGGTTTATAATTACAATTTTACATTTTTATTTAAAAACTTCCAGTGAGTTGTTGCTCCTGAGGATGAATAAGTCAAGTCTATAAATCCTAGTCCTTAATATATCAAATTTTGTTAAATATTTCACTTCAATGCCACTACGAGTATTTGTACTGTAGTATATCTGTTAGTAAGGCCTCTTTTAAAGCCTCGTTATAAACAAGCATGTGCAAGAATATTTTCTGTTGTGCGAAGAATAAGCTTTTTTTGTCGGTCTATATTCAGACAATACTGCTATTAATTCCTTTCACATATAAAATGCTATCTTATTGCTTGTTGTATTAAAACTGGGACTTCATATTTGTGTTATTTTTGGTTACGTTTTTATTGCAATTTGTTACAAAAAATTCGAAGTTGTGGCAACACTGCTAATAACCATTATTTATCCAGCTACGGTTAATGGTTGTTTGTTGTTTTTGTTGTAAATACAAACACAGCAAAAAGTGAAACAAAAATCAAATTCATTAAAGGGGTGATACATTGGCAAACATTTGTTTGCAAACATTTAAGTTATCCATGCATGCGACTGGCTATTTGCGATGTTTGCAATCAAATGTTTGCCAATGTATCATCCCTTGAGCTGTCAATAGGAAATATAAATATGACTGAGAGATTGATTGATAGAATTTATGATGAGATTAATAATAATAATAAAATTAAAAAAAAACATTTTTTTTAATACCACTTTTATTTACAATCCATTTTGCAATATTTAGCAAATTAGATAAATTCAATAATTAAAATAAAAATATCACATGTGTGACTACAGTAAGTTTAATAAACTATATATCTATACATTAGGGCGGGTCGAATTAAAAATCGCCCAAGTGAGAACGAAAATCGTATTCTAGGGATATAAATAATATACTTTGCCCAAGGAACCATACCTCTAAAATGCTCCTTATTTTGACCCAAAAGTCAAATTTTGAAAAATCCAACTTTGACCCATTTAAAGTCTAAATGTATGACCGACCCCCACTAACTATGGAGGGCCGAACCAGCCATGCTGGTGCCATACCCTAACTGGGGCGGTCCCTATACAAAAAATTCAAAACATCACCATTTTTGGCACTTTACATGAAACATCAACGAAATAGCTATGTTTGTTTTTCTTTTTTGAGTTTATTTTTTTTATAATACAACTTAATAATAGGAAAGAAACTAAAAAAAATATTGTTTGAAAAGTTTTTTTTTTTCTCAAACCTGGGCAATTCCGCATGGAAACGCTAGCTAGCAATTGAACATGTCGTTCCGTTCCTTGTATATGTGACGGAATGTTTAGATCATTAAACGGTTAAATATTCTTTCAATGTATCGTACGGAATGCTTCGCGTGAGTGGTTCAAATACGTTGTTTATATTATTTAAATTGATTATTTCCACGTAATTTGTGCAATTAAAATTTATAACTGGTTTTTTATAAACTCTAAGTTCCGTTGGGTCTTCAAAATCGGTTCGATAGCGTAGAATTTTCTTTATAACACAGTCTCGCTTTTCTTTGCTATCATCGAATGCGAATAAAATGAGTTATCTTTAATTACTTGACTGACACCACTGCGTAAAGGAGGTTGTAGAAACCGTTACCAACTAATGAACTTGAAAAATAATAGACTACCGTACACGGCAGAGTTGTAATACTTGATATTGATGTACATTGGCACATAACAATTATAAATTCAACCAGAGTCCGTAAATTTTCGGATGGGGTTTCCGTTGTCACATATAATCATAATAATCTAGCGGCTTTGGTGAGACAGCGAGAATATACAATTTTGCCTGGTTTGATGTTACCCAGATCCACCGAAACCAAGCCGCTAGAAATTGCACGTGCGATGTCGTATAAGTACTTTTAATCGGTTAAAAATTCAATTTTTTTGGAGCAGGGGCCATATCCACCATCTGAAAATAGTAAAATAAAGTAGTCAAACAATTAAAAACGGTTGACAATTATAATACATGAGTGACAGCAATTACTTACCCGAAGAATTTCACAAGTTTAGATTTGATTGCTCAGTGTTCCGATTGCTGATCTTGGTCCAGTGCTGGTAGATTTATATAAAGCTTGTAACAAATGACGAAATGTAAGTTTGTTGAAGTATAGAAGGCAAACGAACCAATGCAATGGTCTTTTTAGCAGCAATTCAAATCGTCCTATAATTCCACCGAGTGACCAACTGTTTGTTGTCTCACCATCTGTGCATATACCAATTAATGAAAAAAATCATTTAATTTGGTTCTTTGTATTCAGCCGTTTCATGTTCCAGTCTTACGTAGCCAATCAGTTAAGAAGTTGGTTCTCTCAAAATAACAAGTTACGGTTCTTTTACCATCCTAGTATGATACTTCCCATCAATTTTATCTCCCATTAGAGTATCATCTTTTCTACCATCGAATGAAAATGCTAACAAATTGGTATCGTCTAACCGTTTGCGAAGCACTTCTCGTCTGCATTTGTCTTTTTCTCTGTGAAGTTTCGATTTATCCATGATGAGAGGTTCGCCATGCCGATCATTCATTTCGAAATCTTGGAAAAGAGCGGTTTCCAATGTTGGTGCTACTCTATCAGGCACACCAAATCTGTCACACATCAAGGCAAAGTTAAAACAATCGTATCTTTCTGCTAATGGGAACCATTGCTTCTATCCATATCTTCTTCAACTGATGGCGGTACGTATGTTGAGTCATCGGGATGAATTGTTGGCATTGATGACATAACCGTTGCTTCTTGCTCTTCTTTTTCCATCACAAATGCATCGACTGGTTAGTTTTCTCTGATTATGTCCATAAACTCTTTGAGGCGTTCTGGAACCAATCAGCATCTACATACAGATGTCTTCAAATCGCATTTACATTTTCGAATCTAAAAATTTTTTTCAGAGATTTTACAAACTCTGGAAATGGGTTATAGTATCTTTGCTTGTCTTCGGCTTGATATTTGTTGAGCAATCTATTCAATTTAATCATTAATCAATACACTATTTTTCCGCTCTATTTCCATACCATGTTTTTCCCAAATTCCAATCAACTTATTTGCTACTTGAGTAGCGAATGATTTTTAGGAAAACTTTTTTTGTTCTTTTTTAGCATGTTCGCTCAAGTAAAAATAATATCTCAAGATATCCAGCTCGCTTGGTAAATTAAGATCAGTCAAATCAGAACACGCACCAAAAGGAGTACCATCATGCTTGGGTAGGTCGGTCATACATTTAGACTCGATTGGGGCACTTTAAATGGGACAAAGTTGTTGTTTTATTGGAGGTTTCACTTTGGGCAGCAGATTTTTTTGTTTTGTTGTGCACTTTCCAATATATTGGTGTGAACTGCTCTATCATTTAAGTTAGTTAGTTGCACGCACATTTGTAGAGCCTGTGCCATGCTTGTTGGTTCTCAAACGCTTAAAAGACTTGGCAAATTTCTATTTAGGTCCCTGACAAAAGTAATCATCACTTTTCTTCTGTAGGCCGCCGTCATGGAGGAGAGAGCATCTTCTCCCAAGCCTAGACAATCGATTTTGTCCAAAATCAGAGAGAGGTGCTGATATACCTGCTGATAGAGTTCTTGAACTGAGCTGCAGCGTTGAGTAAGAATAGTCATTTGGTACTCCAGGTTACCAACATCCTGCTTGTGCCTAATGGTGTGCAAAATAGCGAAATATTTAGGTGTACATTTAATTCGTTCACACATTTGGAGTATCATATCAACAGACTTCCTCCAAGAACTAAATTCGCCGGGTCTACCCGTGAATTCCATGAGACACTTGACTATATCAGGAACGCGAAGAAGAAGAAGATGGTGATGATGATGCTAAATTTAGCCTTGACAGAGTCGCAGTTATTTGCTCATCTTGACTCATTTATTTTTTGATCTAGCCTCAACAATCAACTCCTATTTATATTTTTTTCCAAAAATAAATGCCCGGTCCTTTCTACTATATTGATATTTGTTTATTCAATAGCATAACTTATTTAAAATACACTTTCAAAATTACTTAATTACTGCAAAATTTTAAACTTGTACAAAATATAATAATTTACTTTAAGTCGACCGCGATCATATCAACAAAATTTTCAAATTCGATCAAACAACTGAATATGCAATTTAAAAAAGGGCACATCTCGCACATTTTGGCAAATGCGTTTTTTCGTATCAATGAGAGCCAAATGTTTCCCTGCACCCACTACGTTTGAGAAACTGACATCCCTAGCAATTTTTCTGTTTTATACGTTATGGCAGATAGCTCACAACTCAAGAGATGTGCCCATTTCGAAATTATTTTTTAAAGAAAAAGTACAAAAAATGCAATGCAGCACCGCTCAATTAATTAATTATCTGAAAATTGCAGATATTGTAAAACTCAAGCAATATATACCGGCAGAATTTAAAGAATTTTTAGATGAAATACTGCAATGGCCAACTACAAATGAAAAAGAGCTTCCTGAAGAAGATCTTTGATAAAAGTATATTATTTATTTTTGGTAGAAGTATTGCCTTTAATTTTTTGATACCAAAAATAAACTTTTCTCCAAATTGATATGGTTTTTTCGTTAACTTTTGTATACTCGATATCATAAATTTCGAAAAGGGCATATCTCATTAATTTTAAATATATATTAAAATAAAATTAAATAAATTTTTTTTTACTATTATACATCATTAAAGAATAAATAGTTTTTCCATGCCCTGTAAACTTTAAATATTTGGACATGTGCCTTTTTAGAAATTACACATTTAATTAATATAAAACTTTTTACATTAACCAAATTGCTGAACTCATTTCTACGCTTACTACTGCTAGCTGATTATTATTTGGCGATCCAAGTCTTTAAGTCACCTTTCTTCTTTAGTGCTTTTATTATTAATTCCTTTTGTTTCTCTTTTTATGGTTCCCTTTTATAAATGACAGTCCACAAGGATTTGTCTTTTTATTCTTTGTTTTTGGTTTTTATTATTAGTTTTTGTAATTTTTAATTATTTTTATTTTATTTTATTGCATTTTTCACTTCTTCTTTTTAGCTTTCTAAGATTAGTTGTTCATTTTCTTATAATTTTCGTTATTAAAATATAATTTGTTTTTAATCTTTTTTTTTCACGGATTTCGGGCTTGACTGGCCACGACGATACGTACGCACGCCTTCTGATTTTTAATCAGGAGCTTCGTCAAGTCTTTTATTTTACCCCAAAGGATTTTACGTTGTCAATCTTTCAGGTCCCTGCTCGGGTGCCACTTAATAACAAAATAGCACATAGTGCTGATAAATAAATATTTTTGTATTCTTTTTTTTAAAGTTATATGAACTCAAGTTACAAGAACTGAAGTTACAAGAACTCTTTCCAGTGTCTTCAAGGGAAAAGAACAGAACAAATGGATCTAAAGTCCTTAGTGTGTGATCAGTGTGTGATGCCATTCTGGCCTTAGGAATGAACACCACCCTGGCACTCCTCCAGCACTCCGTCAAGAGTTTCAAAGATCGAGTTAGTCCTGCTTCCGTCAGACCTCCGAATACTTTCGAGAGATCCGCAAGAGGAACTCAAGACTTTGCGAAGCCAACTGGCCTCAGTAGAGGATTCGACACTTTAGCAGAAGTTCCTCCATGAGGCTCTTTTCGCACATCATATTGCGTATTTCAGCTACTTTTTCCCGGTCTTACATGCAGTCGCCATTTTAAGTGCAGTAGATAAAAGTTTCCGCTGCTTTGTCAACATCCGAATAATTACGAATAGGAGGTAGGTCTGTTCCCAAAGAGAGAACAATCAGTTCCTTTTTTGTTAAATGTAAGGATCTCCCTACTAGGGGAAGTAGACAGACATATCGATAGAAAATAATCTATCTGTGATGCAAGAAGGAACATTCGCCAGATACATACCAGTTCTTAATAATTTCAGAAGAGTGGCCATTAACTATGGTGATGTTCAGTACCTCCCCCCTGTTCACAGTGAAAAGGGTTGTTTCATCACCACGATTAGCAATACTCAAATTATTTGTTACAACAAAATCAAAAAGGCACTCACCCCTCTTTCATTGGTATCCGAACTTCCTCACACCTCGTGATGTATGTTTGCATCGCAGCCAATTATTACTGAAGTACCCACTTCATGTGCCTCAGCAACCAATTGGGCTACGATTTCTTGCAAGAGACTAAGACCGTAGTCGTGTGCGACTACCCAGAGGGATCCATCGATTGACACGTGGTCCATGTCGCTGAACCTGTGAGGTAAAAAAGCATTAATAGAGGCCCTGACCATAGTACAGGCCCTGGGTCTACCTTTGTCATAGATATACATCGTTCGGGGTAAGTATGAGCTCCCAGTCTTCTCTGTCAGGACGTAGAAGCAAGTCCGCCGAAGCAACTTTGGAGCAATGAAGATTAATTTTGGTGACCCTCAGCATCTAGAGCAACCACCGTCTGGTCGGCTTCCTTATCCGCGTCGTTATTTTAGTATCCGGTTTCTTTGCCTTGTGTTTAGCCAACAGCATCTAGCCTTCGAGAAAAAGACTTCATTTTTTTTTTGTTAATTAAGATAAGATTCTGCGTCATTCCTCTATTATAAAGTATTCCTTTCTTGTTGTTAAAAATTGGCCTTTCTTGAATTTTATGATCAAAATGTTCTTCAATCTGCTCTATTAAAGTTAAATTCGAATATTAGGAAGGAAAAAGGAACCATTCGAGCAGTGTGATTTAAATCATTTTCTTGTTACAAAAATCAGCATCTTGTTTTTTTAATATGTTTAACCAATCTATTTCATTCATAGTAGTTTGTATGAAAATCAGACTTCCACCAAACATTCCCACGCTATTACAAAAACCTCACCAAGCTTCACCGTGACAATATTGTCACAATATTGTTCTGAAAGTTCTTCGTTTATGGTTCTCCATACTTTTATAACTTTTTTCTGACCAAACACATGAAATATGATTTCATCGCTTAATAGGACATTGTTCCAGAAAGAAACATCTGTGGTTTTGTATTTTTACATAATCATAATTACTTAAATTAAATTAATCTCGTTATAAAAAACTTCTTTATGTTAAATCTAGCATAGAAACCATTTGCATGTAGTACTGGCTTTAATGCTTGCATATAGTCTAGCTAAAATATTGCCTAATATTTTAACATCACTTTTTGGTGTAAAGCACAATAGTCCGCATTGTTTAAATTTTTCAGCTAGGAAATTTTCTAGTTAACCGAAATTTTTTGTATTTTTACTTTTTCACAGTTTTAAAAGTCTTTTTCAAAGTTTTACAATCATTGTTGAATTTGATTATAAGCTTACGAATATCAATTAAAGTCAGTTTACGCATTACATTTGCTTTACGAAAAATCTACAATTTTAGCCCATAAATAATTTGTATTAATCAGTAATAATACAAAACTAATACGTGTAATAAAATACAACAACATTTTTTATTATATGAAAACTTCAAATACAATACACTTTTGGACGCCTAAAATATAGAATACATGCCGTAGCATAAATATAGTTATTGCAAGAATTCTCTTGTAATTTTTTAAATTTTGTGAAGACTTAGATAGTTTTAAAGAAACACAATATATTTAAATTTATCTTATTTTGATAATAATAATTCGCATAACATTCAGTCAATGAGCTGCACACGATGCTGTTTTTAGACTAATTAAAAGAAACCTACAGTTTAACGCTGGCTCCGAACAGCAATAGTAAAGTCGATAAATTTTTTTTGGAGATGGTCTGGCCTCAGATTGAACTGGGGACCCATACCACAACGGCAACAGTAAAAGTAAATTGTAAAAGACGGCGGTGTACACTTTATTCGGACGTTCACAGTAAATTTATTCTTGTTGATTTTCTGTTACTGTTAAGTTTTTTTTTTATAACAATAGCTTGTAACTAGTTTTGTAGCCATTCTGTTTGTCTCTTTTTCGTTTATAGAAGACAAATAGAATTGCGATAAATTAACAAATTTTAATGACATAATGATTTTTCAATTTTTAAACTTCTGCGAAAATTTACCAAATTACCAATTACCAATTTCTACCATCCTACCAAGCGAAAAATTTACTACCAATTTTGGTACAATTCTACTAATAGTGGCAACACTGTTAACGACTAAAACAAGAGCGTAAGAATGCATGTAAAAGAGAAGGGACAATTGTCTTATGAACTGAACATCGAGGGTTTAAGTTTACAAACCAAGTTTTCTAAAACAAATTGCATATTAAAAAAATTTTGCGAAATTTTAGGAAATTGTAAGTAAAACTTGAGCAATTTTGCCAAAAAATTTTGTACTCTCTCGTTAGAAGTTTCTGCAAGTAAAGTTATTAAGCAACCTATTATAGTAATTATTATTTTTAATTTTGTTAATTTTAACTCTTTTATTAATCTTTCTAATATTTACATGTTTTTTTATTTAATCATATAATCAGTTACTTTCTTATCATTGCTTGATCTTATATTACGTATATTTTAAATATTTAATATGTTAATTCAAATATAAAAAATATATACTTGAAAGAAAAATATAGCTGTAAATTTAAAAAAAAATATTTGTATTTTCCAAATGATTATCTGGCGATATTGGTAGTTTTTCTTCTAGAAAAATCGCTTTCGTACTGTTAGGAGTATTGCCTTTGGATAATGTTTTCAAGCGAAGGAACTATCGTCCGCAATACGAGATCTATTATTGCCATAATATTGTGTTTCAACCAGGCAATACGTATGGCGAAACGCTTGCGTATTGCTGTGTTTGCTAAGAACTTCTCCAAAAAAGAGGGCTGTGAGGTTTATGTAATGTAATGTAATTTATGTAATTTTAACAGAGTCTGTTAATTTAACATGAAAAAGCGTGAAGATGGCTTCGTAAGCAGTGTTGCCGTTTTAGTTATTTTTTGTTCAATGTGTAGATGGGGACATTTTCTCCATTTTGGTTATTTTTTTGTTATCGAAGTAAAGATTTCCTTTGAGTGTTTAATAATCAGGTTCTAATTGAGTGTATAATTTTAAGAACTGAGATTTTTGGTTAGGCTTTAGATTATTGAAAATATTGATTTGCGTTAGCTGTGACACTTTTTGGAAACATATGGACTTCGTGCCAAAGTACTGCAAAGTACTTTTTGAGGCCAAGAACGAATCGAGTCAATTTAGTTTCAAAGTAAAGTGTATTCCAATCGGAACAAATGCCGGTCAGACGAATAAAGAGTGGATTATTTTGAACTACTAAGTATTAATAGTTTTAACTGATAACGACTTTAAGTTTAGTTGCAGTTTGTCGTAATGGATTAATTTTTTCCCACTTATTTTTTCTTACTTTATTATTGAAATTTGTTTTAAAAAAAATTTTACGTTGTGGCAACACTGTTCGTAAGTTATATTCATTTTCGAGAGTACAGTACAAAAAAGAAAATTTTGATTTATTCAGTACAAATATTAATAATTAAATTTTTTAAGATGCTACATTTTACTTTGATTCATATTTAATGAAACAATCATTAAAATCTAGAAATTGGTGTGGACAAAAAAACGAAATAAGTTTTTTTTTTACTTATAAAAGTTCGCATACAATATTTGATAAGTCGGATAGAAAATGAAATTATGGAGGAATCGGATATATTTGGGTGGAAAGGCATTCAATCAAGGTAAATGGCATTCCAGCAGATGACCCGAAAGTCCTTCTGAGCCGAGATATACGGCCTGGAAAAATGATGTATTTGCTACCAGGCACATAAAATTTAACAAAAGTCGGCTGAAAGATCAAATTGTGGCGGAACCTGTTGGGGTGGAACAATCAAGGATTCCAGAAGATTTTAGCACATGACCCAAAAGTCCTTGTGAACGGAAATATATATATAAATTGAACAAAAAATGAAGTTGTACAGAAAGTGTTCTAATTTTCAAATTCAAGATAAAGATATTAAGCTAAAACTAAAATCAATTTAAAGTTAAGCGTAGAACAACTGTCAGTTTTGATAAACTTAAAAGATAAATCCCTTCAAAAAGCCTCAAAAATGAATTTATTCTTCTGTTTCAAGTCGCACAACAAGAAAAAAGCTTATGGAAACTACACTTATGGGTAAGAGTCTTCGACATGTATCATTTTTCAGCAAACGGAAGCAACCACGTAAAAGTCAAAACAACATGATATGGTTTGACAAAATGTAGATTAATTTGTTTGGAACAAATGCAAAATCGTACGTCTGAACATATTTTAGTTACAACTCATACTTTGAGTTTAATAAATAAAAATTTAAGAAACTGTTAAACTGTGACCCTATGTAACTATAAAAGGTTACAGACGTCTAACAACCTGCGTCGAACAAATTTTTGTAAATGTGACTTTGACTATGTACATTTAGTGACCTCCATATTTACTCTTAGAATTTGACGATAGTATCGATAGTGAAAAAAACTATCGATGGTCAGTCAAAAACAAAACTATCGATTGTTTTGCAGCGCTATCGCTATGCCAATCAAATTTGCGTAATTCTTCGGATCTCATTTTTCGACACACATCATTTGTTATGGCATCGTCCACATTTCCTGCATCGCGTAACGAATATGATATTTTTACTGTTTTATTAATTGATTAACTGTTTGTTGGGGCAAATTCATTTTTAAGGTGTTGTTTGGCCACTCTTCGCCGGGTAGCTTTAACATGTTGTATTTTTTTTAAATACTTCGGGTGTGTTTAGATACTTCGGTCAGTAGTTGCAAAAATGTTTACTGAAATTGGTTTCTTATTCCTTTGAACATAAAACTTACTACCTTGATAAAAAAAATTCGGAATAACCCCTTTGTGGCGGTCCCATCGTTCCGATTTGAATTTTTTTTAATAAGTTGGTACATCTGTTGTTGATATTCCCGCTAAATCTTAGCGTCATAGCTTGACATATGCATTTTTAATTTTCGGTTTGCCGTATGTCCATCAATGTGATTCCTGCGATTTTTCCTTTATTTCCTTTCGGCTGCTGAAACTCGTTTCCCGTATTGGTTTTTTAACTCGATTGAACAGAAAGAAGTCACAGGGAGCCAAGTCAGGTGATTTCGGTGGCTATTGGATGGTATTTGATGCATTTTGCCTCAGAAATTTTCAAATAATGATGATGACACTGTATGACGGTGCGTTATCATAGTGCAAAATCCACGAGTTTTCTGCCTACAATTCTGGTCTCTTTCGGCGAATTGCTTCACGCAAACGTCTCCAAGTGGCCAAAAAATAGTCTTTGTTTACTGTCTGTCCTTCTGGCAAAAATTCATGATGCACTACACAGTTTTAAACCATGAAAACCGTGAGCATTGCCTTCTTTTTTGATTGAAAATGCTCTCGGCTCATTTGGTGAATGCCAATCACTTTCCTGATGTCTGGATTGCGTATCGTACTAATAAACCTACGTCTCGTCTTTAGTAATGATCATTTTGATGAATGTGGAACTCAAATCGGAACGATTGGACCGTCATATGGGATTTATTCCGGGAACTTTTTGATCAAGGTGGTATAACAACGACATGTGCTATCAGCATATATGCAATAAGCATACGGAGCTCACATTGTTAACTCTTTTAAAACTCTCTCTTACTATGTCTTCTAAGTGTTTCATAAATTATTTACTGGGATTTAACTCAAAGTCAAAATATGCATTTAAAAATATAAATTCTTAACTTTTAATTACAAATGTTATGTGCTATGTAGTACTTATGTAGTACTTAAAAAAGTTACACATTTTTAATGCGTGCATAACGCTACTTTTAATAATTGCTTAATTTCTGTTTTTATTTTACATAGGCATGTAAAAGTGGGAATAGACTTAAAGGTATATGTATGTACGTGTGTAAAAATATAGTTCAGTTCTTTCGCATTTATTAAACTTTTCATTTAAAAAAATTTTTAAAAAATTATAAAAAAATAAAATTAGAACATTATAATTAAAAAACTTGAAGTACAACCAGTCCCAAAACTAAACTTTAAAATATGATGAATTTTAATATTTTATATTGTTTAAGACTATTTACATGTAGGTATGTACCTATATTTTTTAGAATTAAATTATTAATAATATAAAATATTTAAATTCATCATATTTAAAAAGACTGAATATAAACTAAATTCCAGAGAATGCATAGCTTTGAAACTGACTACACTTAAAATTGTTTAATTATAATGTTTTGAATTATTTTTTAATTTTTTAGGTATAGGTGCTTACAATGTAATTTATTATTTTGCATTTTTTGTGCACCGAAATAATTTATATTTTTTTGAAAGGTAATTGACATAGGTGATTGCTTGGTCAACAAACCCATATTTTTTACTAAAGTCTTTATAACTATAAGTATGTTGTGTAATAGAGATTTTTTAGAATTTTAAATGAAATAGTTTTATAAAATAATTTAAAAAGCAATTGTTTTTTTCAGATTTTAATCAATTATGATACTAAACTTATATAGATTATGTGCATTGTTATTAAAAAAAATTATAGTTAATATTCTTTAATATTTTACGATATTAAAAATTTTAAGAATTTCTCTGCTTCATAACTCTTATTGAGACATATGAATTAGCCTTAAAAATGGCGGGTGTACAGTTGTGTTTAAGCATATGATCCTTATTTCATATGACGTACAGTGGCCCACAGCCTATTTCGTGTGCTTTCAAAATACAACTTTCGTCTTCAAAATGTAATTAAGTTCAATGAAATAAGCTGTGACTTAAATTTTTCATATATTTTAAGTTTTCTTCAAATAAAAAATTTTTAAAAACATATATAATTTTTTATATAATTTTAATTTATATAAAGTAGTATTTTTATAAAAATTCTGCCTTTAAATCCCTTTGATATCATCCCTAATTTGTATGCCATAAGCGTTCAAAGTTATATATTTTGAGAGTACACGACATAATGTGTAAGACACTTAACTCTGTTCAAAGCTATATTTTTTAGAAGCACCAGAAATAAGCTGTAAGCCACTGTATGCATAGCATAGATATAATTCTACGTTGGAATTTTAAGCTGTGAATTTGATTGGTAACCAAAATTTATCTCATACTATTTTTTAAGACTGCTCAACGAACAATTTTCCTTCCATGGCGTATATTATAGAATATTATTTTATTAACTATGCTCTTGATCTGCTGTATCTGATTCTACTTTTAGACTGATTGATAGGGACCTAACGCGACCTAGCAGTTTAACGCCGGCTCCGAATGGCAAATGCATTAGAGAAGTTTTCAATAGTAGTAGTAGTCATAATCACCTACTAGCTAATATTATAAGGTGATACCGCTGTGGAAAAAGCTTTTTCTTTTTGCAGTCGGTTTGGCCTGGTATTGAACCGAGGAACTTCTGGTTGGTAGTCGGGTGTATTACTTACCATACCATACCACAGCGACACTTAAAAACAAATAACTATATAAAATTATAATAAAACAATATAATCTTTACAGGGTTAGCAGTGGTGCCAGAATTGTTTGTTTCGTACCGTCATAATGATAAAATAATATATCATAGGAAAAAATGTTTGCTGGGAAAGAATGTACAGAAAAGAAACTAAACTTCTTCTTAATAATTTCGGAATAAGTCTTCATTTCAACTTGTTTGATTGCTACGAATTCAATTGCGCGACGAACGACCAAACACAAAAACAAAATAGTAACAAAGCAAAAATTTTTTGATACTTATAATACCAATACATAAATACATTCTGCACACACATATTACAACTGTTATTTCCGCTGAAACAGAGAGCGATTTGAGAGCATCAGTTTCTCAATGAATACAATAAGAAGAACTACATACACACTTTGTTGTCACTTCGCACTACTTTTCTTAAGCAATACAGGACAAACTGCAAGTGCTTGAGATACATACAATACACATGTACATATAAAATCAAACAGAAATGGTGAAGGAATAACATTGGATAAAATCTGCTGGAATCCTTAATGGAGTGTTATGCCACCACAATAGGTTCGTTTCTGCCACAATTTGATATTTTTCCCGATTTTTGTGAAATTTTATGTGCCTGGTACCAAATATTGAATTTTTCAAGGCCGTTTATCTCGGCTCAGAAGAAATTTTGGATCATGGGATAAAATCTGCTGGAATCCTTAATAGAATGCCATTCCACTCCAATAGCTCCAGTTCTATCACAATTTGATTTTTTACCCGATTTTTGTGAAACTGTATGTATGTACATTGTACTAAATATGGCATTTTTCAAGGCCGTATATCTCGGCTCAGAAGAAATGCAATTCCAGCCCAATAGGTCCGTTTCCGCCACAATTTGATCTTTTACCCGATTTATCGAATATTGTATGTGAACTTTTAAGAGTACATAAATTAGCAAATTATTTAATATTAAGAATGTAAAAAAACATATTTAGTTTTTTTGTCCACACGCAATTTTTAGATTATAATGATGTTTTCATTAAATATGAATCAAAGTAAAATATAGCATCCTATAAAATTTAGCTTCGTAAAGTAAATTAATATATGTACTCTCAAAAAAGAATACATTTTACTAAGCTATCATCTGCACGTTTTTTAATGTTAAATTAACAGCCTCTGTTAAAATTACATAAATGTTAAAAAAAGACTATAACTTAAGAACCAACTTCACACCCTTAGTAATAGTTTGTCTTACACCGAGTTCCTTTAAAAAATGTCATTAGCCACTTTGCAATTTTAAAAATTTAATTCTGGCTTACTCTTTTGTAAAAATATTCCTCTTTTGACAAATGGACAATATTATACAAATTAATAGTAACATTAGGTTTTAAATTATCTTCAAATTCAATGTTGATCTAAAACAGAAAGCATTTATTACAAACAAAGAAAAAACGTATAAGTACTCATTAATTCTTCTGCTCTTGCATCGGACAACTTCGGCCATTCCAAAAGAAACTCATTGCTATTAAATTTCTGTAAGTCTCTTTTCCGTATGTTAAAGGATCTTTTCCATTTCTCACAAACCGAACCCCAATCCTCACATTCTCTTCTTAAGAAGGAAGTTTTCAGTGCAGCGGCAACTTATTCATCAATCTCCGCAAGCTCCTTGATAGAAGATTAATTGACATGGGACTTGCAACGCTGCTAGAGGTTGGTTCGGAGTCCAAAGCTTTTTTATGTAACTTCTTGTTTCTGTACTTTGCATAGAGTTTTTCGCTTGCATTGTTCTTACCTTTCCTTGAAATGTAATAATAACACTAGAAAAGTAGACATTTTCAAAAATGTTTACTATTTAAAATCTTTTATAAATTTTACATTTATTTCACTTTCAGGAGGAAAAATGAAACAAATTTCATCCAATAAGCGTTTATAACTTTGAGTACAAAGGACTAGATCTCTTTATAAAACATCCTCACTAATCACTTTAATTATATCATCTCTCGGCTCATCAGTTAGTTTCCTACTTTCGCTAGAGTATTCGTGTGCCAGTTTTCCTTTTGAAGTCTCACTTAATAATGCCTTCAAATCCTACATACATTACAAAAATAATTTCAATGCGTTATAAAAGTAAATAGTACTCTTTTACCTTCTATAAAATTCCACCGGTTTTGGTGCTGTTTGACCACGGAGTGCTTGTAACCGTCTCATCACGTCTCCACCATTAATACACTTTGGATGGCACTGACATAGTTTCGTCATCGATTCCGAGCTAATTACATGAAAACATAAATACCGAGTTTATTATAGTAGTAATAATATAATACCTTTTTTCCAAGCAAAGAGCATTTTTCTAAGCTCCACACGCAGTCCTAATGGTGTAACTGCCTCCTACAAATCTTCTTTTTTTAAATATTGTAAACTGCGGAATGTTAATTGTGATGCTAATATATAAGTACAATTTATGTCATATATAAAATCAAAATTTATTATTTCTAAATTTAAATCACTTATGTACTTTTTAGTATTCAAAAATGGACTCCATATTTAAGCTTTTTAAAAAAATTTTAAGCTTCATTTTAAGCTTCTATTGGCTCCGCAATTCATGTTTCTTTTTGTTTATGTTTCTTCTTCGTTCACATTTGTTTCGTTGATATATTTGGCACTTTATGTGAAAAATTTGCAAATAATATATATATGTATATATGTATATAAGCAGTGTTGTCACAATCTTAATATGTAAATTAAGCAAAGAAACATGAATATATGATGTTAAAAAATATATTATCAATTTTTTCTTTTTATAAATAAATAAGCAATTGAAATTTCTTATGAAAAAGTTATAAAACGACAACAATTTAAAATATAAAAAATAAAAAAGGCAAAACGAATTCGTACAGAGAATAATATCGCATTAATTTTGAGCGTCACTTAAAGAAATAATCAAATGACATTTATGTAAAAATCAGTTAAAACCTGGCAATAAAATAATAAAAACTGCCTGAAATGCTAGTGCACATTTGCAAATTTGCTACAAATAACCTTTTAAAATATACATATGTATGTACCTGCAATAACATGTTATTGCAAATTCTTAAAATTAAAAAACAACACCCTTAAAAATACCGTAATAAAATGTTATTTTAAAAATTATCTGAAAAAAAAAATTTTTACACGTTTGTGTACAAGTTGTACCCGTCCGTTGTTACATTCTCAACTATGACGACGTAACGTTGAAAATTTGTACACGTTCGTTAACAAACTAACAACGTGGTCAAAAAAAAATCGTCAACGCAGGGGCTAAATTGACTACGAGAGGTGTTGATTTTGCAACGTCTTTTTTCCCTCAGTGTATGTAATTATAGTAATGCATACTAAATTAAATGTGAATTTTTCTTTATCGCGGACGTCAAAAATGCTGGCAAGATTAAGCATTAAAACATACTCGATACAATTGGCAGACATCCACACCTTTGGTCTCTTAGATACATTAATTCTTATAGTTTTATTGGCCTCTTTTGAAAGAAAAAAAAAATAAAAATTGTGATTATTATTAGACTCTTAAAATAATCTTTGCAGCCTACAATTACTTCGTGTGAAATAATTTTATTTCTTTGAACATTTTAAATATGTTTTCATTTTTTCGGTATGCAAAATTTTTTTTTACCAATAAAAGAAACAAAAGGAACAAGCGTTATAAAAAAGGAATAAAAGAGGGAATTTTTTAAATGAAAAATATATATATATATATATTTGTTTTATTTTGTATCATTTGCATTTAATCGTTTTTAATTAACTATTTTATTTTTTTGGATTAAAATTTCATAGTTTCTTGTAGAAGTGTTAATTTTTTATTTCATTATAATAAGGGTACTTCATAAATTAAATATACTGTCTGCATAATAATTCTGCTATATATACATAAATTATTACTTGTTAAGGGAAATGTAACAAATTTCAAAGATAAAATCAAATGAGTATTGTATATGTGCTAAAGAAAAAAAAAAGAAAAAGAAAAAAATGTTGTTTTTATTTTTTTGTTTAGTTTTTAAATAAATGTTACAGTTACATTCAGGTTCAGGTTGGATTCAAAATATAAAAAAGTCTTTTAGAATGAAAATTATTTATTTTTCAAAGAAATCTTGGTTTGATTTGATAATTATTACACTTTTTAGCTTTTCTTTCTTAAAATTTGCTCTTTGTGGCGACAAAAGAAATGTCGAGGCTGGAAAGTCCCTCTGTCTTAGAATTTTTAAATATTAGAAAAAAAACATTTTTCATACATACTACATATGTATACTGTAATTTCATTGTAATTTCATTTTTAAATAAGCTATCAAACGCACCGGTGACTTACTTTTTTACTAACACACTCACATTTTCAAAAATTTGTACGAATTTCCTTATAAATTTTGCTTTTAATCGAGTGTTTCAATTTTCGTTCAAGAAAACAGCTGGTCATAATTGGTATGAATAATTTGTATTCGTTTTCTCAGCGAACAATTTTTAAACAAAGACATTGTTTTTAAGTTGAGTGCCTCATTATAGATGGGTTAGTGTAAACTCAAGACAGTAATAAAAAGCCAAAAACACAATATTTTCGACACTTTCAATTTGAATATGCAAAAGGACTGCGGGAGTCATTGAGCACTAGCTTCAGTCGGGTGGGGGAGTTCGGTCCTTTTCCAATCAAATTTCTATTCCTATTAAAAAAAGTTTTGTTATATACTCCCTATTTTTGGTGATTCCAGGTGGAAGGACAAGGATGACTAGATGCTTTCTAACCACATGTTTCACTAAGCCCCTATATAGTAATTATGAGATACAGAATCTAATGCTGAGTTAGTCTGAATAATGTTCTTTTCCATCTGCCTAATGTTGTAGACAGAGGTTGCCTCAAAAAAGAACAAATCTATTTGAAAACACGCGTGATATAAAAGTTTAGAATTTCATTTTAAACGTATAAAATATTTATTAAAATATTTAAATCCATATTACTCATATTTTCTTATATATAAAGCTATTCATATTTAACTTTATCTACATACTTATATCATATTTTACTCCTCTTTAATAAATATTTATACTATATACATACATATATAAAAATTGGTTTAAAGTTAACTAATATTCTCAGTTCACAAGCGGTTAATATTTTTTGATTAAATACTTATAAATAAAGAAACAAACAAAAACCAACAAAATTAAAGAACGATTATAAAAAGAAGACAGCATTAAAAAGAACCAAATATTAGTTAAATGATATTCGATTGATTTCCAAATATATTTTTTTTAATTATTTAAAATATTTTTATTTGAGGTAATTGCACACCAAAAAAAATAACATAAAATTGTACATAAAAATTAATATTTATAATAATTAAATCAATATTTGTACTTAAAATTATAGTTTAAGAGTATGTATATCTTTAAAAAGAAAACTACACTAAGGTACAAGTATATGTAAAAACGTAAAATAAGGTATAAAAACGGGAGATTCCATAAATAAAGAAAACTGAGAGTTCGTAAATTGTACCAAATAAATAATTGGTGTGCCATGTTCGATATCACTTACCGCATCATACAGCTCTGTTAAAAGCCTCCAAGAGATCGAATGGATGTGGGTGGCTGAATAGGTTTTAGATGATTTTTATGAGTATGCTTATTTTAGAGTTATAAAGTGAAATATGATATACCAGGGTTGCAAAATGAGAACATTAAAATTGTACTCAGAAGCTCATAGAATTGTACTTCTTCGACTCATTTGTTCCAAAAATATATATATTTTTTATTATTTTTATTTGTTTTATAAAAATTAATCTTTGTAATAATAAAATTAACATTTGTACGTAGAAGTTCATTTATACTTTAGAAGTGTAGTATATCTTTAACCCTCTGTCTGAGAGACACCACAAACTTGCGTAACTTCGTGTAATTTGAATTAATAAAGTCATTCATGTTTTCAAGAATAATGTCTTTTATTTTAAATTTAAACCTAATGTTAGCTAGAAAACTATTTACTGTTATGAATAAACAAGACAAATAAGGTGGTACTCGGAAACGTCAACAAAAATATATTAGTTTAAAAGTGGTGTCTATTAGACTCCACGTAAATAAAATTTTTACAATTCGTGCACGACGGTTGCAGAGAGTTAAAAAACTGCACTAAGATAAAAGTACATATTTAAACGTAAAATAATGTACAAAAAAGTCTATCGATATACATATGTACATATTCATGAGATCAAATTGTTTTTAATAACAAATTATTTGGTATTTTAAAACTAAAGCAGCAAAAATTGTATGACCTTAACAAATCTTTTTTCTGAATAAGACCGGAATCTGTAGGCACATAAAGCCTATTTCGTTCTTTCGTTTTGATAAATCACTTAAACGGTAAACTAGAGAAAATACATTTAAAAAAATAAGGTGAGAAAGTTCGTAAATAGTACCAAATGAGTAATTGGTGTACCATTGTACTTTTGAGCCTGAAATTGTGCAAAAAAAAAAAAATACAATTGTACAAGCTTTTTCAACCCTGTGTGTGATATACCCTATATAGCTATCATTAGTATAAGACCTTATGATAATTATTAGGAATATTAATGATCATAAAGTTTATAGATTTTAATACTTTTTAGCATAATTCAGTTTTTAAATTAGGTTTCAGCAAATAAAGTTCTTATTAGTTAATGCTTTTAAATAATTTAGGTATTTTTAAATCAATAATAAGACAAAAGCATATTCTTCATTATTTACATATATGACATAAAATGAATTCAAAAAAAAAAAAAAACTAAAGTTCCACTGAACATTGTTGAATAATGAAGAATGTACTTTAAAGATCTAAATCAATGGCTTGCAAAATTTAAAATGTGATTGTGTTAGTGAGAAAAAAAATAAATGCACTGTAAAAAATTTTTAACGAGTTAAAAGTAGTATTAAGTTCTTTTTGAATTTATTTTAAATCCAAAATATAAAAATGTAAATGTTTTGTGTAAATTTATAATGCACTGGGGATTACCAAATGCATTAATTATCATAAAGGATGTGAAACGATTCTTAATAATTTTAATCAGTACATTTAGTAGAAAATAAAGAATAAAAAATCCAACTTTCGTCGCTGTTTCACTGACGACTAAAAGCAAACTTTTTCCAGCGCTTTTGAAAAAAAGCACAGACAAAGAGAGGACTAAAACCAAGAGCGTTAGAATACGTGTGAGTTGATCGTAAACAATTGCTCTATGAAATGAACACCACTGATCTAAATACATACAAGAATTTTTTAGATAAATTAATTAAGTTTTAGGTTATGTATATTTTATATAGAATATTAAACTGTGACTTAGTAATAGTATTAGTTGAGTATTTGTTTTTCTTTTCTTTTTACTTCATAGTTTATTTCGATTGAGATATTGTTGGACAAAAATAATATTTTCAACAAAATTTAAGATATTATTTATATAATTTACGAATATTTATATAATTGAGGATTAGTTCAATTAGCGCATTGCATGTTTATAAGTTCCGGGTAAGGTTACTATACATATTTGAATCGTTTTAAAAACTTAATTTGAGACCATTTTAATTTTGCTTTCAGATGCTTGTAACTCGATTAAATTTCTGTTACTCTAGAAGATGATAATGTAGATTTGGCAAAATCATTAAATTATGGTACGATTTTCTCTACAGCCAAATAATAAAAGTCCTCATTCCAGTTAATGATCCGTGTAGTTTTCACACTATTTAATTCTTAACTTTTCCTATTAGAATATTAATTTTCGGCTTTAGAAAATTTTAATTTTAATTAGGCTTTAGAAAATTTTCCTCTGTCCTTAATTGTTCTAAATCGATTCTATACAGAGGTAAATAGTATATCATCTGAATTCTCAACAGCAAAATTATTAATTAAGAAGTAAATTACTATCCCTATAGCAAAGAAGATGCACTATATTTTAAAATTTGTTATTTCCACGTTAAGTTTTAAAATTGAAATTGTAAGTTTTAAAAATACAGTTTTTACTGATGTTCTATTGTAGAACAATGGCTTTAGAATACACTGTATGATCACTTTTATATTCCTCTTAAAAATTAAACATGTAATTCATTTTTTAAATTATCATACCACGCTTCTAGAAGTTTAAAAACTTTCCGTTAGTAGCGGATTGCTATATAAAACAAGCAGGGCTGCCATATTCGCCGATTTATCGGCATTTTGCCGATTTTTTGCCTTAAAATTAGCAAAATACGGAGTTGCCGATTTTTGCTCCGATAATGCCGATTATTCGAAAATATCTCAAAACACTGCAACTTTATTCATTTTAGTGAAAATAAAATTTTTTGAGGACACTGCATTCTTGCTATATTAAAAAGCGAAAGCTGTTAATTAGTCAGCGCTACAGAGGAAATAGGTTAAATTTATTAAAAATTAAGTACAATGACTCCAACGCATAATCGGACAAGAATTTTTCTCATAGATAAGTCCTACAAAGATAAAAAGAATTATAAGTCTGTAGATATTTCGGAGCCTTATTTATACTTCAGACATGTAACATATGTTTAAGAATAAAAAGGAAAATAAAATTTTATCCAATATAAACTGTAAATTTTAATGGACAAACAAATATAACAAAATTTGTTTAATTCAACGCATAATCGGATAAAATAATGTATGAATACTTCGCGTGAATACAATAAGTAACGATTTTTATATCCTTTGTAATCCAGAATAGACAGAAAGCTTTTTGTGTTCCATTTGGCAAATTTTGTCATACTTCCGGCGAATGAGTAAAGTTCAAAATTTCTAATAAGGTTACTTTATGCGAGAGTTGGCAACCAACCCACCTGGGCTTTATTTGGTATTATATTAAAAACCCGGATTGAGTATTAAGTTTTTTTTCTTTCTATAATCATTAAAACAAATTTAATTGAAAGGTTTTGACGGTGTATTTACAAAAATAAATATATACATACATATATACATAATTAATTCGGCACGTTTTTTAGCTGAAAAAAAGAATTGATTTTAAAAAATAATGAATTAAAATATTGAATTAAAAGAAAATAAAAATATTATCCAGCATTGCTAACAACTTTTCCCCACAGTTTCTAAATTTTATTTGGTAATTTTTGCGATGTGAAGCCAAGCGTTGTCACACAATATAGTATAATATCTTTATCATGTTTGTCCATATATTCCGGCCATTAACTCATAATTAACGGTTCAAACGAGGTAATTGCAGTGTGTACCGTGGTTTTAGCAGCTTGTAATACATAACGCTTCCTTGGTCCTATCAAGAGTTTAAAAGTGCATTATAAATAATAAAACATAGTAATTGTCCTAACAAATAAAAAACGTAAAATTGTACGAACCAGTAGAACGCAGTGGACTGATTTTTTTTTTAAACCCAGGTTTTTGCCAACTTTGCTTTAAGCTGAACAAGGATGTCGCTTTTTTTAATGGACTCCCATAGCCAATTTATCCCAAAATTGTTTAATTACATAATGTTCTGGTTTCACGGGAATATTTCTAAAAGCTTGAAACAGTTACGGAGCCAAGAAAGCTTTGTGACACTTGACGTCTGTTTGAGATCGTTAGCTTGATAGAATTCGCTATTATTTGTGATAGCCAATTTGCCTGCATTTTGCTTTACATTTTCTTTTCGAATATTGAAATAAGCAAATCTGACCATTGTACTGATATTTTGATTATTATTTTATATTGTTACGTTTTTACCTTTTTAAAAACGTGTATGAATGATTTCGTAGATTTCAGTTAAAATAAAATAAATCTTGTGGTTAGTTGTTAATTAACATCCTTTATTCAACACAATTTTATGCACCACTACTTGTAACCTTTTTACAAGCAATAACAATTTTCTATTCTTAATTACTCCGTCTGCTTACAAGTTTGTAAACAACAACAATTACTCGGCAGATCTTTCTACCTAAAGATCTTCCAACCCGATCGCAGTTGCCTTTTATATGGCTGAGTAAACAACACTTCGAAAGCTCTCGAACCTCTCGATATATCAGATAGATTCCATTTCTTTCTTTTATTTTGTTTTTAGTTCTTATGTAGCCATGCGAATGTAAACATCTACTTCTTTCAGCTGTTAGTATTTGTTGTTGCTTGTTTTTTGTCTGTTATTCGTTTTCTTTGCTGCTTAATTATTGTTTTTGCCGTATTATATTTATTTACTTTATCTCCGCTAATGTTTGTTGTTGTAGATTTAGTTATTTGTAAACAGTACGTATAGTCGTTCTTCTTTTGTTTATTTATTTTAGCGATGTAATAAGCGCTGGGATGCCCAACCTTTTTTTTAACAATATGTTATAATCATTAGTTGATACCAATTTGTTTTGTTTATGAAAATATGATAATCGTATTTAAAATAGGAAATTTTAATTTGCCATTTTTTTTTTTTTTTTTTTTAAGTTCCGATAATGCCGATTTTTTATTTTAAATATGCCGATTTTTAATCAAAATCATCTGAGACACATGAAAACAAGTCATCTATAAAATTATAGGAAAATTCAGAGGTGTTCTTTTAAAATGATCATAATAAAATATCACATTTGTATAAACTGTTCTACAACTTTAAATTAAATATTTTCCCTTATCTTTTAATGAAAATTTTGCTTTCCAGAATAAGCATATTTCTCCATAAATAAATATTATTTTTTCTATTTAAACTCAAAATACATACAATTGTACAATAGAAATTATTCAATAATATAAGGCACTTCCCTCAGTATAACATTTTCTATTTTGACATTTATGAAAGTATGTAGAGAGTATAATTATACAAAAGGTGCTTATCATTCTCTTGGGATAAAAATTATAATTAAAAAGATCAGCACACTTTTGTTTGCGCTCTCCGTTATTCAATAATCTCTTATGAGTATTTTTATCTTCACAATTAGAAGCATAAATGATTTTTAATAAATTTACTTTCTCCTCTCTAGATTTAACCCTTAAATGCTCTTCTAGATCTGATTTTTATGAAAATTTATATTATTTTAAAATTATTTAATTCAATTAAAACAAAAATCTTCACTAATACTGTGTACGAATTGGTTAAGGTGGTAATAGCAACATCATACTGGCAATTTTCATATCAAAAATTCAAGGTTTTTTTGTCGAAAACGTCCATTACAAGGTGACATGCATATCCATATAATCAAGCTTCCACCGTTTCATCTTTTGCTTTTCTTTATACATGGAGCTTATGATCATAGCGAAATATATTATATTTTGAAATATCCGAAAAAATAACCTTGCCCCAAAAATCTATTTCGTTATTCACATACATTTTTACAAACTCTAGGCGTTTTTTTATTTCTTTCGTATACATGGGGTTTTTACCAGCTACCCGTGATTGATATCAGCCTTTTTAATAGCTCTACGTACTCTTTCGGCCTAACTTTTTTACTAAATGATTTTTCAATATCCAACGCTATTTTAGTTGTCCTATCAAATAAATTTTTCTTAATAATAAAGGTAACTGTATGCTTTTCTTTTACTGTTAGTTTTGCAGAACGTCCACATCTGCGCCGATTTTCAACTCTTTGCGGTTTTTAAGGCGGTTTATTACTTTTTGTCGTTATAGAATTTGCCATGTTTGTAGAAATTTGTTATTATTTCACGTTGTTCTATAGTTAATTATTTTCTAGGCATAACATGTCTTAATATATTTCAGAGATTTTATTCACAAACACTTTCTAATTAAATTCTTAACTAAAAAGGGCTTCGCTTTAGTACATTACGATGTTAGCGTAGAATAACGCTTCAGCTCCGTATAAACCATAGATGTATTTTTGGCAGATACGTATGTATATTAGGGCGCGCCTTACCTGTATGGGCCAAAAATTTTCGCAAATTTTCGGTTGTAAACTATTGATTATGCCCAATATCAACAAAATCAAATGGTATTTATGTGCAAAACCTTCCAAATAAGTTTTGTCTATTATTAAGTGGAATACAGTTAACCAAATGGTTTTAAAACAAAGTCCCTAAAAACTTGTCACACTACAATTATTTTCTAAATAAATCTGCAAAAATACCATTTAAACCACAAGTCTGAAATTTTTTTTGTTGATGGTTAGTTTTAAAAACAAAATGGTTTCATGTTTCTCTTTAAAATTTTGCTGTTTCTCTTTGCGAAGACGTTTTTTTCTTGTTTTTTTTTTTTTTTTTGGCTAAAAGCTGGTTGACTCTTGTATTCCTTTTGCTTTAATTTAAACTTTTTTCGCTAGGTAGGCATAAACAACGGATATAATTCAAAATTGTTCCTAAAACTTTAACTTTAATATAACTTCGAAAGTTATATGCACTTTTTTTTCACAATATATTTCGATTGTTAACATCAGTTTCTAACACACTTTTAATTAATATTTAAGAATAAAAAACTGTCATTCATATTGTGGAGTTCCCTTTTTATGTAGTTAAGAAAAATATTTTCGCAGTTCGGAGTTGCCAGAAATTGTTAATATTTACATGTTTTAACTATGTGCTGGACTTTAGTACCTTTGTGGTTTGACAGTCAATATATTTATTTCTATGCATACCGTAAAATAAATGATAAAAAGGTTGCGACAGTATCTACGAATAAACGAATAACTAAATATTTTGAGAATTCTTTTACCTTTTAGTGCGATGGGTAAATAAGTAGCCCCCCCCCCTTTTTAGGCCGCCTTTTATCCATTTGATGAATTCGGATTCCTATATTATTATGATTTATTTTAGAAAAGTAAAGCGTATTACATTGGTTTAACTCGAAATAAACACATGTGATAATTGAATATAAAAAAAAATAAATCAAACTAGAGTAACCCTTCCCGCAATGCTGCGAGCCATTTTGTTCAAGATCTATCGGGTGATTATTAAGCTTTGGGTTTTGATTTAAAAAACACATAGAACTTAGAGAAATGTATGAAATCTTCATTTAAGTCGATAGAACGATCTATATTAATTACTGTTTAAAGATATTATATTATATTGTTACGACAATAAGGTTGCGCACCACAGCGTTTATTACATCGCTAAAATAAACAAGCAAAAGCTGCAAGAACAACTACACGGGCTGTTTATAAATAACCAAATCTACAATAACAACCATTAGCAGAGACAAAGTAAATAGAAATAACACGGCAACAACAATAATTAACCAGCAAAGAAAACAAGTAACAGACAATAAACAAGCAACAACAAACACTAAGAGCTGAAAGAGGTAGATGTTTACATATGCATGGCTACAAAAGAACTAATAAGAAATTAAAAGAAAGAAATAGAATCTACCTGAAATATCGAGAGCTTTCGATGTGTTGTTTACTTAGCCATATAAGAAGCCCATCGATGCGAGTTTATGTGTCGTAAACTCAGCGAGTGGAGTTTAAGTAAAATAAACTCAGCGAGTGCAGTTTGTGTGAAGATAGTTTATAAAGAGTAAACTCGTGAAGTGAATCGTGAAGTAAAAAACCAGTTTAGTTGGAGCTAACTCAGCAAAGAGAGTTAAGTGTGGATAACCTCTGGTTGAAAAGGTTGTGATCGAACCTAAGTTATAGCTACGATCGGGTTGGAAGATCTTTAGGAAGAAAGATCTGTCGAGTAATCGTTGTTGTTTACAAAGTTGTAAACAGACAGAGTAATTAAGAATAAAAAAATTGTTATTGCTTGTAAAAAGATTACAAGCAGTGGTACACAAAACTGTGTCGAATAAAATATTTTTTTAAAACCAAACACAACATTTATTTTATTTTAACTACAATCTACGAACTCATAAAAATACGTTTTTAAAAAGGTAAAAACGTAACAATATTATATTAATTCCCATAACATTACATGAAGGAACATGGAGACTTCTCTCAGTCAATGAGCTGCACCCGATTCTATTTTTAAACTCATTGAAAGGGACCTACAGTTTTATGCCGGCTCCGAACAAAAAATGCATTTAGAGAAGTTTTCGATAGTAGTAATACTCATAATAACCAGTTATTAGCTAATATTATGAGATGATACCGCGGTGTCGAAAAACTTTTTTCTTTTTTAAGATGGTCAGGCTTGGTATTGAACCGACGACCTTCTGGTTGGCAGGCGGATGACTTACCTACCATACCACAGCGGCATGCACTGTTTAAAGATAATTTGATGTAAATGTTGAAAGCGGCTACGCCTCAAATGGTTCATACGCTGGGTCCAAATTCTGTACAATCTCTCCAACATATCGTCCGGTATCTCGCGAATAAATTCTTTAATATTGGCTTCTAGTGCGTTAACAGTTGCGGGATTGTACCTATAGACATGAGCCTCAACATAGCCTCACAAAAAGGAGTCTAATGGTGTTAAATCGGACGAACTAAGCACCAATTGACCGGCCCCAAACGTAAAATAAACAGCTCACCGAACTCGCTGCTCAATTGGGCCACTGTTTAGCGTGCTATGTGGCATATGGCACCATCTTGTTGAAAACACATGTTAGCCAAGTCTAGCTCTTCCATTTCTGAAAAAAATTTGTAACTTATCAAATTCCGCACACTTGATGACTGATTGTATTGTCCACAAAGTTATTTGGACCATATTTAAAAACTTTCACTATTACCGTTCTCTTGATATGAAAAAATCAAAATTTACTATGTATAGGAGGTGCCATACCCACTTATTTAATATCGAACATATTTGGACTGATGTGGGTTGACTACGAAGTTATTTAGACCAAATTCAGAACCTTCCACTATTATCGTTCCAAAGATATACAAAAATTAACATTTACTTTGGGACTCCTATACAATTTAAATACTGATTTTTGTCACTACTAATGTTGCCACTCCCACTGATCCCAAGGGGCCAAATTTATAAACCCTTATTATTGCCGGTTTAAAGATATAGGCATATAAACATACATTTTATATGGGCGTGGCACCGTCCAGTTTAACAAAAACTATCAGTGAAAGTACATCTTTCAACGCACGTGTTGGTTTGTAAATCGGTATAGTAGTTCTTGAGTTATAAAATGAAGAACATAGGACAACTTATTTTTATATATATATTTTCTATATAAACCTTCTTCTACAAGAAACTTTCATATTAAATTACACGATTTTTCTCAACGCATTTTCACTCTAACACGAATTAAAAAAATCGGTAGCCTTTCTTTAACCCTTTAATTCTATGACAGGAAATCAAGATGAATTAAACAAGGTGGGTGTAAGATCAAAAACGCTAGTCATCTGATCCATCTGCGAACTGTCAAAAGCAGTTGTTGAGACGCCATTTTTGTTCAGGGTTGATATATAAAAGGTAGACAGTTTGCGTCACAGTCAGATTGATTTTTCCGTTGTGTTTGAAATATAAATAAAAGCAGAATAGCTGTATTCGAAATATGAATAGAATTTGATAATTTTAAAACAACAATATATTATTTAATAACAAATAAAACAAAAAGTGAAATTAAGAATGTAACAAATAATCTAAAATATGTATAATACTAAATTATATAAAAAATTATTTTTAATATATATACACAATTTGAAAAAAATTCGTACTTTTTCTTTTTGCAAAAAGAGAGTTTGGTGAAATATTTGGAAAAGCATTTTCAAAATATTACATTTTATGCCAGGATTCTTTCTTACAATAAAATATAATCCTAGTAAGCTGCGGAGTATGTCTTTTGCCAATTCTGTTCCATTTGTTGGACAATTTTAAAAGGGCATAATTTCCCCAGCGGAAAAAAAAATTTGTGCTAGAGTAAGTGCACCATTTTAATCGTATTTCGGCCATGAGCCTAGAGAAATCATGAAAATAGCCGGATTTGTACAACTTTGACCGAAAAATTACATTATAGTGAAGCTGGACCTATTTTTTAGGAAATTTTTTTCCAAAATATCACTACCTGCTATGCGACCATTTTATTGTGGTATTTTTTATTTCAGCTATTTGTTATAATATTGAATTGGAAAGAATATGTAAAGGGTGGGTAAATTTGAGGTTAGGAAGTAAATTGGCTTAAAATCACATATATATTTTGGACAAATTCAGTTTTATTTATAGAAATATAAAATATGGGAATTACTAATGAAGTGTGACGTTGAGTAAATCTCCACCTCTAGCACGTCGGTAGACGTCCGCCCTTTTCACAAAATTTTGAACCACATTTTGCAAGAAGACAGAGCTCACACACGCACTAACGCGTTGTATGTGTTGTGCAACAGCATTGCGATACTAATATTGTTGTATTTGGAGTAACTTACGTTAATTGTACGTTATATATTTTAAATCATATTAACAAAAATTCTAACTTTTGGAGTTAGTTGCAGTTAAGAACTTAAACAATAATGAAACCTTCAGACTTTTAGTCTGAAGTTAATTTTTAAAAAACGAAAATGAAAAAGCTAGTTTCATTTTTATCAGCACTAGCTTTATGTTTTAGTTGAGAGGTAAATTCCCTTTTTCCCGACTCTGACCGTTGTTTGTAACCTGTCTTATAAATGACGGCCAGCGTTGCCACACAAGAAATTAACCACACCTGTTTGTAACCTGTCTTATAAATGACGGCCAGCGTTGCCACCTGCCAATTTTTTTTAAAAATTCTACCAAAACCGTTTACAGCCTACCAAAAATTAAAAAAAACATTTTTTAAATAAAATGGAGATTTCTGCTTAGTTATTAGGGAGATCGAACGGTTATTATTCGTATTATTATTTGTAACCTGTCTTATAAATGACGGCCAGCGTTGCCACACAAGAAATTAACCACCTACCAAAAATTTTTAAAAATTCTACCAAAACCGTTTACAGCCTACCAAAAATTAAAAAAAAACATTTTTTAAATAAAATGGAGATTTCTGCTTAGTTATTAGGGAGATCGAACGGTTATTATTCGACCGGTTTTCACCGGTTCTTTGGGCTTTGTAGAATACGGTTTATTCAAAATCTTCATTTTTCAAATACCGAATAAGCCGGTTAACACGAATAACCGGTTAATTTAAATAAGTAAAACTTTTATACGTTTGTATATTTTTTCAATGCAATTATGCTCATCGTTTAACTATTTGTATAAATTTAGTTATTATTTTTTTATATATGACAACCTTGAATGTCTCACAAAGAACGTGAAAACCAAGGTAGATCGAAAAAGATATGTGCACTTGAGCAACAATAACATTCTCTCATATTCTGTTAATAAATATTGGTTTTTATATATTGAAAATGATCAACTAGACTTATTGAAAGCGACCCACAAACGCCGGTAGCGGTATATCTGCCGATACACAGTCGCTAGTAATGTTGTGAGGTGATATCACTGTTGAAAATTGTCAGATGGTGAGGTCTGTGATTGAACCGACGACTTGTTGGATGAAAGGTGGGTGTCTTACCTAACATACCACAGTGACACACACACTATTAAATACGTGGTGCATGAGCTGTTCGAAACCTAAACAGTTTTTCTTGTCGAGGCAATTAAGGACTCGCATATTACTAATAGATTTATTCAAAGTAAAACATATAATTCTTGTTATCTTAAGCACTTAAATAATTATAATAACAAACCTTGAATTCGATTCTCTATCAAGTAATACAACAACAAAAAAGAAATTAGCACCTTGAGTAGCCGTTCAAAACTTAAGCGAATTTCAGTATTTGTGTAATAAACTTTATTTTTATGGCCTCTGGACACCGTTTTGGCATAGCTTTTATGAGATTAGTTGGAATTATTGTTAGTATTGATTGCCACTTTAATTTTAAGCTGTCCGTCAGCTTCTGCTTATTTTTAAAACTTTGCTTCAAAAATTAAAAACAATTTTATTTAAATAAAAGAACCGGTTAGTCAGTTATTTGAATAATTACTAATCGAAAACCGGTTTTTTAAAAATTAATATTTTTCGAATTATTCGAAAACCGGTTTTTGAAAAAAGTCGAATAATCGATCTCCCTATTAGTTATACATATATAATAATAATCATAACAAACTCCAGGTTTTAATAATAAACATAAAAATATACATAAAGTAACAACAAACATAAAAGCAAAATTTCATTTAAACAACAGAAGGATGTACATATGTATGTATATGAGGGTGGATTTAATTTTATGGATAAAAGAAACTGAAAAGTCATATTGCAAAAATAAAATCTACCCGAAATTCTAAGAAACTTTTCAGAAGAAATCATAGGTCTAAAATCAAATCCTATTATGCGCAAATTTACTTAAAGATTTTCTGTTTCCATTATTCTGTAAACTGCATAGCTGTATTGAAAACACTATCATATCTTTAAAGAAATATCAAATTATCAAAAATATTGTATTTTTCTTTCGAATTCAACATTTTATGTCACGAATGTAAACAAAATAAGTTGCTGAATACAACATTTAGAATACAATGTAAGAAAGACTGCTAGAAATGTATTTAAAACAAATGAAATAAGTAAAATAGAAGAGCTCTTAGTGAAAGGAAGTTAAATCAGTTTCTTAAATCTTTTTTACTCTCCATTCGCGGTAATCTTGTGCGGTGATTGGTTTTAGGTGGTGGGTGTGTGATGACTGGAGGGTGAGTGATTGCAATCTCATTGAGATTTTTATCACTTGTGATTGTTGTCATTCACATGAGGGGCGTCGATCGGTGGCGTAATCGTCCATTACCGTGACTGCTTTAGGGAAGCGACGCACAGTACGTTGTCCCATTGAAAAAAATCAAGAAATCACCTATAGCTGATTTTAAGAAAATATACATTTTTTGAAAGCTAATTATCGGCTGAATATAATACTTAACGAGTTTTTGTCGTCTACTTCTCTGCATTGTCGTAAGAGGGCGCTAAACTCAACTTATTTATAATACAAAATACTATGTAAAAAATGTATTTAAAGTGCTTTAAATAGCTGTAATAAATCTAATTAGTTAAAGAAATTTGTAGAAGTTTAGTTCTTTAATTACTTTACAATATTATAAACAAAATAGAATAGAATAGTTTTAAATTTTATGTTTTGGTTTTATGTGTACATTAAATAAAATTTAAAACTTTTTCTATTTTTTTTATAATATATATATATATATATATATATATATATATATATATATATATATATATATATAAATAGTGCGTCAAAACGATTTTCTACCACTGTATATATATATATATATATATATATATATTATTATATATATATACATATATATATATATATATATATATATATATATATATATATATATATATATATAAGAGGTAACTACTGAGGATTGAATAAAATTGATGAATTTTGCAGAGTTTCATTTTTTGTACTCATAAAATTTTCTATTGTCTTCTTATTTAGCTTAGAACTTATCAGTTATAAATAACATATCTCATTACAACTATTTACGTTAAAGTATTGACAGCATTTAGGCCGTCAAAGTATCATAAAGTATAGATGAAATTTTATAATAAAAAATGCTACAAATGCTAAAAATGCTAAATGTATTACTTGGCCTATCGTTGTATTTTTAATGCTCGGTATTGGCTGTATTACAATACAATATATCTTTTGGTTTGAAGCATTAACGAATACAAGTTTCTTTATTTGACAAACTATATTTCATTCATAAACCAAAAAAAAAAACACTCTTTATTATTCTTCGCTAGATTTTTGATGAACCTATAGTTTTTAAGAATTTTAATTGTTTTAATCAGTTTTGATATCAGAACTAAGCGTCTTTTTTAAATAGAAAACTTAAGATTTTTTCAATGATTATTTTAGTAAAATAACATCAGCTAAACCCATTTTGACAACGAAAATCTGGCCATAATTCTTTATGTGAACATAATACATATACACATTTTTCTGCCAAATTACAGCTATCAAATATTTTTTAAGAAGTGGTGGTCCTTAGCGTATTTTAACAATTTTGTATTCGATTAAAGACCACAAGCCAATTGCTTCTTTAATTGCTTACAAAATATCGCTTAGTTTCTCAAAAAATTCTTGTGAGCTCCTAAAACAGAAAAAATTACTCATATTGGGTTGGCCATCTATATCTATCGATTTAAATTTGAACCAGCGGTTATTTCGATCCGGCAATATTTATATCGTTCTGTTCTCTCACAAAATTCAGTATATTATCTCCACTGAATGAAATGAATAGATTTGCGCTTGAGTAAAGTTGGGTGTTATTGGAAATTTATTTCCAAAACAAACAATTGGTCGGAATTTGCAAAAAAAAAATATTAATGATCTTTTCTGGTGAAGCTCATTTTCATTTTGGTGGGTACATTAGTTAGCAAAATTGCCGTATTTGGGGCTTAGAAAACCCAAACGTGGTCTAACAGAAGCTAATGCATCCATTACGAGTTACTATTTGGAGCGGCTTGTGGAACGGAGGCATCACTGGACCATATTTCTTTGAAAATGAGGACGGCGCAACCATTACGGTCCATGGAGACACCTATCGCATTGTGATAACCGATTTTTTTATGTCTCCTCTTCATCGTATTGATGGGAACGATGTTTCGTTTCAACAGGATTGTGCAACTTGCAACGTGTCTCTTGCCACAATCGACTCATTGCGTCAAACATTTGATGGCCGTATAATTAGCCGGAAATAATTGAGCATTTTAAGGCCAACATTCGTGATGCCATTGCCGAGATACGACTCCATACACTCGAAAAGTTCTCGAAAATTGGTCCGATCGATTTGGGTACTGTGAGGCCAGCCGAGGCATATGAATGAAATAATATTTCATTTCTAACCGGAACAATTTTACTTCACAACAAAAACAAAATTTCAAATCGTTTTTGTTTTATTGCATTTTTAAATTTCAACCACCCTATATAATCTGGTATGTAAATAAATAACAATTAGTGCAACTAAAAAGGTTACAAAAAATCAACAAATTAAAGACATGTTGAATTGAATTAAGCGGTCTCATCTACTTCGTTATAACAGTTTTCGACTATATATGTCGTCCCAAGCAATAAAAGCATAAGTCAAAAATTATACTTTTGAGGTAAATCGCTTTTTATATATCTGTGTCGATATGGAAAAATAGCTTCAGTCGAAAAATGAAATTTTGAGATATTTCTAATTTTGTGTAACTTTTATCTTAATTGTTTTTTAAAACAAAACTGTAACTTAACATATTGGTAACAACCTTATTAAGCGAAAAATTTAAAATTTTAAAATTTTAATTGAAAAAAAATTTTTAATTTAAATTTAAATTTAAAAATTTCAAAATTTTAATTTAATTTTAATTTTAAAATTAAAATTTTAAAATTTTAAATTCTAAAATGTTGATAAACATAGGGCATAAAACACCTTTTATAACTTAGGCGATTTTTTGTTACAGAATTTTGCATTTTACTGATCCTTAAGTATACTTAAGCTCTTTTATTGAAATAATATCTACATATCATAGTTTTGAGTAAGCATAAGATATTTCATTGAAACTTAAAAAAGAATAATACAGTAAAATTATTAAGTTTAAGCCAATTTAAGATATATAGTTACAGAATGGTTGAAAAATAATAATATATGAAAAAATACTATATGTACATAAGATGTTCTAAAAAGTAAACGCGCTTAAAATTCGCAAAAGGAGAGATTTTAAAAAATGGATTAAATACAATTATTCGCCTTGGCTTCTATAAAGCTCCTAACGCAATAACTCAATTTCGAAACATACAAAGAAGTGTTTCGGAAAAAATTGAGAAATTGATTTAAAAAAATTTATTGCAATATTGAAGGTACACTGGCTATTTTAAGATCAAAAAGCATAATGGAAATATTTTCGTGATATATTTAGGCGCTTGTATCTAGGATGTTTTTTATTATTTATTATTTAAAAAACATCGGTGGAGAAATATGGATATCACGTAAATACTTAAGTCGACTTGGGCGATTATCAAATGTGACCACAGATATTTGGTGTTTTTGTTTAGCTGTTGACTACTGAACGTAAGTCAATATATGATCTGTACGAGAAAATTTATAAATGTATGTATGTAGTACATAAGTATTTTTGATATAATTTAAGGTTAAAAATTGGTTTGTTGCACAATCAAAGTAATTACAACCGATTTTAAGAAAGAAAAAATGTCATAGTAAATTGTTTTCGTTTTTTTCTCGTTCCCTTTAATAAAAATATTCATCAGCTTATGCTTTTATATAACAAAGTGTTGGAAAGAGAGCCTTAAGGAAAAACATTTAAAGAATCAAATCATGTTGCATGTTAAAGTTAATTTTTAATCAGATTTCTTATGGATTGACGTTTTAAATGCTGAAGATGATGATTGTGGTCTTAAAGACTTCAAGAGCAACTTAAACCTTGTTGCTGTGTTAGTAATTTTGCAGAGATTATTCTTTACTTTTTTATAATAAAAAAAATCAAACAATTGTTAAGCAATTACACAGGATTTGACGAAAAATATATTTCGGTTCAAATTAAATAATAAAAAATATTGTCAGTGTTTATTTTAAAACACTGCGACAATTATAAGTGGGCATGTTCTGTAAATCGAAATCGAGTTAAATAGAAATTAAGTGAAACTTCGCACTGCAATAATTTTCAAATCTGACGAGATTTTGAAAATTTTTTCTTTTGTTAATTCCCTTAATTTTGGAATTACTTCCTTGATTATACAAGTTTACGAAAATTGAATTTTTTGTTGACATAATGAAATATAGTCTCTCACAGCTTATTTCGTGCGCTTTCAAAATATAACTCTTAACCCTTCAGCATAAAAACTAACGATGATATCAAAGAGATTTGAACGCACATTTTTTTGAAAATTCTTTTATTTTAATTAAAGTTATTTATACCGTTTTTTAAATATTTGTAAAAGCAATTTAAAGAAAACTTTAAAAAATATGAAAAATTTAAGTCAAAGCTTATTTCGTGTATTGCCAGCAGTTTTAGAGAAAATTTAGATGGAACTTGGTTTAGTATTTGGTATGACCTCCTTTTTGCTTAATTATATCTTTAAGGCAATTTTCTATCAATGTAAAAAGTTTTTGGGTAGTTTCGGAGGAGTCTTGTTCTATTATTTGAACCATACACTTTTCAATCCCTTAGATTATTGATCTGCTACTCCCGTATCATCAAGTCCAAAATTGTCCACAAATGTTCTATCACGTTAAAAAAAGAGATATTGTGGAGAATGATCAATGAGATGTGGTCAGTTCAGCACGTTTTTTTGTAAAGATTTTCGAAAAGACAACACAGGTGTTTCGATACTTGTGCAGTCTATTTTCGAATCTTTACGAACCTTAGCTAAAACTACGAATGTTTGTCGGACCTCAAAATAAGTAAATTTTAAAAGATATAAAAGATATAAAATTTGAGAATCCCTAAGCCGGCGATGAACGGGCTGCCTGTATATCTGTCATACAATAAATAGCGATAATATTTTTGCTGATTTACTGAACATCTAAAGAATTGGTGTAACTACGACCGCCAAACTTCATTTTTTATATTCCCATTTGAACTTTTTATAGAAACCTTGGAAATGTTAGTGAAGAGCACAGTAAGCGGCTTTACTAAAATTTAAAGTCCTTTAAGTGAATTTTTGGGATCAGCATAAGCTAGGTGACTATTGTTGGAGTCTCATAGCGTAAACAAATGAAAATTTAAATAAAAAAAGATCCGTTTCAGTTTTCCGTTAATTAACTAGTGCTAATCTTACTTTTTTCACTCTTTATAAATATTGTATTTCAAAGTTTTAATTTACTAGATTTTTTCACTATTTTTCCCAAAGATGGACAGCTAAAATTAATAGCCTCATGCATGTTTTAAACTGTTAATAAAAACTTTATCAAAACTTTAAAATAGTTGTCCCGATTAAGTTTTATTTGAGATTTTAATCGAAATCATTTTCACTAGTTTTCGGTTTACAGAACATACCCGAATGTACAAAAATATACAGTAGAATCTTACAAATTAGAACCACTTTGTTCCTTGAATTGCTCTAATATCTGGGCAACTTTTTTTCACAGATAACTATGAGGTAACAATGAAACTAGTTAAGCAAGCTTTATTTTAACACAAAACAATTTTTTTTATTAACATACTAGCTTTACACATCCAGCGTTGACCGTAAATATATCTATATGTGTATTATAAATGGGAGAAAAATTACCTTATTCTCGATCCTAACCTTTTTTCCCCTATCTCTACAAAGAAAATGCTAAAGTTAGGATCAGATTATTGTCGCAAATATACGAATATAACACACTTTGTTGAAAATATGAAATATCAAAATTATTCCAATATATTCAGCGAAAATAAATTTAAATTTAAATTAATAAATTAAATTTAAATTAATTTAAACACAATAAATATTGGCGCAATTTTTATATTTTGATGCCATATTATTACATATTGGGCGGTAACACGATTGCCGTACCAGCAATTGATGCATTGCGACAATCGTGTGTTCCCAGCTGATATATAGTATTTATTGACTTAATATAAAATTTGATTAATAACTTATTGCACAATTGGATTATTAACTTATTGTACAATTTGATAACAGAATAGCATGTGAAAAGTTTGAATACCCTTTCTTTTATATTTTCCAAGATATATCATAATAACCAAGTGTTTGATAGTTTTGTAGGAATTAACTACGAAACAAAAACTCTCCTTCAACCCCTCAAAGTGATCTTTTGAAAATATACTTTTGTGCAACACATGAATGTTAGCGAACAAAAAAGAAGAAAAATGTGTCGTATCAGAAGAAAAGATATTAATTTTTACCGTTTTCCCAAATTTTACCGTCCCCAAGATCCAATTTTGAAAAAATACCATATTATTTTTTCGTTGGATAGATCTACAATATACTATATGAGTGCACCAAATTCCAAAAAATCGATAATGCTGCTTTCGTTTGATTGACTTACAAACAAACTGAATAAACAAAATTGTTAAATGATCGAATTTGGCCGTTTCTTATTATTTTAACCTCTCCCAGGTCCAGATTAAAAAAAAGCATATTCTATAACACTTTCGTTACCTAGGTCTGTGTTTCAAATTTTATGAAAATCAGAATTTTAATAAATAAAATACTTTGTTTTGATAAAATTAAAAAATTTAATTTTAGAAAAAGTCATTTATGTTCACTATATTTTAACTACTCCTGGGTCCAATTTTAAAAAATTTGCACTTTCATTGGCTAAATTTATCTCGGTTTAAAATTTTAACAATTTGCAAGGTTAAAAACATTTTAATTAGGAGCTAAAAGCTATTCCTTTATTTGAACATCTCCCAGGTTCAATTAAAAAAAAAAAAAAAACACAACAAACTCGGTTCAGTCGTTACACGTGATTGTTTCATAAGCAAAATTAGTTCTCATATGACCTAATTTTGCCTATTTTTCCCGAATATTGGAAAAAGAATAGCCTATAACATTTTCCTGGGGTAGATTTAACTGTGTTTCAAATTTCATTAAAATCGCTTCAGTCGTTTACGTTTGATTGACGGATTAACAGGGAAACAAACCAACAAATAAACTTACAAACAAATTTGTAATATACATATATTACAAACACGGATAAAGTAAATATCTCTGTATAAAACTTTTAAATCAGCATACTAATACTTCTTCGATTGATAAAAGGAAATTTTTCTTTATGTAAAGTTTCAGTGACAATATTTATTTCTTTTTTGTTTAGTATTATAGAATTTATTACATTATTTCTGCCCATTGAATAGCATATATAATATTTTTCAATTTGTCCTTAGCTAATCTTAATCTAGTTTGCATGCTTATTATAGCAACATTGCTAATTGAATATTGACTTCTAGGTATATAGGTAAACCAATACCTATTGAATTTGTATATTCTGTTAATTTGTTTAGTTTTTCAGTAAAAATTTCATTTATGCTTAATTGTTTATTGTTATTTGAGTTTAATTCATTAATATATTTTTTTTAGTAGTTCGAAATCATCATGGTCAGAAGAGCCAGCGGTATATTTCCAGGCGGTACCAATTAGGTTTATTGATAGTTTCCTCCTTATTTCATCTTTTATCTGCAATGATCCAACATTTCTGTGGCTTGTTTTAATTCATGCTTTAAGGATGGTATAAACATATTTTGAGAATGATTACTGTTGTTAAGGAATGTTTTATTTCGCCGAAGAATCTTGGTAAATTCATTATATATGTATGACTTTAAACTTTCCATCTTGGATTTTTGCCATTCCCTCAGTCAAAGTTACAATGTGGGAGAGTGTGTAATTACGAATTTGAATTTCAGCATTGAAGGTGGATAGGATAATTGGATAGGATGACACCTTTTGACACTTTAAGGTTATAATACCTCTGGCTTCGTTGTCTTGGCATTTCCTTTTTTTCACTTCACTGCAAAGAAGTTCTTTAATTTCACATGCGGGATTTTTATGTATTAAAAATTTTGTTTTTTTATTGATGAAAGCTTCTTGTTTTTTGTTTTTTTCTTTTTTGATTTCAGTAAGTGAAAGTACTTTGAATATATTGTTACTGAATTACTGTATTCAGTAAAGCAATTAGAATAATGAAGACAAAGGTTTTGAAGATATAAGCAGAAAATATTATATATCGAGATAAATGTTTGGAAATTATATATCACAGATAGACAATTTTTAAAAATGACGATGCCAATACTATGTACTACACCTACAGCGATAAAAAATAAGGACAGCGATCACCGTTTGCAAGTATTTCGCCCAATACTCCTCGATTTTGTTAACAGCTTCTATAGTTTTATCATAATAGCTTATATCTACTGACTTAGCCGTCAAAGTGATGGTAGACATTACTATTACGGCTTTTTTCTTTTCGGTATATACGAACATAAAGTCGCCTTTTTTTGCTGAATTCGAAATTTGTAAAAAGTAATTTGCCTGAAATATATATTTGTTTTTTCTAATTGTTCAATGAGCGTGAGATTCCAAGAAATTATTTTTGTTTACAGTTCACGCAGAAGAGCGATGTAAAAATAATTATCGGTTATAATATTTCTTCCAAGGTTTCTTTAGAAACTAAAAAAAATAATAAAACCGTTCTTCCTTCTATATTTATCTGAAGTTGGCTTTTTGGTTTTCCAGTATACGGATATCCGTATAATTGCTTATCTATAGCCTATACCTCCGGGATTGTAACTTGGACGTAAATTAGCATTTAACATAACCCAAATATAGTATCACGTAATGTAGCGGTTTTGTCGGACTTAAAACGTAATGAACGAGCTTCATAATAATAGTATTAATAGCAACAATTAATGGCGATAAAAAAAGTTTTCTAAGAAGAACAAGCAGAACATATTTAATCGCGTCCAAAAGGTATGGTATACCACTTCTGAGACCTAAATGGAGGTATTTATTGATACAGTGCTTTACAGATGTGCTGCCAACATTAATAACTAAGGTTACGCTACGACAGAAATACAAAAGTTTGACAGAAATACAAAAGTTGCTTTAGTTTTGGCCAGTAACATTTTTGAGTTGTTTTATTATTCTGATAACAAAATAAGTAAATAATAAATTCCTTTTTCGTCTGTTTTGTGAATAGATTGTTAATATAAAAACAGAACAATTTTTTGTCCAATTTGTTTCTGAGCCATTATATTTGCCAAGACGTCTCTGTGTAATATCAGTTGCTTTAGTTATGGCCACCAGTGTACATTTATAATATAATGGCATGCAAAAGCGATTAAATGATTATTTTTGTTTTTAATTTTGCTACTGTATTTAATTGGTGTTTCTCTTCTCGAAGGGTTAAAATCGTTTTGTAGATGCCCAAAATGTTGTGCATAAAAATCTTAAAGATCACGCAATCAATTATGATGCAGTAATTTTTTTCTTAATTTTGTTTTCATAAATTGCCTAAAAAGTATTTTTTTTAAATTTTAATTAGCATTAAAAGATTTAATAAGCTCTCACAAAATTTGACAAACAGAATAAAAATTTAAGGCTGTTTTATATATATATATATAGATATATATATATATATATATATATATATATATATATATATATATATATATATATATATATATATATATATATATATTTTGATTGTGGCATGAGCTGTTTGGCAAGTTACACCATCCTGTTGAAATCAAACATCGTTCACATCAATACCATGAAGAGCGGGCACAAAACAATCGGTTATCATGGTGCGATAGGTGTCTTTATTGACCGTAATGGTTGCAAAGGCTAAATTTTGAAAAGTCCCACTTTGAGCCATTTGAAGTGCCCTAATCGAATCTAAATGTATGACCAACAGCCACTAACTTTGGAGGGCCGACACACTTATGCTAGTGGCACACCCCTGGAACCTCCATCAAAAAATTTTTTTTCTTAAATTACCATTTTTGGCACTTTACATGAAATAATCTGCGAAATGGCTACGTTTTTGTTTTGTTTTGGAGTTCATTTTGTTTTCTACAACTTAATAATAGAAAAGAAACTAAAGAAGTCTGGCCAATTTTGGATGGCTCTCTGATTCGTCGCCATAACAGCGTCTACGTTTTTTGGTATAACTCGTTTGTGACATGTCGTTCCGTTCCTTGTATATGTGACGGAATGTTTAGATCATTAAATTAATGTATCGTACGGAATGCTTCATGTGAATGGTAATTCAAATACGTTATTTATATCATTCAAATTGATCATTTCCGCGTAATATGTGTAATGAAAGTTTATATCTGTTTTTTTATAAACTCTAAGTAAAATTTTCTTTTTTTTTTCTTTTTTCTTTTATTATTATTATTATTATTATTATTATTATTATTATTATTATTATTATTATTATTATTATTATTATTATTATTATTATTATTATTATTATTATTATTATTATTATTATTATTATTATTATTATTATTATTATTATTATTATTATTATTATTATTATTATTATTATTATTATTATTATTATTATTATTATTATTATTATTATTATTATTATTATTATTATTATTATTATTATTATTATTATTATTATTATTATTATTATTATTATTATTATTATTATTATTATTATTATTATTATTATTATTATTATTATTATTATTATTATTATTATTATTATTATTATTATTATTATTATTATTATTATTATTATTATTATTATTATTATTATTATTATTATTATTATTATTATTATTATTATTATTATTATTATTATTATTATTATTATTATTATTATTATTATTATTATTATTATTATTATTATTATTATTATTATTATTATTATTATTATTATTATTATTATTATTATTATTATTATTATTATTATTATTATTATTATTATTATTATTATTATTATTATTATTATTATTATTATTATTATTATTATTATTATTATTATTATTATTATTATTATTATTATTATTATTATTATTATTATTATTATTATTATTATTATTATTATTATTATTATTATTATTATTATTATTATTATTATTATTATTATTATTATTATTATTATTATTATTATTATTATTATTATTATTATTATTATTATTATTATTATTATTATTATTATTATTATTATTATTATTATTATTATTATTATTATTATTATTATTATTATTATTATTATTATTATTATTATTATTATTATTATTATTATTATTATTATTATTATTATTATTATTATTATTATTATTATTATTATTATTATTATTATTATTATTATTATTATTATTATTATTATTATTATTATTATTATTATTATTATTATTATTATTATTATTATTATTATTATTATTATTATTATTATTATTATTATTATTATTATTATTATTATTATTATTATTATTATTATTATTATTATTATTATTATTATTATTATTATTATTATTATTATTATTATTATTATTATTATTATTATTATTATTATTATTATTATTATTATTATTATTATTATTATTATTATTATTATTATTATTATTATTATTATTATTATTATTATTATTATTATTATTATTATTATTATTATTATTATTATTATTATTATTATTATTATTATTATTATTATTATTATTATTATTATTATTATTATTATTATTATTATTATTATTATTATTATTATTATTATTATTATTATTATTATTATTATTATTATTATTATTATTATTATTATTATTATTATTATTATTATTATTATTATTATTATTATTATTATTATTATTATTATTATTATTATTATTATTATTATTATTATTATTATTATTATTATTATTATTATTATTATTATTATTATTATTATTATTATTATTATTATTATTATTATTATTATTATTATTATTATTATTATTATTATTATTATTATTATTATTATTATTATTATTATTATTATTATTATTATTATTATTATTATTATTATTATTATTATTATTATTATTATTATTATTATTATTATTATTATTATTATTATTATTATTATTATTATTATTATTATTATTATTATTATTATTATTATTATTATTATTATTATTATTATTATTATTATTATTATTATTATTATTATTATTATTATTATTATTATTATTATTATTATTATTATTATTATTATTATTATTATTATTATTATTATTATTATTATTATTATTATTATTATTATTATTATTATTATTATTATTATTATTATTATTATTATTATTATTATTATTATTATTATTATTATTATTATTATTATTATTATTATTATTATTATTATTATTATTATTATTATTATTATTATTATTATTATTATTATTATTATTATTATTATTATTATTATTATTATTATTATTATTATTATTATTATTATTATTATTATTATTATTATTATTATTATTATTATTATTATTATTATTATTATTATTATTATTATTATTATTATTATTATTATTATTATTATTATTATTATTATTATTATTATTATTATTATTATTATTATTATTATTATTATTATTATTATTATTATTATTATTATTATTATTATTATTATTATTATTATTATTATTATTATTATTATTATTATTATTATTATTATTATTATTATTATTATTATTATTATTATTATTATTATTATTATTATTATTATTATTATTATTATTATTATTATTATTATTATTATTATTATTATTATTATTATTATTATTATTATTATTATTATTATTATTATTATTATTATTATTATTATTATTATTATTATTATTATTATTATTATTATTATTATTATTATTATTATTATTATTATTATTATTATTATTATTATTATTATTATTATTATTATTATTATTATTATTATTATTATTATTATTATTATTATTATTATTATTATTATTATTATTATTATTATTATTATTATTATTATTATTATTATTATTATTATTATTATTATTATTATTATTATTATTATTATTATTATTATTATTATTATTATTATTATTATTATTATTATTATTATTATTATTATTATTATTATTATTATTATTATTATTATTATTATTATTATTATTATTATTATTATTATTATTATTATTATTATTATTATTATTATTATTATTATTATTATTATTATTATTATTATTATTATTATTATTATTATTATTATTATTATTATTATTATTATTATTATTATTATTATTATTATTATTATTATTATTATTATTATTATTATTATTATTATTATTATTATTATTATTATTATTATTATTATTATTATTATTATTATTATTATTATTATTATTATTATTATTATTATTATTATTATTATTATTATTATTATTATTATTATTATTATTATTATTATTATTATTATTATTATTATTATTATTATTATTATTATTATTATTATTATTATTATTATTATTATTATTATTATTATTATTATTATTATTATTATTATTATTATTATTATTATTATTATTATTATTATTATTATTATTATTATTATTATTATTATTATTATTATTATTATTATTATTATTATTATTATTATTATTATTATTATTATTATTATTATTATTATTATTATTATTATTATTATTATTATTATTATTATTATTATTATTATTATTATTATTATTATTATTATTATTATTATTATTATTATTATTATTATTATTATTATTATTATTATTATTATTATTATTATTATTATTATTATTATTATTATTATTATTATTATTATTATTATTATTATTATTATTATTATTATTATTATTATTATTATTATTATTATTATTATTATTATTATTATTATTATTATTATTATTATTATTATTATTATTATTATTATTATTATTATTATTATTATTATTATTATTATTATTATTATTATTATTATTATTATTATTATTATTATTATTATTATTATTATTATTATTATTATTATTATTATTATTATTATTATTATTATTATTACTTGAGTACTTCGAATCGGACGAAAATTCAGTTTTTTTGGAGCAGGTGGCATATTTTCCAAAGCAATTTTCTCAAAGCCGTCCACCATCTGAAAATAGTAAAATAAAGTAGTCAAATAATTAAAAACTGCTGACAGTTATAATAAATGAGTGAGAGCAATTACTTACCGGAAGAATTTCACAAGTTTCCATTTGAGTGCTCAGTTTTCCGATTGCCGATCTTGGTCCATTGCTAGTTGACTTATCCAAAGCTTGAAACAAATGCCGAAACGGAAGTTCATTGAAGTGTAGAAGGCAAACGAACCAATGCAATGGTCTTTTTAACAGCAATTCAAATCGTCTTATAATTCCACCGTGTGCCCCAGTATTTGTTGGGTAACCATCAGTGCGTATACCTATTAATGTAATAAGAAAATAATCCAGTAAATGCTAACACATTGGTAACAAAAGTGTTGGAATGTTAAAAAAATTTTTTTTAATATTTTTAACTTTTTTTTAAGCTTTCTTCTTTAAAAATTTTTTTTTCAAAATTTCCTTTTGCCTGAATGTGGGTGTCGGTCATACATTTAAACTCGATTGTGGCACTTTAAATGGGTCAAAGTGGGATTTTATAAAATTTTACCTTTGGGTCAAAATAAGGCACATCAGAATTTATTTTAGAGGTATAGTTCCTTGGGAAATGTTTCTTATTTTGATCCATAGAATACGATTTTCCTTGTCACTTGGGCGATTTTTTTGCGTCCCTACAAATCGACCCGCCCTAATATATATATATTACAGTCTTTAAAAATACACACGATGAATTTAAGCCTTTTGTGTTTTTTATGTATTTAATGCTTTACAAAACTATTAAAAAACAACTTCATAACTCCTACAACAGCCAAAGTTATACAACAAAAACGAAAGGCTCTCAATTTTTTCGCGTCAAAAAAAGTGTACAAGAAAGAAACTATACGAAAAAAAGGAATGAAGTAAAAGTACCCGGGAAGTGATACTATTTTCTTAAAGGTGCTATCCGGTACAACAAGAATCTGTTTTTGAAAATTTCGAAATAACTCCAAAATCCTTACGTTATAAGTAAAAAACCAGTTTGTCGCACCCTTGTACACTTTAAAGCTTATAGACATTTTTAAGCGGTTTAAGTTTTTTAAAGCATATACAAAGAAAAAGAATAAAATAAGCTTTCAAATTGTATATACTTTACTTAAGTAAACTTGGGAATCTGTGTATATCTCTCAAGCAATCGTGTTTTTCATCCAACTTATTTCAAATTGTTCAAATGTAGTGATTTTTTTACTTTATTTTAAATAGGAATTTAATTTATGAATTTAATTATGAAGCTTGTTTAGTTATGAATAAAGTCAAACCTCATTTTTCAAAATCCATTAAAAATTGACGGAGTTAAAGCACCTATTCAGAAAACTGCACTTCACAAAATTAAGTTTTTCAAAGAGATAGACTTCAGAAAAGTACTGTTTTTAAAATTTACTAATAAATAACATTTGTGTACAAAACGAGTAACATTTAAAACTTTTTTAAAAATACTGCAGCAATATCGATAACTTTTGCCAAGTTAACAAGTTCTTTAAAAACACAGCGGCAACGACGTGCTTTCTTTTTTGTAATGTTTGTTCATTTTGTTTATAAAATTTGTGTGTTGTGGTTTTATTTTTTTGTGATCTGTTTTTCATTCTGATTTGAAAAACGATAAATTTATAAATGCTTAATTTTCATTCTTATATTTGCAGTTGCCGTATTAAAAATAATATACAAATAATGCAAGTTCAAACATAAATTTAACTTTAAAAGTTACAGGTAGGATAACCTTCCCTGCTGCTAACAAATCCACTTTAATAATTTGATGTGATCGGGAAGCAAAATAAAGCGTTACTGCAAACTAAACATTTATGTTTACCAAAAAACCTTAAATTAAACATGTCGCTGAGTTTTCTTTTGAGAGACTGATAGTTTGTTGTTACTTTCGTTCAATGTGTGAGCACATGCAGGTGTAAGTGAAAGAGAATCAATTTACGCCGGGTAGTGCTTTTGACAAGCCCGCACGTAAAAATGCAGAAAATATCACACTAATCGATAAACAGCAGGACGACTGTTGGATAACTGATGTCACGCATTCTTTTAGCTTTAATACCTAAGTTCTGATTTTGCTTTAATAACACTGTTTACAGTCTAAGAGCATTAATAAAGAAGTAACAGCTTAATATTAAATAATGCACATACGAGGTTTATTAAAAAATTATTTGACCTTTTGAATTAAAAAAATCAATTAAGTCATTAGAATTTAATATTATAAATTATGTTAGTCTTATTATTATTTTTAAGTCAGTTTATTAAAATTAGATATTTACTTATTTGTTTTCAAATCCTAAAACTAGAAATACCATAAATTAGATCCAGCCAGCGGGGTACAAAAATTTACAATATTAGTTCAAGGAGGTTATTTTACGCTGTTCTCGCTCTTCTTCGTATTTGGTCCGGAGTGTCTCTTCTGCTCAATCGGATATGGCCAGGAATCTAGTTTCTTCAAATACGACTCCGCATATCTTGCGATTTTCTCTCTTACCATTATGCACGTTCGAATTTCTTATAAGCCAAGTGGCATTTGCTAGCAGTCGTAGAAGTTTGTTTCAGCGCCTTTGAATCCTTTTAATAATTGAAGCTGAGATAGTGCCCCACAACTATACTACATAGCGCCAGATGGATTTTAAGATCGCACTATAAAAGGAAACTTGCAGTCTAAGCTAAAGACCAAGTTCCTTTTAATGGGCCATCTATGTCTATGACTCTTTCATGTTAGTCGGCGGCCAAGATATATGTCCAAATATTTAACCACTGTACTACAGGATTTAGTTTTTTTTTAATAAAGACAAGAACTCAGGAGATGATCCCTACTCATGAAGTGCATTGTGCTAGTAATAGAAAAGTAGGTTGCGGGAAAGAGGAACGAGGTAGTAGTATTTATGGACTTTGAATTTAAATTTACTCATATCGCAAGTGGCAGAAAAGACTTTCGCGGAAAGATTATTCCACAAACAAATTAGTAACTATAATGGGATGCACTCTGCGAAAAATTTGAATACTTCGTAAGAATATATGTTTATTAGGAGATAATTTATTAATTTTGTCAGAACACATGTCGTTATATATAGTACCGATAGAACAATTAAATTCATGCCACATTGCGATGATGATCTAATGAATCGAGAGTTGGCTTAAAAAGGGTAAAAGGCACCGACCCATTCATGTGTATGGAATATATATAAGTCTTGTAAGTATTAAGAAGGTCAGATAGGATGAGGTATTAGAATAGTGTTTATGGACGTTCGATTTAAATTTGTTTATGTTGTAAGTGGCAGGGAAGATATTCGCAGGAAGATTGTTTCGCAAGCGAACAGTGCTACCAAAGAAACAATTTTCCCCATAATGCGTTGTGCGATTTACTGGACAATCAACTACAAACTAATGAATTGATAGCCCTAACGTCATTAATAAGAACCTTCGCCCTCTCCTAAACGCGGTCGAGAAGCTCCAAAATAGACTTTGAAGCACCGGCCTATGCATGAGAGTTGTATTCCAATTTGGGTCGGACATGGGCCTTGTAAATATTAAGGAGACCAGATGGAGTGAAGTAATTCTTACACCCTCTTAAAAAACCGAGGCAATTGAATGCTTCTTTCGACACTCGAAAATGTGCTCGTTCCAACGAACGTCACAGTGAACTCTCATACCCAGAACATCAAGAGCATCTGATTCCTCAATATCTATATTACGCATAGATACACCACCACGTCTGTGTTTTGGCTCGAAAGAAAATACTAGGCATAGTCACCAAGCGCATCATAGCCGTATGTGAAGCGTTGTGAAGAGTGGAGAACGGGAGAGAGGCAGGAATGGTACCGTGGCTCCAATTTCCAAGAGGTGCAAGGACCTCAACTGCATGCTTCTCAGTGTGTGCAATGAGGAAAAGTCGAGGGGGTGCCCATCTACACACGATATGTGAGTAAGTTCAAACACTAGTTGCGCAAAGTGGTTGTGCGCGACAAATAACTCTACATATCGGCCTTTTGGAGTTGTGCGGCCTGTATGGCGTAGCCAAGACGAATTGTGAACATTGAAATCATCAGCAACAGCAATTTCACTGTTCGGGTGGTTCTCAAAGATACTCGATATTGAATAGGAAATAGAGTCAAACCCAGAAATGGTAACGTTTTAACCTTTTTAAAGAGTTTGAGTTCGTTTAAATTGCATTAAAATAAAATAAACACCGCTTTATTTTGTTGCTTTACAGC
>JAKWBJ010000082.1:512500-548410 GCA_023159175.1 Wohlfahrtia magnifica
ATACTTAGTAATTTTTAAACTGAATTTGTTCACATTTGCTTTGAGCAAAAAGTGATTCTAATTTGTGATGACCACCTACATCTTTTGCGTTTTCATTTGTATTAAGAATATATTTAAAATCTTAAATGAATCGTTTATAACTTGGCTGTAATATCTTCATCAGTTGGAAATTCAAAAAGTCTTGAACAGATTATATTTCATTCAAATGTAGCCAGGCTTCATAGTTATCTTTTAAAACATTTAATAATAACAAAGGTATGCCATCTTCTTCGTCCCACACTGAATGTTGTCCAAATCCAGATTTTGTAAAGCAGTTTGAAATTATCTGGCTAGCGACATCAATATCCCAAGCTCTTGATAAATGGCGAACGCATTCTAGCACACTAATATCGTGTTTACAGTTTCCTTCGATTCGAACTATAGCTTTTTTTCAAATTTCGTTTCGATAATGAGCTTTCGAACATCGAATTATTCCCTGGTCAAGAGGTTGTAATTTGATGTGATATTTGGTGGAAAAATGCCAGTTCAAGAGATCTCAATTTATTTTGTACAGTTAGTGTCATTAATATTCGGTTTTAAAGTTTATCGATAATAACACCCTGGCATTAGCGAAATGGATAGGTAATCAGAAGAATAGCAAAAACTTAAATAAATGTTGTCAGTATGAGTATTCAAATATATGGAAAAAATGACTCTATGGTAACCCTGCAACCGTGATTAATCGATCAAAGTTTGTTAACCCTGTTTACTAAGTGCCATTAATATTCGGTTTTTCCCCTATTTATATGCTATTTGCAAAAAAACATATTATTCAGCTACTTTTCCAGCAATATAGAGATACGTTTTAATAAAAGTACATAACACCTCCTTTCTTGTCTGTCCAAAATTCTACTTCACTGCAAATTATACAAATGGGGCGCAAAGGAAAAAACACTCCTTTAGAACAGCGAAAACTTGTTATTTTCCATTATGAAAAAGGTAAAAAGTAGAAAGAGATTACCGAAATTCTGAATATGGAACCAAATACAGTTGGGGACATTGTCAGAAGGCACAAAAATGAAGGAAGAATACACTTCATAAAGCAGACAGGTCAGCCAAAAAAATTGAACGAGCGGGAAGAAAGTTCAATTGTGCGAAAAATAAAATCTAACCCACGCTTAAGTGCTCCCAAATTAGTCACAGAGGTGATCAATGAGTTTAAAAAGAAAATATATGCATCTACTATACGAAGAACCATAAGAAAAAAAGGTTTTCATGGCCGAGTAGCACGTCGTAAGCCATTCGTTAATTTACGCAACCGAAAAGCTCGTTTGAGTTTTGCCAGGGAGGACATTAAGAAGCCTGAAACTTGGTGGGATGACGTTATATTTGCGGACGAGAGTATAACGTATTTGGATCCGATGGTCATGTAATGGTGTGGTGGAAGCCAAATGAGGAGCTACAACCACAAAATTTAAAACCAACCGTAAAACATGGAAATGGACATGTTATGGTGTGGAGTTGTATGGGAGCTAAAGGGACGGGAAAATTAGTTTTTATCAGTGGAATTATGAATAAGGAATCATATTTGAATATCCTCCGTTTTAGATTCTTTTAAATTCTACCAAGATAACGACCCAAAGCAAAAGTCGCGTTTAATTCAAGAATGGTTGCTCTATAACTGCCCTAAAGTTCTCCATCCACCTGCACAATCCCCAGACCTCAATCCGATTGAGAATTTATGGGATGAGCTGGACCGGCGAATCCGCATCTACAAAATAACATTCATTGAAGACTTGAAATTGCGGCTTCAAGAAGAATGGGATTGTATTCCAGCTTATACAGCTAAAATAGCAAAAAACATGTCAAACCGTCTAAGTGAAGTTATAAAACAAAGGGGTATCCAACAAAATACTGAATTTTTTATAAAACCATTTTTCTAATGTATTATTTGTTACTTTTCAAAGAAAATCGAATATTATTGACGCGCAATATTTTATTCTACCTGAATTAATTTAGTTTTTTTGTTATATTGTTATTCTTTTTTCCTAAATACAAATGTGAACTTTCAAGTGTCTAAATAAACTATTAATGAAAAGAAACAAATGTTGAAAAAGATATACATTTAGCTTAAGACGAATCAGTTAAACATATCTCTTTAATAAAACCGAATATTAATGACACTAACTGTATATATTTGGGGTGTCCCGGGTAATTATCTACAAAGAATATCACTTATTTCCAGCAGCAGAAAATTGTTTATCTAACTTCACCATCCATTCTTCAATTATTTGGCTTGTCAACCAAACCCGTTTGTTACTTTTATAATCGACGCGTATCGACTTGGCACCACAAAAGCAACGAGGTTTCTTACTTTTTCCTATCACTAAAACTTTAGTTTTTTCTGTTCCATTCGTATTTGCTGCCAACATCACTGTCACACGTTCTTTCCCATATTTTTCTCCATGACATTTCTGAATGTTAGTGTTTTGTCGGAAAGCCATTTGTAAAACAAACCAGTCTCATCTGCATTGAAAATGTCACTTTCATTGTACTTTTCCAACAAAGAACGTAAGACATCGGTTTTCCATTTCTGGCAGTATTCCTCGGAAACATTGCTTTCAGCACAAGCTTTTTTGTAACAAAAACCATGTCTGAAAAACAACAAGTAGCATACATGACTACTTAGCATTTACTTTTTTCCATTCATTCCATTCATTCTTCCATTCATCCAGCCAACCATTGCTTTTCTTAAAGTCATCCACCTTGAGTTCCTTTGCATACTCCATGGCTTTGCCCTCTAATATTACACCAGATATTGGCATATTGCCGTCTCTTGTTGCCGTAAACCACTTAAATAAAGCTTTGTCTATGATATCGTGTCTTGGGTTTTTTATTCTCTTGCTTTTTTCATTTGATGTTCCAGATTCAATAAAATTTAATAATTTTTCCGTACTCGTTGAAATGCCATATTTTTCTGCCATTGTTTTTTTCCTTGATTTACTGCCTAATTCTTTTATTAATTTAAACTTTTATTCAACTGTTAAATTACGTTTCGGTGCCGTTCTACTTTGTTATAATATTGTTTGTTCTTTCATTTTAATTAGCTCAAAGAAATTTGTACGTAAACGCATGAATTTTATTTAGGGACTTTACCGAAATTTAAACATAATAGTACTGCCTTATGTATGTATAAATTTCAGTGTTGGCAATTTAACGTAATTTTGCATAAATTGTTGCGATTTTATAGTAAATTAAGTGAAAAGAACGTATATTCACTATTAGCGGCAAATTAGGTCATTTTTGCAAGCAAAAAAGAAAATTATTTGCATATACCAACCCGTACAGAATTGCCACTGTTAACTGTGCCATGGACTAGATATTCGTTATTTTAACACGGAATCATCTCTGATGTGAAGTCTAGATCGTCCTCATTGGCAATGTTGTATAAAACACAACATGCCCTTACAAAATGACATGTTTTTTTCATACTTCGTAATTTGCAGTAATGTAGCTGCCGAGAATAGCTGTTTTAGAATTTCAAAGACATATTCTATAGAGATGCGACCAGACCTTTAATTTAATATCAAAAAGTTTTTGAGATCTTGTAAGGTAGTTATTATCCTTGTATGCTGTAACTTGCTCGGATATGCTGTATCGCCCAAAAAATAAAAATCTGAAATTATTCCAATATTTAGCTACATATGTTACCTCTATAAAAAACGCATTACTTCCACAATATGATGGCAATTTATCATAAGTATATTGACGGGTTTTTAAGAACCCAACTATAGTGACAAGATATTGAATGTCCAATAAAAATGTTTATACATTTTTTATTTTCGTCACAGATGCCTTGCACACAAATTGTTATATTGCCCTTCCTGTCGATATATTCATCTTTTTCTTTCTTTCAATCTTTGAGGCTCTCAAATATATTTTTAGAAATTCTAAAATGTGTACGGAATTCTTTTTCAGTGTAAATTGGCACTGCTATCTCAACATACTTTTTATCTGAATTACGTGGGCGCCTTTCATATAAACAAATAATATCATCCTTATAGATCTTGTTGGTGTTTTTTCAATTTATTGAGAATAATTAATTCTTCCTCTAGTTCGCTTCCCGAAGATAAAGATTCCAATACGGTCATTATTTCATTGAATATACATTCGTCAATATTACCGACTGTCATTGTACACATAAGACATTACGATACATGGTTTTGCTAACTTTTCAAGTGACAATAAAAAATCATAATATGGAAAATGGAGAGTATTTTATTAATATTTGTATGGGAATATATAGGGAAACCTGAACGCCATATATCTGAAACCACTGGGCCGATTCCGTGCAAACTTCATATAAACCATCTACAGACTATCCCCAACGTACACTGAAATTTTGGTTGAAATTGATCGACCCGTTTCCGCAGTTAGTGGTGACATAAAAGTGTTACGTTTTAACCTTATTAAAACGTTTGAGTTCGTTTAAATTGCGTTAAAATAAAAGAAACACCGCTTATTTTTGTTGTTTTACAATTTTTATTTTAATACACAATAGCTTTTATATTGTGTGTGTTAATACAACACTTGATGTTCGTTTATACAACACTTTATTTTCGCTTTAACACGTCTTTATCTTACGACAACCAAACGAAAACTATCTACGTAGGCAAAGCAGTCTACTTATATACCTAATTGCCTAAAGTTTGGAAAGCTCAGGAAATGTCGACCATCTTCTACTTTCATATCCGTTAATTCAAATGTAGCGTAAAAATGGTCGATGTGGCAGTGCTGCCAAATTGACAATCTGACACAAAATTTACCAAAATCCCACAATACAGTGTTGTATTTTTATTTCTTTTAAATGAGTAAATTTACAAAATGTTCAATGCATAAGCATATATTTGAAAATTTCGTATCTATTTATTGTTTTTATGACGGAGTATTCACATAATGGGTAACAAACACCGTATTCATACGGAGTAACAATTTCAATAAAATTAAGAATATTATGCATAAGGATTAAAATTCATATTTTTTGGATATCCTTTTTGATTTATGACAGCATTGAGATGTCTTGGCATCGATTCCACTAGTTTGGAGATTAATTGTGGTGATTTTTTAATCCATTCTGCCCTCTATGCTACTTTCAAATCACTTACGTTTCTAATATGGTAATGTTTCAAATTTTTCTTGAAAATTGATCACAAATTCTCAATAGGAGTGAGATCTGGACTGTATGTTTGGGATCATTGTCCTATTGAAAGATAAAATCCCTGGAAATGCCCATTTTTTCGGCAGTTTGCTTCACATTTTTCTTTAAAATATTTATGTAGTCCCTTGCTGTCATAATGCGATTAATGAAATGTAGATTTCCAACTCCTGATGCTGAAAAGCAACCCCATCCCATTACTGAGCCTCCACTAAGCTTGAATGTGGGAATTATGTTATAGGGAAATAAGCTCGTGTTCTTCTTTCGCCAAATTTTAACGCGTCCATTCGATAATTTTATATTAAATTTGGACTCAGCCGTAAAAATAACTCTTTTCCAGAATTTGAAATCCTTATTTTGGTACTTTTTAGCAAACGCAACCCGTTTTTGCTTATTAATCATGCTAACAAATGGTTTTCTGACAGCATATCGACTTTTGAATCCAATTCTTTTAATGTAACTTCAAACTTTTTGAGGTGTAACGTGAATTACAACTTACAGCCAGTGCAACGCCAGTTATAGAAGGATCGATGCGAATTTGGCGACGTAGGAATGAGCACTGTCTTCTTGTTAACTTGCGCGAGTTACATTTCGCTGCGATTTTTTAAATTGTCCGGTTTTTTATATTTCGACACTTCGTGTTGAATAATAGAAGCACCGCGCTTCATTATTTTGGCAATTTCCCGTAAAGATTTTCCATCTATGTGTAGATCTATTACTATTTTTCGTTGTTCATCTGAAAGCTCACTTGATTTTCTGCCCACGGGGAACCAACCGCACAAAGAAAATGGAGTTTAAAACTCGCGTTAATAACAAGAAAAATTTAGTATTGCCATCTGTACGCGTACGGTTTTTGTTATTCATTATGTGAATATTCCGCCATCTAGCGGTTGATTTATATGCTACCTACCATTAAAATTTTATCAGAAAAATTATTGCTTTTAATTTTGTGAGGCTCCACGCCTTCAGCGGACTCTATTCCTAAGTTCATTAATAGAATAGAACAATTAATCACCTTGTTTTGTAAGAAATTAGTCAAACCCTTAGGTCAGTTCTCTCAATTAATTAAGCAAAAACCAATAAAATCAATAAGTTCCGCATTTTGGTTTTGGCCGCCTTTAAGTAAGCCTTAATTTAATACTGTAGTAAACTAAGTGGTCCAAATTTGTCCCTTTTTCTTATACAGACAATTTTTATTTTACAAAATATCTAAATAAAAAAAAAATGAATTTGTAAAGCAGTTACATTAACTTTTCTCTAATTTTACCCTGCTGAAAAAGGTGGAACTATAACTGTGTTATGAATGGCGTTTTTTTTTTACAAAAAATGTTGCACTTTTGTTCCATGGAGGGCTTATATGCGTATGTTTTTTCAAGTTCATCTGGAAGAGCAACATTAACAGTTTTTACGCAGAAGTCTTGGTCGAATATAGTTTCAGACAATAAGTTTAAATTGATTCATACGGGTTCAGGTGACATCTTTGTTTTGATAGATTAATCAACCTTTGTTACATTTTAATATTCATGAGGAAGTATATAATTATATTTATGTTAGCAATGAGTTCTATTGACAAGGTAAAGTTCTGCGAACAAGAATCCACCCGACTGACCGTTAGTGGTCATCAATAGCTCCCGTACGTTCCTTTCTGTGTGAATTTTTTTTTTAGTCAATGGATAAGTATGGGTTAGATTTTTGATATTTTTGATAATATTTTTATGGCAACCCACCTTCGAATGGTTTTAAAACCTTGAAGCGGAAACATTTAGTGAATTTATATCGGGTAATATAGGTTTATTATGTTCATTCATTTTGTTTTTGTTTATAATATAAATCTGTGCAAATTAAACACCATAAGACTTTTTTACATTAACTCTCATAAGGAGAAAAAATCTTCCATTTATTTTAATTTTAATATGTATGTTTATTGAAAATTGGTTTTGTCTTCTACGTATGTAGAGTATATATTTAATAACAATACAATATAAGTATATCATATAAGATAAATTTAACTATATATAACTATATATATATATACATAACTATCCATGATTACCTTTGTTTTCGTTAATTACAAAATATTTTTTTAAATATGTATGTACAGCGAAACCTTCCATACGCGGTCAAATTTTCTAGATACAACCACTTCATTAGATTTTCTATTTAAAATGCATTTCCATAACCGGAGAGTAAATGTACAAAATTTAGTTCAAAATATCTCTATCTCTAACTAAAAGTTGTATTTAATTCGTAGTTCTGATTTTTTTCAACTCTGATTCATATTTGCGTAAATGCCAATGAAATTGGTGATTCTCATGTAAGCACAAACGCACATACTCATGTGTTGAGGATGGCAAAAATGTATGTTTTCTTTAAAGAAGTTTTTTGCTTAGAAACAGGTAAATGACATATCAGAAGCGTAAAATTCAATTTTTCTTAGGTAATGCAGCATCCCATCCTAGGGAATTGAATTTAAAAAACATAAATTGTTTTTTTTTGCCTCCAAATAAAAGTATAGCTTGCCAACCCCTTGACCAAGGTATAATCCAAAATTATAAAGTTCGTTATAAAGTTTTAGGATTAAAGCTGTTACAATTAAAGATCGATACAATAATTTCAGCATCAGATCTTGCAAAATCTATTGCTTTTCTTGAAGCTTTACACTTCATGAGAGCCTCTTGGGATTTGGTCAAAGCAGCAACAATTAAAAACTGTTGAAAATAAATTCTTATAAATTAAAACAAATAGCCCGTTTGAAGCATTTTGATCGAGTCGACTTTGTCTAGAGTTGCCAGATGGCCTTGATTTACAAGAATTTTTACAGCTTGTTCAGAATCAAGAAAAAATATATCTTGTCAAGATTTATTTAAGTTTTTCTAACACAAAGTTAGAAACAAACCTAACAGCAGGGTTAATGGAGGCGATAAAAACAGCTCTTGTTTAGTTAAACCTTTGATAGGGTCTAGAGAAAAACACATCACAATTGTTGTAAAGTACAAATTTAAAAAATAACCGGTTGCACATAAATATTTATGAACACATACAAGTACCAACAATAAGGAAAATCTAGTACATTATATGTATGCATATGTATGCATATATTGTTTTTTAAATGTACATATAATATACTTATGCAAGTTTCTTATACATATGTATATAAAAATGAATATCTCTTTTTGTGTTTGTTTAAGTCTATATAAACCGATTTTCTTTAAATTTTACAGTATCTCTCTGTAAGTTTGGTAAAAAATATGTCTATATCAATGATGCTCATACATATTGCCCAGGTTAGGCTAATTATTTATTCTCTTCGTAAATATTACACCAAGGGTTGAAAAAAGACAAAAACTTCCCTGGCAAAAATTTTCCTAAGATATACCAAAATCAACTGTATCGCTAAAACGTATAATAAAATAGTGTTTCAATTTAAATATGATACTATATTTATTGATAAAAAGCTAATTTTGTTTTATTTTCCTATCAAAAACTTAAAGAAATTTTGATAAATTTACGTTAACCTAAAATCTTGAATAAAAAAAACATTTTATGTACTGCTTACATTATTCTAAACGGCATCATTTATTAAAGCAAAAAACATGTGTGCGTTTTTTCTCAACGAAACTGGAGCAAAGGCATATAATGTAAAGATGTTTCACTCAGTACATTTTTGAAAAGAAAAAAATAATAATAATAATCAAAATGTTTTGCATCTTGTTGATGCAGAGCACAAGTAACAAGGGAAAACAAAAAACTCTCTGCTCTCTTTATCATTTCTTGCCTATGTTAATTTTGTTTTTGACTTTTTTCAGAAAATCTGAAAATTTTGAAGAAAAAAAACTGATTTTCAAATGGGAAGACTACACATACCTGAAAAAGTAAAAAATATACATATACGCCAATTACACTGGACAAATAATGTTCTCGCCTTTAAATAACACTATATGGTATATAATTATTTTGATGCGCTGAATTCAAATCGGTTTCCATTTTTTTTTTTTTTTTAATTTATTTTTAATGAAAGTCAGATATTTTGAAAATCATATAACTCATAAAGGCAGGTGCCTAACTTTGACAAAAAATGAAAGGCTCATTTTTAATGGCTAAAAAAGATATGTTAAGACTAAGATTTTTTTTTATTATTTTGGTAAAAAATACAGTACAAGATGTACTTTTGAGAAATATAACAGAATTTTTCATCATTCAACACTTGTTTGCGAAACCCAAAAGACAAATCCGATCCGATATTTGATTTTATCAAAACCAAAAGTTAATATTAAAAAGTACTCTAAGGACTATTTCCATTTTATATTTTTTTATTTTGTAAGTGTTTTACAAAATTAATGTGTAGAGTTAGCTTATTAATAATCGATTTTTGTTTTAGATAGCAGTATGTTAAGGGCTTGGGCTTGCAAAAATTCTTCAGATTTGTTTTGCTACATCTGTAGAGAATTAACTTTAAAATCATAACGCCGTACAATAACTTCCCAAATTAAGAATGCTTATAAACGTTACTTTGGATTTCCTATCGATATAAGAATCAAATATTGGCCGACAAAAATATATTATAATATTTGTGCAAGAGTTTTAAGAGGTTGGCTTGAGGCCAATAGTAAGATCATGCCATTTATGAAACCAATGATATGGAGTGAATCACAAAATACGAACATGATTGTTATTTCTGCATGACCGCTACGCTTGGACATACGAAAAAATACAAGCAAAAAATCATATATCCGAACATATCATCTGCCCGATGACCAGTTCTTCAAAACAATAATGTTTCTTTACATATAGGTACATATGTGTATGTATTTTTTCCTACCACCTACACCTTTTTTGTCAAAATTAGGCACCTGATTTTATAGGTTATTTTACTTTTAACATATCTGGCTTTCATTTTAATGCTTAAAATGTAAAATTTTATTCCAAGAATTTTTTATAACCTTTTGGATATAACAGAAAAAAATTTCCAATCATTTTGCAAAAAAAAAAAAATATACATATGTATATTTTCGCTAATTATGGTCAATGTTATGTACCTGCATTTAATTTTAGATAAAATCAGCAACAGCTAACCGATTTTGATGAAATATAGCATATTTTATTCTTAACATATTAAGCTTTAATATAACATGAAAAATTCTCATTCTGAAAAAAATTTTATGACTTTAAAAAAAAAAAAAAAAAAAAATTCTCTAATTTTGCGCGGGAAATTTTTTTTTTCGCAACCAAGTTACGAATAACTCCAAAACTGTTGAAAATACAAAAAAAATTTGTTAATTTGATTTATAGGAAATTTAGTTCCTAAGCATTTGGTGGTAATCGCATTAAAATCGGTCAACTTATGATGAAATATATTCACATATCTACCATATTTTGGGCGAAAAATTTGCCACGCCCATAAAAAAATTGTGCCATGCGGAAAAATACTGAAAACGGATTTGAATTCAGCGCATAAAAATCATTACATTTCATATAGTTTTATTTAAAGGTTTTTTTTTGCTGCAGACCAGTGTTATTTTAAACTTTTGATAATTAAAGAACTTAGTTGAAAGGTAATTAAGTGAATGAACAAAAAAATAACAATAAAAAGCAATTTGAAGTTTTATTCGATTTCAGTTTCACTCGATTTCGGCTTACAGAACGTCTGAATAATTGATTTGATAGTGTATTTTTTATTCAAGCATAATACAACAAATTAAATATGATATACATAAATGATGAAATGACACTGTTCTCGAATTGGGTATACCGGATTCAAGTATGCTGAATACAGTGGTGCTAACCACTTTTTTAGATTAGTTATTGGTTTCGAGATATATCGTTATTTATTGGAGGAGGTCGCACAACATATATTCGTGTAACTCAAAAAAGGTTTAAGTTGTTGAATAAATTGAAAAAACCTAAATTCCGAAATAAAATTACCCTCAAGGCTTTAACTTTTTTAATATTTAATTAAATTTTTATTAGTGACGTAGATATATCACTAATACGTATGTATCTGCATACGTAGTACGTAATGTGATTGCATTGTTATTTTGCCAAAAAAAATTATATTTCTAAAACGACTGCGCAGAAAATCGCAACTTTGTTAGACCTAAATGTGAGTACCACACATTGTATAAATATCTTTTTCATTGTAATCGTTGGTCAAAAAAGGGATAATTATGTACATTGTCGCATTAAAAACTTACTAGTAAACATCACCAAAGCAAATGGGGTGAAGTCCAAAAACTGCTTAATGCTTAAAAAAATAGCAAAATACAGATAAATCTGAACATTTGGCAACAGAGAACAAAATCGCATATTCTTGCTCTCTTGCTGACTAGCATATAAACTTTATAATGAAATGTACATCAGAGAATGACAAACAAAGTATGCATAAGTACTTGTTTATATTTATGGGTGTTGTGTATACCAATACATTAACAACATACAGATATAATGTCACTTCATACTTATAGCAAACATGTCTGTACACATACATCTTAGAAAACTTAAGCAACATTTTTGTATCCATATTATGTGCTATAGCTATAAAAATATTTGTGTGCGCGCATAAACATGTATTCAAAGTATGTGTATCAATGGGAATGAAAAAATTTTGTAAGTACATTAAGTACTCGTGCTTATACTCATATGACATACGTGTATGGACGAATGGATGTATGGTATAGACAGGCTTAAGCCTGTCAAACAATCCAAGCCAGAAAAAAATGTATTCCTAGAATTTTTTTTATAGCAATTAAAAACTCATTAAAAATCAAAGACTAATTGCGTTTGATATTCTAGTTTTTAATTCGCATTTTTTTTTCTTTTAGGAAATCTCATTGAAAAACACTACTTGCTATAAAAGTTAAAAAAATTTAGCGAAATATTAAAAAAATATATATATTTTTCCTATTTCATTGAAAAATATTGTAAAACATACACAAACGCTTAATAAGAATATTTGCGATCTTTCACTTATGACAAATTTCCTAAAATTTTCATATACTTATATGGAAGATCAAAAGCAAAAAATGTTCTACAAAAATATGAAGCAATAAAAATGTGGGAAAATCGGAGTTTTCACGTTTTCATTAGCATTTCAACTTTTGAAGTGTGTACACTTATACAAGTTTTGACAATGGATAACTGACGAAATTTTAAAGAAAATAATTGAAGGAGTATACAATGTGCTAAGAAAAACTGGGAAGCGGAAAGATTTTTAAATTTGTGAAGAAGCAACCATCAAGCGTTCATTCACAGCCTCATGACAGTACACCAATTCAAATAAATACTGAAGACAAAAATGCTTCCGCTAGTTAAACCAAAAAATATTTAAACATATATTATTACAACTAAATCCAAACGGTTTTCGTTCCTATCAAAATTGCTGACGCTATGTCTAGACATTTTCAACAAACAGATGATTTCGCAATAATTAAGAATATAATAGAATAACAAAAGAATTGTAATTTAGTTTTAAGTTTAGTTAATAAAGTGAACTCAAATAAAGTACTCCCAAAAAAATATTTTTTTAAATAAAAGAAACAAAAAGTTTTTTAACTGGCGCTCAACGTTCGAGGGTTAATCAGAACGTAAAGATATTAAAAATATCCAACGGTAAAACGGTGAAAAGGACATTACAAAATCCTTAAAACGAAAAAAAAAACAGTGTGAATACGAATTGTGTTTTTTTTTAAGAGCTGTAAATCCTTGACAACATTCTAACATCAAGACAACCACGGACCCACATCTATTCCTGTAGTTGCTCAACACAGAACATCACCACAGAACGCTGAGGAAGGATCCTAAGTAGCTAACAGCAAAAGGGGACTTATCGGAACCAGCGGTGGCGATGCAGTTTTTAATTATACTTTTGTAAGTTATATATGTATTTAAGATAAATTATAAATATTAAGAATAAAAAGTGTGAAAAAAGTTAACTAAAGAAAGTAAAAGTGAAAAAATAATTTTGAAATCAAACTTAAAATAATTTAAAATCAAAACATAAAGAAAATAAAATTTTAATAAATCCTTTTAATTGAATGAAAAAATTTTATAACTATCCTTTTTTATCCTTTTTACATTAAGGATATTAAAATTAATTAAAAAATCCTTGAATTGAAAATTTTAAACGAGTAAAAATAATCTTAAAAAGAAAATTTCAAATAAATTAATAATTTTTATCATTTTAAAAACTTTAGTAATAAGCGATTAAAAAATTTTTCGAAACAAAAATTTTAAATAAATTAATATTTTTTTTTTTTTTTTTGAAAACAAAACTTTAAGCAAAATAAGAATAAAATTTGATAATTTAAAATTAAGTGAATAAATTTAAAGTCGAGTGAATAAATTTAAAAAAATAAAATTTAGATAATTTTTTTTTAAATCTAATCTTTTAAAAAATCAAACAAAATTCTCGAAAAGAAAAAGTTATAACAAATTAATTTTTCTTGTCATTCTGAATTTAGCAATTAAATAATAATTTTTATCCCATATCTAAAAACTAGTTTTAATATTAAAATGGAAAAATCTTAAAAATTTAATAAAAATTTAGCTTGTATCCCTTAACATCTTTTTTTAACGCGAAATCTAAACAGAAATTTTACCTTCTAAATCAACTCATATTTCCCAATAAACCCCAAATCTTTTAACCATGTCCAATCCATATAATTTAATACGTCCACCCGTGCTAAACCCGTCTGAAATTGGGCCAGAATGACAGGAGATATCAATGTCTTAGGACAGAAAGAGTCCAAATTTTTAATTTTATTGTAAACGGTAGTCCTAATGAATTTTCCGATCAGGCAATAAACCAAGAACATAGGGCAAACATAGGTGATCTGGATAAAATTCCAGATATAGTTAAGAGCTTGAAAGAGTTTTCAGGGAATGGCATAGAATTTATGTCGTGGAAGAAAAGCGTGGAAAGGATTCTACAAATATACGAACCAAACAAAGGGACTGCCAAATATTTTGGCCTAGTCAGTGTTATTCGTAACAAAATTGTAGGGCAGGCGGACAACGTACTGGAATCCTACAACACTCCTTTGAACTGGGAATGCATCTCGCGATGCTTAGTTACTCACTACGCTGATAAAAGAGATGTTTCATCCCTGGAATTTCAGCTAACGTCACTCGTGCAAGGAAGACAAAGCATTCTAGGATTCTATCATGAAATCTATATATGTCTTTCACTCATTCTGAGCAAATTGTCCTCAATGGAAATGGGAAATGAAGCTGATAATGTTTTAACCAAGACCTGCCGAGAGAAAGCACTCGACACGTTCGTACGAGGATTAAATGGCGACATGCAAAGACCATTAGCATTAAAAGAACCAAGGGATCTACCGCAGGCACTCGCTTTATGTCAAAAATTAGACAATCAAGCGTTTATTACCAACTACGCCCATAACACCCGTTCAGGTATGAAAAAATATCCGATACCACCGCAATTTCCTCCAAAGAACATTCATCCAAGTGGACCAACGGTATTTGATGCACAACTAGCATACCGACCACAGCCAAATTACTCTAGCTCTCCACCATACCCGTTCAGCCTAACCCATGGAATCAGACTTTTCCATCTAGGAACAGTCCATTACAATTTCAAAATAATCAACAACCCCCAATGAGACCTTTTGCTCCCAAGCCACCACAACGTCCGGAACCGATGGAAATTGATGAAAGCATTAGAACCAGAAATGTGAACTACATGAACAGGCCAAAACCTATGCATCAGTTCCAAGGGAAAAGACCACCACAACCTTCTTTCCAGATGAGACCACTTCCAAAAATGCAGCGCAATTTCCATACGCTAGCAGAGCAGGAACAATACAATCTCGCCACTATAGAAGAAGATAAAAACCACCATGAAACTTAACAAAAATATATGGGCAACCTTCCGGAGTATCAAGAAGCAAATCCCGAAAAATCCGAGGAATATTCATTTTTTAGATTAACTCAATCCTCGTTACCCTATATTAGTTGTAGGACTAACAATGGAAAATTTTTGAAGATTCTTTTAGATACAAGCTCAAATAAAAACTATATTCAACCAAATCTGTCAAATAACTTTATTGAAAATGATAATCCATTCTATGCTAACTCAGTAGGAGGACTTATCAAAGTTACTCATGATGTTCTTGCACACCTTTTCGGAAATAATGAAACTCCTATAAAATTTTTCATACTTCCAACTCTCAAATCCTTTCATGCTATAATAGGAAATGATAGTCTAAAGCAGCTTTCAGCAGTTATATACATAGAACGTAATTTAATGATTATTAGCGGCGGACGTAAAATTAAAAAACAATTTCCTCGTGATGTCAACACGATCGAAATTAGAAACCAACACATGACTGCAAGTCAGAAGAATTTCATAGGGAAGCTAACAACCAAATATCCGAAATTATTCCTATAACCAGACGAAAAATTGACCTATACAACCATGGTAGAAGGCGAAATTCGAACAACCACAGACAAACCAGCTTATTCTAGAAGTTACCCTTATCCTCCTTCACTAAAAGAAGAAGTAGAGAAACAGGTTAACGAACTCTAAATGATATAATAAGACCATCCAGATCTCCATACAATGCACCCGTATGGGTAGTGCCAAAAAAACTGGACGCTTCCGGAAAGAAAAAATATCGAATGGTAGGAGATTATCGTAAACTTAATCAAATAACAATAGCAGATAAATATCCAATCCCCGATATATCCGATATTTTAACACAATTAGGCAATAAAAAATGGTTTTCGGTTATCAAACTTAGGAGCGATTTCACCAGATCCCACTGCGACAGCAGGATATTGAAAAGACTGCTTTCACGGTGAACAACGGGAAGTATGAATTCACGAGGCTCCCTTTTGGATTGGAGATTGCAGCCGCAATCTTTACGCCCACACATCGGGAAAATATGTTTTGTGTATGTAGACGATATACTCATTTTCAGTGAAGCTGAGTCGGAACACCTGGAAAACGTCGAAACAATTTTCCAGACATTACAAAACGCGAATATGAGAGTACAACTCGACAAAAGCGAATTTTTGAAGAACGAAGTAGAATTTCTCGGATGCATTATTTCAAGTGATGGAATTAAAACAAAACCAAAAAAGTTAGATGCCTAGGACAGTGAAAGAACTTAGATCCTTTTAAGGGGAAGGAAGGCAACTTACCGAAAAGCCAATCAGGAAATAAAATTAATTTCTCTCAGTACAGGAGCAATAGAAGCTTTTAATAAATTTAAAAACATCCCAGTTAGCCAGGATGTCGTACTGGCATACCCTAATTTCAAGAAGGGATTCCAGCTTACTACCGACGCATCGAACTACGCATTAGGTGCGGTACTGTCGCAGGAAGATCGCCCAATAGCTTTTATTTTGAGAACTCTGAGAAAGCCTGAAGAAAATTATACTACTAATGAACGAGAAATGCTCGCTATCATTTGGGCCTTGGAAAATTTAAGAAATTACCTTTACGGCTCAGCTAAAGTGAAAATAATAACTGAGCATCAGCCTCTCTCCTATGCTCTTGGTAGCAATAATACCAACAGCAGGAAAAACAAACGCCGTGGCTGATGATCTTTCGAGAGCACCACAAGTAAATTCTTTGACACCCACACAACACAGTGATAAAAGCTCATCCGAAGATTTTATAGCATTGGCCAATACGCCAATAAACGTTTTTAAAAACCAAATATTTCTGCTTACTGATGACATCCTAACTTATAAATTCGAAATAGTATTCCCTACTTACCATCGTCACACTATTACACAGAACAGTTACAGTGACGAAGAACTCGTATCTCTGCTCAAGAGATACCTTAATCCTTCAGTAGTGAACGGTATTAATACTGGCGAAAACACTAGGTGGATTACAAAGGATTTATACCATCCATAGAAATTACAAAGTAAGATTTTCAAGAGAAGTCGTTACAGACTTAAAGGATGAATCAGCACAGGAAAATTAAATAATAAAAGAACATAAAAGAGCACACAGAAATGGCAAAATAAATGTCAACTTATAAACAAATTCTATTTCCCTAGTATGCAGGCTAAAATTAACAGAATAATTAAACAATGTAGAGTTTGCAAGGAACAAAAATACGAAAGACACCCTAACAAGCCAATATTAAAATCAACACCGATTCCCGAATATCCCGGTCAAATAGTTCACCTAGATCTCTTCTATATAAATCAAGATAGTACTTACAGGCATCGATAAGTTCTCTAAATATGCTCCGGTAAAAATAGTAAAATCCTGTGTTGTAGGATATTTGAAGGACCTCTTCGCGAATTAATAACTTCTCTTGGTTTTCCGAAATAGAAATTTACAAAGCCCCTCCATATGTGAGTGCTACGAACGGACAAGTAGAAAGATTTCATTCTACGCTTAACGAAATTATGCGCTGTATCAAAGCAGAAAATACTTATGAATCATTTTCAAGCTTTACGTAGGTACAATAATTCCATTCATACTACTACTAATTTAAAACCCGTTGAGGTATTTTTTGGCCACAGAGTAACAACAAATCCCACAGAGTTAGATCAGTTTAGAAAAGAAAACATTAAGAAATTAAAGACAAAACAGGAAACAAATTTAAAGTACTACAATAAGAATAGGAAGTCTTATAAAGACTATGCAGTAGGAGAAACAATTTTTGTGACAATAAACAAGCATCCAAGAAACAAGGCCTCATCAAAGTATAGGAAAGAAATAGTCGCGGAAAATAAACCCTAAGAACAAAATAGTACATAAAAGCCTTATTAGAAATTAAACTTATTATTTTCAGATTATTTAGCTCACTAAATGACGTCGAAGTAGAAATATTAAACTATTCAAACTCACCAATAGTAACATTTGCTACAGGATTGTCGAAACTACAAATAGGATCTTTCAAGCTGGTCCATTCGGTCAACATATCTGAATATCAAATTGCTTTACAGGAAATAAATCAGACAATTTATTGGACAATAAATCCCAAAAATCCTATCCATCCTTTCCTACAATATGAATTAATCCAATCGCAACTAATGTTAAACAAGCTTAATTTAAGAAAGAAAAATAAAAGATCTATTAATTTTCTGGATACGATCTGGAAATGGATTGCCGGATCGACGGATCATAATGATTTAATGATTGTTAATGGTAAACTTAATGAATTATCTGATAATAATAATAAACAGTTTGTAATAAATAGAAATGTAATTGATGTTAGTAATAATTTAACAGAAAGGACAAATCATATTTCAAGGGTCCTTAAAGATAGTGAAGCAATACAAAATGCATTAGTAATAAGTATACAAGAGAAAATAAAAATAATAAAAGAAAAACTAGTAAATATAGAACACGCAATTAATTGGTCTAAGGTAGGAATAATAAATTCATTCATATTGTCAGAAAACGAAATAAATATATTAAAAGAAAAAATTGATACAAATAATATTGAAAATTCTAATTTAGAAGAAGCACTTGAATTTGCTGAAACAAAAATAGCTAATAGCATGGACCAATTAATATTTATAATAAATTTGCCAATTACAGATAAAGAGACCTGCGAGTCCAAGTTAATTAAACCTGTAAAAAAGGATACTATTGTTTACGAAATCAAATATAACAAAATAATGATATGTAAAGAAAATTTATTTGCTATAAGAAACCCATGTAAGACAATTAATAATTTAAGAATATGTAACAACAGTAATTTACTAGATATAGCTAATGATAAATGTCTACCTAACCTATTAAAAGGAAGGAAATCACACTGTACTGTCATAAACGGATTCCACATACCAAAAGTTGAAAGTGTAATTCCCGGTCTGCTAATGTTGAACGAGTTTATGATAGCCTAGAAATTAATGGGGAACAACTTAACACGAGAGGAACATATATAATTCGGTACCAAAATACATCCATAAAAGTTGGTAATCAAAAATATAGCCTTACGGAGATAATCCAATACAAACCTCTACCTGCCATAATATCCTTCAAAGTTTAGAACAACTTCATCTAAACAATACATCCAAAATTAAACTGCTGGAAAGAAAGCAAATTCGAGGATTTGCCGTCAGCATCATATCAATTGTTTTAATAATTTTCATCATATTAGCGGCAATAATCTACAAGTATCTAAGAAGCATCAAACCAGCTAAATTAGATATATCTCTCCCATTTTAGCCAATGGTTCAAATAATAGACAAAAAACCCTTCATACGTCATAACGAACGCGGAAGTTCGAAATTAAGGGCAGAGGAGTTAAATCAAAAAATATTTAAACATATGTTATTACAACTAAATCCAAACGGTTTCCGTTCCCATCAAAATTGCTGACGCTATGTCTAGACATTTTCAACAAACAGGTGATTTCGCAATAATTAAGAATATTATAATATTACAAAAGAATTGTAATTTAGTTTTAAGTTTAGTTAATAAAGTGAACTCAAATAAAGAAGGAGTAATTACTCCCAAAAAAATATTTTTTTAAATAAAAGAAACAAAAAGTGTCTTAACTCGCTGAAGCATTCATGGATTTTGTTATAGAAGACTGTCGTCCTTTCAGTAGCGTTGAAGGCTACGGTTTTCCTAAAGTAAATCAAAAGTGTCTACAAATTGGTTGAAAGTGTGGTAAAAATGTTGACTTAAACAGATTTATCCCCAGCGCAAGGAAAAGGGAACTCCCAATCGGTGGACACAAAGAAAAGAAAAGTAATAAAACCACACATACAGAATCTTATTACCAATGGTCAACTGAATTTATAAGTGATATGTGGAGCGACGATTTCATTAAGAGAAATTTTTTATATGTCACTTTACACTTCCAAGTGAATTTCGAATATTATGTCTAATACAGCAGTTAACATAAAATAAAAATAAGCAACCTTTTTGAAGAATTCGATGTGACTGATATATAAAATGTCGTGTTTGTAACAGACCGCGAAAGTAATATTTTAAGTGCAATAAGAAATTTCACAAGATTAAGCTGTTCGGTCCATCATTTTTCTAATGTCCTAACTGAAGCTTTCGAATCTAAAAATGAATTAAAAAGGATTACAAATACTTGCAGAAAAATCGTAAAATACTTTCAAATGACAAATAAGCAGCACATGCTGGAAATAACTTTGAAGAGCAATTGTCCTACATGGTGGAATTCGAATGTCGCAATATTTAAGTCAATTTTGGAAAATTACACAAAGGTCAATGAAAGATGCTGCGGATAATGTTCTAAAGCGAAACATGTTAAATTTGAATTATTTTGTCCTCCAAGGTTTAATAGAGATTTGCAATGACTTCGAAATAATTTGTCAAAAACTTCAAGCGAGTGTGTCTCCTACATTATGTTTCGTTATTCCATCCCTTAATAAAATAAACTTGATTTGCCAATTTCGAAAATTAAAATTTAACTGTTTTATATAAAGCAGCATTGTTTTTATATCCTCCTACCATATCTTTACAGTCAAATGTAATAAACAATAGAAAAAATTTGCTTAGGGCCATTATTACAACTTGCCATTAACTAAAGGCAGCATTTTAACACACAGATAATTTGTTTTTCATTATTATAAGTATACAATAATGTAAAGTGAGCGTTAAGCTAAAGGGAAGATCATCCTACCTGTAACTTTTAAGGTTAAATTTATGTTTGAACTTTCCATTTACACTATGCGACAAAATAATGTATAAATTTTTAATGAGTATGATCATTTTGCTGAGAATTAAAAACAACTTAAGATGTTTCCAAAATATGTATATAGATATTTTATCAATAGAGTTAAAATTTGATCATCTCAACAAACTACCATATTTGGGTTTTAAATCGATCCTAAATCTATTATTTAGGCAGATTTCTTAAAATTTTTCGTTAGCTTTTTATTAAACACATAAACTGCGATATTGACACCAATTTTTACTAAGTTACTGACTCTTCTTTTAAAATGGCTGACCTATACCAGAATGATCTCTAGACTATGATTTACGGTATACTGAACGAAATTAAGTCTGCCGTGGTCACAACTTATAAACTCATCGGTAAAGTTGATTTTTGATTAAAAGTATGTTAACAAACCAATTATTTAAATGTAATTTGCTTGTTCCGATGAATTTATTGGTTTGTTAACAGATGTGTTACTATTTTGTATTTGAAATGAAAATATCTTAAGTGGTTCTTAATTCGTAGCAAAATGATCATATTCATTAAAAATTTATACTTTATTTTGTCGCATAGGGTATATGTATGTATTGTTACGAAAATATTAATACAACACTGCATTGTGGAATTTGTCATGTCACCCTGTCAATTTGGCACCTGAATTAATGGATATGGAAATAGAAAATGGTCAATATTTCCTGAACCTTCCAAACTGCAGGCAATTAGGTATACAAAGGGCTGCTTTACATACACATCAGTTAGTTATCATTTGGCTGTCAATAAATATATTAAGTGTTGTATTAAGACAAACAGTATAAAAGTTATGGTGAAACTATAAAACAATAAAAATAACGGTGTTTATTTATTTGAACGCAATTTAAGCGAACTCAAAGTTTTAAAAAGGTTAAAACGTAACATTGGTACTCAAATACAGAGATCCTCTAGAGCGGAAAACCAGAATTTTCTGGCAAAAATAGAAAAGAAATTTGTAGAAGCGTCTAGTGCAAAGTCAGAGAAGCCACAAGAAATATACGAGGCAGTAAGCAAAAGGGTTCATAACGCCGACGCAAGAGTCTCAAGTCTAGAAAAGACTGTTGACGAAAAATTTAACGTAATAGAAGAGAAAATAAACAGTCTACAGTGACAACGACCAGAAGTTGCCAGCAGAATAGAGACACCTGGCGGTATTTAAATTTCAATTCGACACAGTAGCCAGTAAAAATGGATGGGCTGATGAAGAGAAGGCTCTAGAACTAATTTTGGCGTTAAAATTTGCTGCAGCAGAGAGTCTCGAAACTATGCCAGCCAGCTGTAGAAACAATTACAACGACTTAATGGTGGAGCTACAGCGTAAATTTGGCGACGAACACAAACGCGATTTGTACCGCATGGAGTTAAGGTGCCGAAAGCAAAGGGCTAATGAGTCGCTTCAAGCCTTTGCAATTGAAGTCGGGAGCTTTGTGCAGCTAAAATCTCCTGGGGAAATTCATCCACTAGTAGATCATCTAAAGACCGAAGCCTTCGTCAACGGCTTACGAGACCCTGATGTTAAACTAGCTATATGTGCAACACAAAAGACAACCTTTGCAGATACTGTGGCGTTCGCACTAGCTCAGGAGACAGCTTGCACGACATCAAAGTCACAATTTAGACGCAATTTAGAAGTTGTGGCAGAGAAAGATGATGAAATAAACAAGATAGAGGAGGTGGTAAAGTGGCTCCTAGCTGAGCAGAAGCCAAAATTGACGTGTTTTAATTGCGGATAGAGCAGCCACTTCCAGAGAAACTGTAAAGCACCACGCAAAAGATCCAGATCCATTTCACCACCGAGAATAATAAACGGGCAAACTACCATCATAACACAAAAGAGTCCCCGGTAAACTAAAACGAGATAGCACTGAGAGGAAAGAGCTATCTCCCACAAGCGAGGGCCCCACAATCTCCATATCAGTGGTGCAGAAAAATAACAGCAACCTTACAGCATGCGGGTACATTAGTGGCAGACATCACACCTATCACTATAGACACCAGTGCGACATAGTCTATAATCAGACCCGATGTACTGAAGGAAAAGTGTGAGAAACTTAATAAAGTCAGACTACGAACAGCTACTGGGGAGTCTGCCACCGTATACGGAAAAATTAAAGTGAAAGTGACTATAGCGAACATTACTGTGAGTCATATTTTTATTGTCGCCGATAATGAAGACAAGGTTACCATTGGTGCCGATTTTATGATAGTCCATGGCATCAATTTGAATATGGGGCAACAGATAATAAGTTGGAGTGATGTAGATATACCCCTTGACGTGGAATACCATCATCAAGTGCACGCCAGAAGATTAGTTGCTGTCAAACAACAAAAGCTATATGGGCGCGTGTAGAGGGAGATTGTGATGACATCCGCTTAAGGGTAGTAGAGTCAACAGAAATTAAGACGGACTTTTATAAGCAAAGGCCTGCGTCAAATCTGCGGCCATAAATAGCGAACAATTGCCAGAACCCGCCAGTATATCAGCCAAGCACCAACAGCTATTTGACGAAAATGTATAGAAGTGGGTAGCAGGTTTAGCAGCTTCAGAAAGAAATAAAGCCGAAAAGCTGCTTAAGAGGTACGCCTGCGTATTCGCCACAAAAAATTAAAGTAAAGGTAAAACAGCTATGGTCAAACATGAAATTAATACTGGCGAAGTGACACCTATAAAACAGGTACTCAGAAGTACACCTCTGGCAAAACGTAATGAGGTTAAGGAGCTGGTCCATGAAATGGAGAAGAGCGGTGTAGTTCAACTATCATCGAGTCCTTGGAGCTCACCTGTAGTCCTAGTTAAAAAGAAAGACGGTAGTAGAAGATTTTTTGTAGACTATAGCAAGCTAAATGATGTCACTAAAAAGGACAGCTACCCGCTACCAAGAATTGACGATACGCTCGACACGTTAGCTGGAACAAAGTGGTTCTCTAGATTGGACCTACAAAGCGGATATTGGCAGGTAGAGATCGCAGACAAGGATAAGGAGAAAACTGCTTTCAGTGCGAACGGTGGCTTGTGGCAGTTTAGAGTTATGCCATTTGGGATCTGCAATGCGCCGACCACATTCGAGCGGTTATGGAGAGCGTACTAAAGGGACTCCATTGGAAGACATGAATAGAATGTCGTTTAATCTCATAACGGCAAAATTAATAATCAGACAAAATTTTGATGAAAATTGTAGAATCTTTGAACTTCATTTACTTAAAGGGGTGAAACATTTGCAAACATATGTGTGTGTAAACATGGTGTAGGTAGAAAGAAGAGAGAGAGGAAAGACAGAGGGAGGAAAGGAAGAAGGAAAGAAGGATTAAAAAGTGTATACAAGAAAAAGAAAACAGATGCCCAAAAAAAACCAGCTAAGATTTGACAGAAAACCCTCCCGGTCTCGAATCCTAGCCGACGCAATATCACCCAGGCCATCAAAAAGGCCCCGTCCCAGCTCCTAAACTCCCAAAGAAACCAAGCGGCGGTTTCACAGATGCATCTGCCAGTTCTATGCCCTTGCCTCCGTACCCGCACTTGCCAGTTCATCTGCAATCTCAATTCCCCGCACGCCAGGGTGCCTCGAACCAAGCATAGTTTTACACTGCACACATCCAGGAGCGACGTGAGGGTAACCCTGCACAATTCAACCAGCCTTGAGCCGACATGGCGACAATTCAGCCGCCTGTCTGTCCATGTAAAACATCACACCATCTACCTCATCAGCCAAGTCAAAAAAACGCTCAGCTGTTCTGAGGACAGCGAAGATCTCAGCCCGAAAAACGCTACACTTATCCGAGAGTCTAAAGGACAATTTAATGTCACTGTCCACAAGGTAGACCCACACAACAGTGTCCTCGGTCTTAGATCCATCTGTAAAGATGGCATAGCCACGGGTCACCGAATGCGCACCTCAGTCTATCCCCCCAAAATAGCAGAATGTCCATAATCCAGAGCCATGGCCGGGTCTCCTTCGAAAAAACGTAAGAAGCACCTACCGGCCCTCCTCTTCACAACAACCTCCATAAGGGTCAAGCCCAGGATAATATCCAGCGCTGCCTGAGAAGTACTTTCAAAGCAGTGGCGTTTAAAAAGAGAGCCACACTTAAAATGAGAAACCGCACTGAAAGAAAAATTAAATTTTTCGATTTATTGTTTCTTGACTTGTTTTTTGCATTATAAATAAAAAATAATTTTGAAAATAATATGTACATCTGCCAAGCGAAAAATATGTAAGTATATGCAATGGGATACAAAAGGGCGGAATGGGTTGATGGGTTATGTCAGCAAGGAAGGCTAAGTCGTAGAGAAAATAAGGCATTTTAAAAACATTTAAAATTTTTGCACTTTTGCTACAATGCTGTGATTGGAATAAAGATCTAACTCCGATCTAAGATTGAAAAGACGCTCTAAACATGTTTCTCGACTTAGCCATCTAACATCCGTAAACATTAACACGTCACCATACTCTGCATCTATTTCTTTTAGAAACGCTATTAGTTTTCTGTGAGAAAGTGAGTTGTAATCTCCTCTTAGGCGGTTATTTATTTTAACGGCTGTTTTGATCGATTCTTTAAGATCTATACTTTTTGGAAACAGTGCTTGCCGGTGTATAATGCATGAAATATGCGTACATTTATTCCTGCTTTTAGCAAATATCCAACGAAATCCTGTTTTCGCCAAACCATTACTGCAGTCCCATCAGTGCAAATAACAGATAGCTTTTCTTTTTCTATTAGAGCTAAAACATTTTTGCTAAAAGCATCAGAAATAGCTGCACCAGTGACACTTCCTTAAAAGGACTCGACTTTTAATATCTCCTCAAATGAGTTAAAAAATTCTCAACCATTCTTAAGCAAATAATCATTTGACTATTATCGGATATGTCTACACTTTCATCAAAACACGCGGACAAGTATTTAGCATTTTTCATACGTTTTCTCGTTTCCCATTGCATAAATAGCCCTGTATCATCCGTCGGGTGTGCTACTGTTTCACGAGATAAAGGCATTTCATTAATAATATTCCCCACTTTTGTTCCTACTTCTCCAAATAAATGGATTATGGATAAGCATTGTTCTTTAAAAAAAATTCCATCTTCAACAGGGTGACATTTTTTGCTAAAGCAAAAAAGTTTTCTTACCAATTGGTTGCTATCATTTCCAGAAACACAACGCAATTCAGGATGTATTCTATAATAATGTCGCTTAAGACAAGATGCAAACATATTTTTTATTAGTTGATAACACACAAGGCGTTCAGCTTCATTAAATGTATTGATAGAAAATAAAAGGTTTTTCTCACTCAACATCTCACATACTTATTAAATAATTTCTTTCAGAGTCCTGTAAAAAAATATATATTCATACAAAATATAATAAAACATGCATAAATTTATGTTGCTTTTTATCAAACTTCTCAGTTTAATAAGCAATATTTTAACTCTATTCTAAGTCACGTGAAATTAAAAAAACACAAAAACATGCGATACAGTCCTCCTTCTTTGACAATAAGCAAGCGGCTGAATTAAAATTGTGGCGCACACACATATTTTTTGTTGTACATATGGTTGCCATTTGAAACAATATAAACAAAGCGTATGTATTTTTTTTATTCATGATTTTGTTTATTATTACAACACTGTTTATTTATTACAATTTATTAAACTTTTGGTAAGAAAATAAAACAAAAATATTTTTTAAGGAATTAAAAAAGCAATATCCAAAAATACAGTGTGATATATAATTTGAAAGACTATGTAATAAAGGTAAGCGGTATAGTTGAGCTTGGTACATTCCAAGAAAATTTTTGGTAGGAATTCTTTTTCTTTTAGCAGCCCTTGTTGTAATATTCATGAAGAGAATAAGAAAACAGCCCAAAAACTTCGTAATCTGAACAATATGGATGAACGTCGCTGTTCTAAAGGCACCAGATATGCCAATAGCAATACACCTGCGCACCTTATTCAGAAGCCTCCTCCGACTGGAATTTTTCAAAACTCTACACCATATGATAGAGCCATAGGTGAGGACAGTTTTCGCCAGGCGAAAACCCCATCTCTTACCAATGACACTTATAATCGTATAGTAGGCATTGAAGCCCTTACTCATTCTCAGAAGGGTGTTTTCCCTCCAATTGAGTTTCCTATCCAAGAAAGCTTCTAAGAACTTGACCCCCTCAGACAGTCTTAACACAATCCAGGAATCATGTTTAGACCTCTGACGGAAGAAAGCTTGCCAAGCGCCGACTGCATTACCTCACTAACGTCGGGAGAAATCTCCCGACATCAGATCATCCGCATAACAAACCTTTCTACCTTCCTCCTCAAACCGTCTGAGGATGCCATTTACAACAACAAGATTCCAAAGTAAGGGCGAAAGTACACCTCCTTGGGGAGTACCCTGAGACACTAGTCTCCCAAGGCGTACGTTACTCATCATGGATGCCAAAGTCAACCCTAATCTCCACACTTTCAACATTATTGAAGTCACCTTCAATATCTAAAAGGCTGCAAGGGTAAAAATTCCATAGTGCAGACCTTTCTCAACGTGGCCGACAACCTCATGTAGAGCAGACCTACCCTCAAGTAGGCATGTTGAGCTCCACTAAAGGTCCTCTTATCGATCTTGCTCCTCAAATGTAAATCAACCACTTCTTAATCCTTTTCCACAAAAACGATGACAGACTGATCGGCCTAAAATCGCCTGCCATGGAGTGGCAAGACCTACCGGTCTTCGTCATGAAATCCACTCTCACCCTTCTGTACGCCCTAGGCATAATTCCACCAAGAATGCAACCAATAAAGACATCCTCAAGGAACCACAGGGCAGAGATGGGAACGTTCCGCAACATGACCGGAAAAATCCCATCCGGGCCTAGAGTTTTATAAGACCCAAAGAATTGAACTACCTATAACACCTTATCCAATGTTACAATATCAGATACCAATACCCGTTTATCATCCGTCACCGGAGCCAAAAATACAACCTCCGGCACCTCAACCGTCACCTCCCTACAACCGGGGAAGTGAGTCTCCAGGAGAATACCAAGAGACTCCGAGCCAGATTCACCCCATGAGCCGTCCTGCCTACGAATGTTACCAAAGACAGCAATGCCTTTGGATAACACCCTTCTGAACTTGGACAGCTCATTGGCAAAATCAATGGACTCACAGAAGTTCGTCCAAGACTCTCTCTTGGCCTTCTTGATATTCCCCTTGCACCTATTAAAACAGATCCTATATCTATCGCAATCCTCAACCGAATATGTGCCATTGGCTCTGTTGAACTGTTTCTTGACCCTGAGCGCAAAGATCCCGCTGTCCATCAGCAGTGCTGAACCCTCTTGCCCGGAAAAGCCCTCGGACAGGACTGCTCGAAGGACCTGATACAGCCCTAAGTAACCGTGTCAATCACTCTTTTAACAACCGTGCAGTTGATTTGCTCCAGCAACAAATCGTCCAGACTTGTTCCTACACTGTCACTAAAAGACCGCCAATCGGTCCTCCTAGGATTCCTAAAAGAAACCCTCCTAGACCCTGCGCGAAACGGGTTTATGTGAATCAGGCTATGATTCCAAAATGAGAAGCCCCATCAATTCTCCAGTCCTTACAAGGCGATACCTATTAGCAGAGTGTCACGTCAATGACCTCCTCCTTTAGCGTGTTCCTAAAAGTAGGCACATTGCCCCTATTACAAATAAAGAATCCCTGATGAAAAACGGACACACCTCTAACATTTACGTCCCCACTGCTACATTGGCAGCGATGAGTGTTGGCATCATCCAGTCCCGCCACTTCAGCTCCTGGATTCGTCGTCTCGTAGGACAGATAGATGGAAGCCAATAATAAAAAATAGCCAATCGCATACATAAGTGTGGCTATTTCGTTACGTTTCATGCATACATACACAATGTTTGCACGTCAGTTAGTTAGTTATCGTATGGCTGTCAATAAATAAAGTTCAGTTAAAGTTGAAATAAAACTGTGGTATAAACGACAAACAGTTTAAAGCTTATAGTGAAGTAAATAAACAAAACTGTAAGACAATAAATAAAGCGGTGATGATTTTATTTTAACGCAATTTAAACGAATTCAAACGTTTTAAAAAGGTTAAATCGTCACATTGGTGCCAAAAGTGGGTTTGCGCATATAAAAATAAAATAATTAAAAATAAAATAAATAAATCAAACGGAGTAAAAATGAAATTCCAAGAATTAAAAGTGGACAGGTTCAAACGGACTTAAACAAATTAGAGCTATAAACAACCGGTTATAAAACCGAACTAAAAAACGTCTACTAGAGGAATTTCAGAGACGTGGTATAGACATAGACACTTACAAATTTGGTGATGAAAACGATCCTGAGTTAAGTGCTGTTACAACCAAAAGCAGTTTGGACATCAATACAATGCTTGCAGTCCTGATGAAACAGATGCAAGTTCAGATCCAGAATATTCTAGCCAGTATTGAAAAGAAACTTGAAGAAACTACTAATGAGATGCGAGAAACATCTATAGCTGATAATGAAAAGCTGTTGGCGCAGGTTAAGGAATCTTCTAGAACTGATAATAAAATGCTTATGGAAAAAATTAATGCTGTGGCGAATGCACAAAAAATTTCTAAAGCTGGTAATAATAAGCTGCTGGCTCAAATACAGGAAACCTCTAGAGCAGAAAACCAGAATTTTCTGACAAATATAGAAAAGAAATTTGAACAAGCGTCTAGAGCAATGTTAGAGAAGCTACAAGAAATATACGAGACAGTAAGCAAAAGGGTGGATGACATCGAGGCAAGAGTGTCAAATCTAGAAAAACGTAACAAAAGAGAAAATAAACAGTGTACAGTGCCAACGGCCAGAACCAGTACGAATCATACCAGATAAATAAAGATATCCTGCTTTGATTTACACCCCTATCCGTATTTAAATTTCAGTTCGATACGATTGCCAGCAGAAACGGATGGGTCGATGAAAAGAAGGCTATTGAACTAATTTTGACGTTAAAAGGTGCTATAGCAGAAATTTTCGAAACCATGACAGCCAGCTGCAGAGACAACCAGAACGACTTAATGGTGGCGCTACAGTGTAAATTTGGCGACGAGCACTAACGCGATTTTTATGCAATGATGGTCGAGAGGTTGGTGCGGATTAGTTATCCAGGGGAGACACACTCGCTTGTAAAGCAAATTAAGACCGAAGCATTCGTTGATGGTATAAGGGACACTGATATTAAGTATGTGGGGTGTGCTGCTATTAAGGCAATCTTTACAGAGACCGTAGCATTCGCAGTAGAGCAGGAGACTGCTCGAGAGATATCCAAAACGCAGGTACATAAAGCGTATAGCATAAAAACCAAAGAAGAATTTATTACAGCTATCAAAGAGGTGGTAGAACGGCTTTTGGCCGAAAAAGAGCAAATGGCAACAATGAGGTGCCAAAACTGTGGCAAGAGCGGTAATTTTAAAAGGCATTGTACGGCACCGCTCAGAAGTGCAAGAATTGCACCACCATCGAGATACGACAAATGGAAAAACTCCATCTATAGAAAATCCGAAACATTCAGTAACAAACGACGTACCGATAGAGGAGAGCCGCATAAAATGAACTTAAGTATGCACAACAGAGTACAAATAAATAAACGCTGTAATGTAAATGAGGTTAGCCATAGCGCTAGTGGCCATCGTAGAGGCTGTGACATGGAAAGTTTGCCAAGTAACAGTGAAGCTTGTTATAGTAGTGAAAAGAATAAAAATGCATGTAAGATAAAACAGATGATAAGGCCAAAGAGACCATTATCAACATCAGACAATTACGTCTGGAGGCTAACGAGGATTGGTCAACGGTTCAGAGGAAAGACCCAGTACTGGCAAGGATAATAGCGGTTAAAGAAAAACACAGACAGTCTACTAGTAAAAAGATATCAGCATATAGCCCTCTAATAAAGGCCTATTGGGCTCAATGGGATAGTTTAAAGCTGAAAGATGGGTGTTTATACCGAAGTTGAGAAAGTGTAGACGGAAACACAACTTCCAATCTAATAGTGGTTCCTTCCTCAAAAATGAATGATATTTTGAATCAGTCTCAAAAGGAATATAGCGGAGGACAATTTAGCGTGGCAAAGACAGTAGAAAAATTAAAACAGCTTTATTATTGGGTTGGATGCAAGCAAGCTGCACTGAATGTATTGCAGATACATATCTTGAAGATACAGTTAGAACAAGCCAGAGTCAACTGCAGCATTACAAATCAAGATCACCAGTCGGTAATGCCAAGAAAAATGAAAGCCCCAGAGATTTTTATGAAACGATACATACACGACTGGAAATGGCCCGTAGGTTAAAAGCCAGGTATGATCGAGGAGCAAGTGCTAAGGACTTCCAGAGGGACAACTGGTTCTACTCTACAACCCACAGCGGTAGAAAGGATTATCTCCCAAGCTTCAAACTAACTGGGATGGACCTTATAAGGTAATCAATAGGTTAAACGATGTAGTAAACAGAATACAGAAGAACAATAGCCCGTGATTAACACGTGAGTTATTTAGGTATCGTTTGGCTGTCAACAAATAAAGTTGTGTTAAATCGGAAATAAAACCGTTGTATAACCGAATATTAAGTGTTGTTTTAAGACAAACAGTATAAAAGTTATAGAGAAGTGAATAAATGAAATGGTGAGATAATAAATAAAGCGGTGTTTATTTTATTTTAACGCAATTTAAGCGAACTTAAACATTTTAAAAAGGTTAAAACGTAACAATATTTATATACTATATATATTTATAATTGTCAAGAAACTTTAAGCTGCTTTTTCAATATCAAAAAAATCAAGCTTTTTCTTTTTAATATCAACGTTTTTGCCGATTTCGATCTATTAAGCCTAACTACAACATAGGTAAATTAACTTACAAAAACGTTATTCCTCGTACAAGACCAAAATTGATATTAATCCCAAGTCATTTTATATTTTCATCAACTCCAAACGTCACGCAGTGCGTTGTCCCATAGATAAAAATAAAAAAATCACTTATCACGGATATTGATAAATATATTTTTTTCAAAGCTAATTATCGGCTTAGTATAATACTGAACGATTTTCTTCGGTTACTTCTCTATATTGTTGCAAGACGGCGCTAATTTATTGTAAAAAAAATAACATGTATAAATTTGGATTTTAGGTACTTCAGAAAACAACTTAAAAAACTTCATTTTTTAAAGAATTTTTTAAAAGTATGGTTTTGTAATTACTTTACAATATTATAAACAAAATAGAAAAAGAAATTTTAAATTTTACTTATTGTTTTTATTTTTCACTAATTTGGAAAATGCAGTTATTTCAATAAAAAAAATTAGATTTACAGACTTTGAAGGGGTGTTAAACAAAATATAAAAATATATGTATATTTTTTATTTCTTTTTTTTTAAATATGTAATATGTTCTCTGAAATAAGAAAAATAGAACCAACTTTGTACTACAACTTAAAAAATTTTGAAATTTTAAAAATGTATAATTTAGAAAATTTTTCATAAGTTTGAAGGATTTTAAGTAGCTTAAGGCAAACAAAAAATTAAAAATAATTTGGATTATCTATTTATATATCATTACGTTTTTAACTTTTTAAAAACGTGTTTTTATGAGTTCGTAGATTGTAGTTAAAATAAAATAAATTTTGTGTTTGGTTTTAATTAAAAATCCTTTATTCAACACAGTTATGTGCACCACTATTGTTATTTTTTTACAGGCAATAACAATTTTTATTCTTAATTATTCTGTCTGGTTACAACTTTGTAAACAACAACAATTACTCGACAGACCTTTCTTCCTAAAGATCTTCCAACCCGATCGTAGTTATAATTTAGGTTCGATCACAACCTTTTCAATCAGAAATTATCCACACTTAACCCTCTTTACTGAGTTAGCTCCAACCAAACTGGTTTTTTACTTCACGATTCACTTCACACAAACTGCACTCGCTGGGTTTACTTTACGTAAGCTCCACTCGCTGAGTTTACGACACTTAAACTTGTTCATTGAGTTTACACCAAATAAACTGATTGCTGTTCGCATCGATGTGCTTTTTATATGGCTGAGTAAACACATCGAAAGCACTTGAACCTCTCGATATTTCAGGTAGATTCCATTTCTTTCTTTCAATTTATTTCTAGTTCTTTTGTAGCCTTTCAGCTCTTAGTTTCAGCTCTTAGTATTTGTTTTTGATTGTTTATTGTCTGTTACTTGTTTTCTTTGCTGCTTAATTATTGTTGTTGCCGTGTTATTTTTATTTACTTTATCTCTGCTAATGGTTGTTGTTGTAGATTTGGTTATTTGTAAACAGCACGTATAGTTGTCCTTCAGCTTTTGTTTATTTATTTTAGCGGTGTAATAAACCCAGAAATAATTAAAATTATTATTCAAATTCCAAATCTAAAGTACATCGAATTTTCGCCAGTTTACAATATATTTTTAATGTTGTTGTTGTTGTAAAATCCACATTATTAAAAACTTGTTATTGGGAGTTTATTTATTTATATCAGTAAGTAACACACCTCTATGCTAAAAACATTTTTTTATTAAAAGAATTAAATATAAAAAAACTATCTTATGTTAAGATAATTATGTATGTTTGTTTGATTTAAATAAATGTATGTGGGCGACGGGCGTGTCCCTTTTCCAATTTTGTTAAAAATTTACATATATCTACATTGTGCTATAATAATTGCCTTTACAGAATTTCAATTACATACGACAACTCCTATTTTCGTACATTCTCTCTATGGAGTCGACGACTATGCGTCGTGTTGCTAAATTCCCTAAGTGCTTGAAATTTTGTTCCTGTATTGCTGATGATAACCTAAATATTCTTTGCCACTATATATTCAGAGAATACCTTTTATAATATTTCTCCGTATCCTTTTGAGTTGCCTCCCTCACCGGGTGTACACTCTTTTTTTATTAGCAGCATAACTATTTTCTCTAATTTAAAATCTTTAAAATCATCTTTCAATCATGGTCCTGATGGAATATCAAGTTGCATCCTAAACAATTTTGAGGAATCTTTGTGCTACCCACTTACTGCAATATTTATCCAGCGTTTAGAATAATGTTAATTACCATTCTTATTGAAAAAATCAGTTATTATTCCAATTTTTAAAAATGTATTTAAGTAAAATTGATATTTCAAATTATAGAGCAATTGCTACGCCTGAACTTCTTGACAAGATTTTGACGTATAGCCCTTCATTTTAAACGTTTCCGCTGTTATCTGCATAGCAACTTATATTCTGGAACTTACAACTATGGTAAATGATGGCTTTTTAAATTGTAAGTAAACAGACTTAAAAGGGATGAATTCATGTCTATCTAATAGAATGCAACAAGTTCAGAAAACTTGTATCGAAAAACATTTTGGTTCCTTTTGGTGTTCCTCAAGGAAGTCATCTGGGTCTGTAGTTGCCAGATTCAAATATTAATCTAGCTTGATATTGGATTAAAATAATCTTGATTTCAAAAGAGAACTTGACACACTAAGAAGTTTTTGTAATTACCACACTTTGGATTAAGTTTAAATTTATTTAACAGTCAAAAAAAATTCATTTAATACTCAACAAAACATATGTATCACAAAAAATATGAAAAGGTAGCGTAGTATAAAAATAAAAACAATAAATTCCACATATGTTTTATGTTTTTTCTCACCGATTCAAGAAACTACTTTGCCTAAGGTTTAGAACAAATTGAACTTATCACACCTTTCGACAAAATTATGTAAAATATGTATATCGTATGAAAAATTAGGTTTTATTAAGTCAAAACTCTTTTTATATCTTTTCTCAGAATATAAGTTGTTTTAAATGCGAAATGCTTTTTCACAAAAAGCATTGCTAACAGGAATTGAAAATATAAAAAAGACCAGTTTAGAAAATGTTTTAGCGTCACATTTCTTGAAAAAGTTTACCCCAAATCTTATCTGTTTTGAAGACAGTAAAATCGGTTGTCAATTTCTTCTACAATTTCTAAAACTGTTGGAAGCTCCGACAACATTTCCTATGCTTGAAATTGAAATATTTTTGGAAAAAGGACTTTCTTCGAAATCAGACCTCTTTTCTAAATAAGTAATAGCATTACTTTCAACTGAAACTAATTTATATCGTTATTTAAAAAATGTTTTAAAATAATTTCAAATTTGCTTCGGTAAAAGAAATCTTTCAAACGGTTTTTGAGATTATTCAAAAGATTAAAATAAGTTCACATAAGTAGTCTTAACAATGCATTCATCATTCATTTGCAATTTTATCATATGACATATATATGTATGTATATGCATATAACATTTTTAAAATAAAATTACCATTTCAGCTTGAAAAATTATATTTGAGCTTGTAACTCGACAATCAAGCTCATTCAAGCCCGTCTGGCAACCCTATCTGAGTTCCTTACTGTTCACTTTATTTATAATGACCATATTTTACTGCAGTCAGATATGAGAAACCTTTTTTACTGGTGTCAAGTGAATTTAATGGATTTGAATATTAAAACATGTAAGCATATTGTATATCCTTTTCAGAAGTATGAATTCTATTCCAGGTACTCGTATTATATTAGAAAAACAATCATTTGCTAAAGCAAACAATATTACTAATCTTGGTTGGATTGTAAGCATAATGTTCGTGATCACATTCCACTAACAATTAATAAGTCTAATGTTGTTTGAGTTTTATGAAACGCTCGTTCAAAGAATTTTCTGATCCCTATATCATTTAACAACTTTATACTTCACTAGCTGAAATCCTTATCGCATGTTTTCACGATAAAAAAATTACTTGTTTCGCTCTCTTAATCACAATTGCTAATCGTAGCATCATATACGTGCCTTAATTTGACAACACTGCGAGAGAGCGAAACCTAATTAAGACAGTAAAGTTTCTTTAACCCTTTCATGCATTTGTTGTTCTCTATTTAAGAGTATATTTTTCGTATCTAATGGTATTTTATTTTTAAACAACGTCATAAAAAACAAAATTCTATGCTTTAGATTAGTTTTGCTCCGAGTTTTGCTGAAGAAACAAATTTTAGTGTT
>JAKWBJ010000083.1:0-147500 GCA_023159175.1 Wohlfahrtia magnifica
CCAAGCAAGCCGAGTAGTTAAGCAAACATCATTTGTTTTAGCTACTTTGCCCAAAGAATTTATAAAATTTCCTTCTGATGAAAGAAAAATGCAACAAACAGCGACAGATTTTTTTCCAATTACAAAGTTCCCATCAATAACGTTGCAAAATAGCAAAATTCCGTTTGGAAGAAGGTTATTTCCAAAACTGTTATTTTAGGTGATTCTGGATACAAAATATGCAAATATATGATAAAGCTTTTACTTAATCCAAGGATAAGACCAGAAAACTTTTATAACGAATCCAAAATTCGTGCACGAAACACAAAAGAGATAAATTTTGGGATTTGGAAAAGACATTTCCCAGTATTCTCAATCGGTTTGCGACTGGCTAAAGAAACTAAAATTGTCGGCATAGTAGGGTGTGACGTTCTTCATAATATAGCTATTATTGCACAAGATCCACTTCCATTAAGAGAAGAAACATTAATGCGAGAATATCCGAAGAGTTTATGTTGGGTCGAAGAGAATTTAAGTTGTAATCGAACCCAAGTTATAACTACGATCGGGTTGGAAGATCTTTAGGAAGAAAGATCTGTCGAGTGATTGTTGTTGTTTACAAAGTTGTAAACAGAGTTATTAAGAATATAAAAGTGTTATTACTTGTAAAAAGGTTACAAGCAGTGGTGCACAAAATTGTGTTGAATAAAGATTTTAATTTAAAACTAAGAACAAGAATTATTTGATTTTAACTACAATCTACGAACTCATTGTAATTTGTGTTTAATTTTGTTGTTGTATGGTGTACTTAAACTTTATATCTTTATTCGTCAGCTGTTCGTCGCTTTACCACAACTACACACATATATTGTAACTGAACGAGATACATTTAATCATATACATGATCCACACTTTGGCCGACGTTAAGGGTGTTATTCGGAACGGCACACACGCGCTTGCTGGCTAACTAGTTCGGGAGGAATGGACGGGATTCTAGTTCCGTAATAAACCGGGTGTACAAATTAACTAAGAAATCGCGTGCGCTTGATAATGCCCTAAATACAGCAACCAATTTTATAACAAATTCCTCTAGCTCATTACATACGCATTCTGTAGGTTAGGATGTTGTTACCCTCTAGCCTCATCACCCACCCAACCTATGGTCTTTCCCATGGCCGTCAATGTTAAAGGGGAAAACCCAAGTACACCCAAACATACCTCAGACCTAAGAAGCATTATTCAGAACGCAAATTATCTCATTTTTCAATTTTAATTATATTTCACATAAAAAAATTAATACAAATCAATTCATTTTCTCCTTATCAATTCATGAAAATAACTTGTGCTTACTTTAAAGGGTTAAATATATTTAGGTGTAACAAAACAATTAAGAATAATCGTATTGGAAATAAAAGTATAAATTACAACAAAAGGACATGTACATATATGAATAAAATTAAAGAAAGATTACAAAAATAAACAAACAAAAAAAAAATAAGAAAGAAATACGAATTAAAAAAATTGCTTGTGACAAAATATTGCATTCTGTTTATAAACGTAGTATTAAGTACAAATAAAAAAAATAAAAAATCAAAGAAAATAGTAAACTAAATAGAAAATGGGTAGCAAGACAAACAAAAGAAACTTACTTTTTTTTCATATCCATATGTCCAACGTTGCAGAAGGCCTTCAGCATAACAATTGTACAGATGATACTGTGTTATAGCGTAATTAAGTTTGATTTTGCTTGGTAATGATAATTCATGATTAGGGTCAGCACTATTTAGGAAATTATTTTTTTATATATTAATAGTTTATTTAGATAAACATAAATGTACTTCATCTCTATCTTATTTCTTTTGTTATTTAAATTATAATAATAGTACTCAAACATAGACAAAATATGAGTAAGCTAGTAGTAGATTTAGTTAAAAGGTATTTTAAGGTATTAATAAGGAAGTAATTTATTTCAATAGGTATATATGTATAAGAATTTTTCAGATTATGATTGTAGATTTTATTTTTTTAATTCAATAGCATGGTAAATGAGGTTAGGGTTAAATTTAATAGACATTTTTCTTCTATTATAGAATATCATTTTCTTTAATTAGATTTTAAATATAATTTAACATATGTTAAGCTTGTTGTAGGTTAGAATATATTTTATAGTCTAGATAATGGTTAGCGTTTAGAACATGGTTTTATGTTGTAGGCTTAAAAATTTTATTTTACACCATAAATTTAGACGGTAGTTTTAGATTTCCATAGGGTATAATATGATGATTAAGTTATAATTTAGGTTTTAAATTAGATAATAGTTTTAGGTTTGAGCATGTTTTAGGGTTTATGATTATGAGTTTAAAATGTTGTCTTAAAATTTCATATATACAAATTTTAGATCATAAATTTGATAATGGTTTAGACTATAATTTTAGGTTAAGTTTCGTAATGTGTTAGGGTATAATATGTCGATTTTACTAGTCCGATGTTAAATTATTTCATATATTGGGATATATGCTTTCTGCCTAAATCATTCCGGCAGTCCCTTGGGGTTTTCGCTGGACTAGCCCGCCTGACAACTGCAGCTCCGGTAACACCACCCTATCCTTGAAAAATTAAATCAAAAGTGGAAGCATACACGCTACTCTTTCCATAACCTTAAAAGAATATTAATTTACCTTGAATATTGTTTAACGGAGCGCTTTGTCTGAAAATAATTCTATGCCGGTGGATATACCTTCCACAGTCGTGGTATACGGTCCACTTTTAAAACACTTAAGCTCTTTTAAACCACAAGCACTTTTTTCTTTTTTACAAATTATTAAAATATTTTCTCTTACCAGCCGACTCCTTTCCTGAATCGCACTCTCAACTAAAATGAAATTAAATTAAATTAATCAAATTAAATTAATTAAATTTTAAAATATATCTATTACTGCTCACCCCTATTTATTTAAATAATCAAAACCATGATGTAAATCGATTGCGTGTGCTTTAGATCATCTTATCGTAAGTATCGAAAAGATACAGAAAATAGTAGTAATATAAACAAAAGACCAGTATTTTGTTTGTTGTTTTGTTGGTAGTTTAATCTGACCTGAGATGATCACTCCAGTACTTTTTACAAAGAAAAGGTTTTTCATTTCTTATCTCTGTCCTTCTTGTTTTTAAGCAACAACAAAAAATTTAAATCTATTATTTAACCCTTAAATGGTCCGATATAACATTAAAGGTTTTAAAATCAAATTTTGCACTTGTAAGAAAAAAATTTAATAAGAATGAAAGAAATATTATCTGATGTTACATCATAGATACGCTTTTTTAAAAGTAAAAACGTAAAAACGTAACAATTGGTGTCAGCAGTGGGACTGTAGTCCTTAAAATGAAATTAAAAAAATTAAGTTTAGAGAACTTAATTGGATCGCCTTAGGCGTGAGTTGGCAAAATTGGAGTTGTCGTAAACTGGGACCAAGACCGAATTGCAAAAGCGGTTGTGTGAGGATTATCAATAGTGGGGCATTAACATTGATACTCACGTATTTGATGATGAGGAAGAGCCTGAGGTGAGTGCTCTTTCAGCTAAAAGTAATACTGCTTGCCGCTTTGATGGAAAAAATGCAAGTACAGAGCAAAATGCTTTTGGCTGTGATACGACAAACTTCTAGAGCTGAAAATGAAAAGCTGTTGGCGCAGGTAAAAGAAATTTCTAGAGCTAATAATGAAAAGCTGTTGGCGCAGGTAAAAGAATCTTCTAAAGATGATAATGAAAAGCTTGTGGAAAAAATTAATGCTCTGGCGAGTGCACAAGAAAGTTCTAAAACTGATAATGAATAACTGTTGGCGCAGAAAACTTGTAGAGCTGATAGTCAAAAACTCTTGACTGAGACACCCGAAACTTCTAGAGCCGAAAACCAGAATTTTCTGGCAAAAACTGAAAATAAATTTGAAGAAGCGTCGAGTGCAAGAACAGAGAAGCTGCAAGAAATATATGAGACGGTAAGCAAAAGGGTTGATGACGTCGACGCAAGAGTGATAAGTCTGGAAAAGACCGCTGACGAAAAATTTAATGTAATAGAAGAAGTCTACATTGTCAGCAATCCGAACTAGTGCGTATTATACCAGAAGTTTCTAGTAGAATAAAAACACTTTGCTTTGGTGGTAGCTCACCACTATCCGTATTTAAATTCCAATTCGAGACAGTTGCCAACAGATGGGACTACCAAGAGAAGGCTCTAGAATTAATTTTGGCGTTAAAAGGTGCTGCAACAGAAATTTTAGAAACAATGCCAGCCAGTTGCAAAAACAACTACAATGACCTAAAGGTGGCGCTACAACGTAAATTTGGTGACGAACACAAACGCGATTTGTACCGCATGGAGTTAAGATGCCGAACACAGCAGGCTAATAAATCATTGCAAGCCTTCGCAATGGACGTCGAAGGCTCCAGGAGAAACACACCCAATACTAGAGCAAATTAAGATCGAAGCATTCATTATTGGTATAAGGGACCCGGATATTAAGTATGCGATGTGTGCTGCTCATAAGGCAACATTTACGGAAGCCGCGGTGTTTGCACTGGCACAGGAAACCGCTCGAGAGATACTAAGCCACAGGTACATAAAGTGTATAGCATGAAAACGGCTAATACCAAAGAAGATTTCATTGCAACTATCAAAGAGGTGGTAGAGTATCTTTTGGCCGAAAAAGAGCAAAAGGCAAAAAGGAAGTGCCAAAACTGTGGCAAGAGCAGTAATTTTCAAAGGCATTGTATGGCATCGCTCTAAAGTGCAAGATTTGCGTCATCTTGGAAATATGACAAATGGAAAAACACTACCTATAGAAAGCCAGAAGAATTTAGTGACAATCGCCTTACCGATAGAGGGGAGCCACACAATAGGGTACGATAATTTAGCGCTGTAATATAAATGAGGTTGACCATAATGGAAGTGGGTATCATAGAGATTGTGACAGGAAAAAATTTCCACGTAACAGTGACCTACTAGTAAGGAGATATCAGCGAATAGCCCTCTAATAAAGATTTATTGGGCTCAATGTGATAGTTTAAAGCTGATAGATGGGTGCTTTTACCGAAACTGGGAAAGTGCAGACGGCAATACAACTTCCAATCTAATAGTGGCTCCTTCCTAAAAAATGAATTAAATTTTAAATCAGTTTCATAAGGAGCATAGGCGTAGATGGCGTGGCAAAGACAGTTGAAAAATTAAGACGGCGTTACTATTGGTTTGGATGCAAGCAAGCTGCTGCAGGGTGGATAGCAAAGTGCACTGAATGTATTGCGGCTAAAAATGCAGTCAGAACAAGTCATAATCATATGCAGCAATACAAATCGAGAGCACCAGTCGGTAAAGCCAAGAAAAGTGAAAATCCCAAAGAGTTTTATAAACGATACATATGCGACTGGAGAGGGCCCGTGTTAGGTTGAAAGTCAGGTATGATCGAGCAGCATGTGCTAAGGGCTTCCATGAGGGACAACTGGTACTACTCTATAATCCAGAGCGGAAGAAAGGAGTTTCCCCAAAGCTGGACCTTATAAGATAGTCAAAAGGCTAAGCGATGTAGTTAACCGAATACAGAAACACAACAGCCCAAGAACTAAAATTAAATTAGGGCACATAGAACGATTGGCAAGTTACGGGAGAGGAAGTAATGAGCCTATTCGGGACGAACAGGCTTAAGTGGGCGGCAGTGTTACGAAAATAAGATTGAGCACCTCTGCGTTTATTATATCGCTAAAATAAATAAAAGTTTTCCCGCGACACATATCGCGCACATATTATTTAAATTATAAATTATAAAAAAAATAACAATTGTGATACATTTTGATTAGATTAATTGCTTATTAATCACTGACTTTATCATTTTGACGCATTGAATTTTGCACTTATTTACATAAATTTAAATAAACATAATATAATGGTACATCTCTAAAAGCAAAACCGGCTTATTATTTACTTATTTGAACGTAGCATTTTGGTTAATAACATAATTAATAACATAATTAATAACATAACCCCTACAGGGTTGTTATAATTTTGTTAAGTCTAATTACTTTCGGTCCACAGCTGCAATTTTTGTGTCACCCAAAGTATTTCTCCGCAATAAGACAACTATTAAATAAAGTGTCATAGTACCGACTGCAAGTATCTTATTTGTTCCTCTTCATTTAGATTACAGTAAAAACATTATCGAAAAAGATGTTTATGTGTTACAAACAAACAAAACAAAATCTTAAAAAAAATAGATAAAGAAAACATCCAAAGGAAAAGAAGAAAAGTTAAAACGAAAAAATAAATTAGAAAATAAGAACCCAAAAAAAATTTATAAAGGGTCCGCAAAATATTTTTTTTTTTAACTCTATAAAAAAAACTACTGAATATTTTCTCAAATTTCTTTTTTTATATGAAAGTTTGCATGAATTGAGCAAGTATTAAGGTGACTTTATTATTTATATATATTTATTATATGTATATATAGTGTATATATCTTTTGTTTGTGCGCTATAGAACTAAAATATTAAATTATGTACTAATTTATATAATAAATAAATGTGTTAGTTATTCTTACTTTAAAAACAAAACAACAAAATTTTTTGACACAAGATTATAAATATATTTATGTATATTTACAAAAAAAAATTATTTCGGCACTTTTTAGATCCACTTGCGTCATTCTTCTTCGGAACTATCCATATAGGGGCAGAATAAGCCGAAGTTGAAGGCCTTATTATCTTCTTAGAAAGAATTTTCTAGACGTGCTCTCTAACTTTATACCTATGTGCAGAAGGGTATCTATACGTTTTCGAAAACACGGGTATATCGTCTTTTATATTAATCCTATACTTGACTGCATTCATAAAAGTAAACTCGGTATCGATTTTCTAAAATAGCTCCATATAATCGTTCAAAATAGACGTCAAGTTAAGTTTTTCCTCTTTATTGAAATGTCCAACCTTACTTTATATATTACAGAGTCTTGGTAATCACCCTCATGCGAATTGTCTACTAAATAGTAATTATCTCGAGTAACGGGACACGAATTATTTTCATTAAGATATATGATTTCCGCACAGAGAATTGAAATTTCCATTTCAAACATAAAATTTCCTGCATTATATATTCCCTCTGTCAGAATTACTTCTCCAATATCATTGCGCTGTTCCGTAATGTGAACTAACTCACATTCAACGCTAGTGATAAACTTAGCTTTTCAAAAATGTGGAAATAATAAAAAAAAATTCTATTATTTCTTCTCAGCTCATTATCAACATCCACGACTACTTTATATTTGCGAAGTATGTCATTACCAATAATTCCGTCGAAATTGTCATGAAATTTATACTCAATTAAAAATATTTTTAAATTTTTATCGCCTAGCTCAGAAAACATAAGTACCTCGTAAATCGTGTTCGTAGAAACATCACTCTGAAGAGTCCTTAGAATGAAAGTCGTTGATCAGATTTTCCATTTTGAATTACATAAACCTGTATTTACGATGGATTGCGTAGCTCCAGTACCTATTATAAGTTTAACCCTAGAACCTTAACCTTAGTCGATTCGACTAACATCGCCGTTATTTTCATATGCAGGTTTTTATTTGATTGCGCGATCAGCTTGAACTCTTCTGTATTCTCTGTCACCAGTGTTCTCTTCTAGTGAGCATTCACATTTCTTCAGTAACTATTACGTTTTTTAGTTATAATGCTCGGTTTAGTCGATTCGACTAATTGTTAGTGTTTATGTAACTTTCAATCTTATAAATGGTCCGCCAAATAAATTTGTTTTGTTTTTTTGAAAATGCTATAAAAAAAACTACTGAATATTTTCTCAAATTTCTTTTTTTATTTGAAAGTACAATCCTTCCGGTTAATAATGGAAAATAATTTCATTCAAATGGCTGCCGCGGCTGGCCATGCAGCAGCCTACATGATCGGTCCAATTTTTTAGCACATTATCGATTGTGTGCAGCTGTATTTCACCAATGGCTTCACGAATATTGTCCTTTAAAGCGTCAATTGTCTCTGGCTTGTTGGCGTAACACTTATCTTTGACGGCACCCCACAAATAATAGTCCAACGGTGTCAAATCGTAGCTCCGATGTGGCCAAACGCTAATATCCTCCTCTTCAATTTTTGTGAACAAAAATTCGTTCAACAAGGCCCGATAATGATCGCCATTGACTGTAACGGCCACTCCTTGCTCATTTTCGAAGAAAAATGGCCTAATTATGCCTCTGGACCAAAATCCGTACCAAAAAGTGACTCGTCTTGGGTGTATCGGCTTTTCAATGTATGCGTGCGGGTTTTCTGTGCCCCAAATGCGACAATTTTGCTTGTTTACATACCCGCCAAGATCAAAATGAGCTTTATCTGTATCTTCTGTAAGTCGATCGCAGGCCCAGATTCCCAGCGTTGTTCAAGCGTATCCACAACCATATTCGTTCAGCGGAAGGATAAAAGTAATTATCTGTCAAATCAGACATGAGCTAAGTGTTACCATTCACGAAATAAGCACTAGTTGAAAAATAAACGTTAGATGGCAGACCCTATATTTTGTTATATTTTTAATGAATTTGAATTTTTTTGGAGAACGAAGATGAGTTTTAAAAAAGATTTGATGGATGATTTTAAGCAAATAAAAGCAAGATTTGGGGTTTTTGTCTTAATTAAAAGCATGTAACGCCAAACTCAATTTCCAAGAAATGTGGTAAGAGCATAGGGAGAACACACGGAAGAAGCGTGCAACAAATGCTAATAAAAAATTAATATATATTTCTGTATCATTTACTTATAATTTAGTTTATTTTCTTTAATATGAACCAAATTTGGGAATTTCAATATAAATTTTTTGTTAGTTAAAATAGTTTATTAATGGTTAATATTGGTCCTACAATATGTTCCTAATAAACATTTAAAAAATTATTTATTCTTAAATAAAAAAAGTATTACCTACGGTATTTGAAACATTAGAGTCCCGTGATGGCTCAAAATTTTACTTGATTTGAATTACACGATTTTCTTGGAAAATTTACTAATGTTTTTGAGCTATAGCGTAATTGCTCGACGCCGAACAAAGAGGATTACGGTAAGGAATAGTCCCGAAAATTTTCTGAATTATTTTGCATCACAAATCAGGTTTATATCCATCGGTTCAGGAGTTAGTTGATTGCTAACAGGGTCTTGATTTCGGTTTGGAAAATTTCCCGCATTACTACAATTATAACTGCTCTGATAGTAGTTGCTACTATACTAATCATTATCCTGTTGAAAACCATTACCGTTATAAAGCCTATTCAAGTTAAAATTATTGTTACTGTTACGTACGAGCTATTGTTATAATTCCTTCCATTTCTATTTGAATATGATATATATATGTCGAACACCGTTATAATTTAATTATCCTGAACATCTCTAACAATTCAGTTATTATTGCTCGTACGGGACCGATTTATATTCCTGTTATTAAGATTATTATTTCGACTATTGCCCTCATAATCGACCTATCCTGCTGCAAACAAAATGTTAATTGCCTCTTACAGAGTCTGTGGCTCCCTACACGCTGTATGGTACTTATTGACTCAAGTATTTTTGCCTCAAAAATATTCAGAGCTGTTCTCATGTTATTGAAAGCAGCACACTCACTATCTTCTTTCACTCTTAAATCTAAAACCGTTCTATTGTTGAAACTAGTCTGTCATTCATTTCGTTATAAAAATTTACCGCATTCGTTTTCAAATATACGGATCTGAGGTCGTCGTATAGTTCTTCTATACTTTGACATTCCCCAAAATAGTTTGTTAAGAACATCTTTATCTCAAGCCACGTACTTGGCTGAAAATTAATTTTAATAGCTTTTTCGCTCTACCCTGAAATTTGATTTTTATCAGAACGAGAAATGGCTCTTGGGAGAGCTCATCATATTTACTAAAAAAAGGTTTCACTCTATGTACGAAGGAAATAAAAGTAATCAGGTTCTTCTTGTCTCCAGAAAATTCTGGTAATTTTCCAAGAAATTCAGGCGGATTTAAAGTGATAGCTGTGGTTACACAAATTTGTTCAGAAGAAATAAAATCTTAGATGGGGAAAGTTTACTTTTACAAAAAAAAAGTATATACATATATAAATTCTTAATTAGTATGTTAATAATATTCAAATAATTGCAATAAATTTTATTAAAATATAACACTACTGTTGCTTTCTTGTTGACGATAGATGAGCACCACGCTGATCCTCTTCCGCAAATTTGGCTTTATACTTATATGTATTGAATATCCACTGCATTTACCTTCTGCACAGATCAATAGCTGAATGAGCACGAACCATGATGAATTTTATTTTTTAAGCACCTTACTTAAAATTTTAATTGTTTTTGTTTTTGTTTTAGTGGCTTAAAATGTATTTTACTATTTATTGAAGCATTTATTTGGAGTTGGTAATGTTCTGAAGTTTCCAAATAAAAGAAAGAAAGAGTATCTGTAGCGATGCCTAATATATTCTCTCGAGCCCGTGCCGTAAAAAGGGACCTTGCAAATCTCAACGTTAACAAGTCTTGTGGGCCGGATGTCGTACCAGCACTGACCCTGAAGCAGTGCTGTTCGACGCTTACGCGTCTATTAGCTCACCTTTTCCGTGCGTCATATCTCGCCGTTATTTTTTCATCTTGCTGAAAGGTTGCTAATGTAACGCCAATCCCCAAAAAGGGCGATGCCAGTAACCCTGAGAACTACCGTCCAATAGCAGTTTGTTACGCACTCTTCAAGGTGATGGAGATTATGATTATTTAGAGTCCAACGATTTGTTAAGCGATCGTCAGTACGGTTTTCGAAAGGGCCGTTCTACTGATGACCTGCTGGCGTTGCTCTCGGAGAAGTGGAACAAGTCCAAGGCTCTGTTCTTTTTCCTACTCTCTTTCTAATATTTCTTAACGACTTTCTTCTCACTTAACTCTTTTGTGGATAACAGCAACATTTGTTACTCATTTTCTTTTGATCGTAGGCCGAGCCTTTCGGAGGTTGGGGCGAAACACACTCACAAGTGACCTGGCGAAAATCTCCGCGTGGGGTCATGCGAACAGGGTCGATTTTAATGCACGCAAGACACATTATTGTTTTTTAATACACAGACGTGGTCATGTGTTGTCATCTGTGTCCATGGGTAATGTAGATATTAGAGGAATCAGATGCCCTTGATGTTCTGGGCATGAGAATTCACTGTGACGATCGTTGGAATGACCACATATTTCAAGTGTCGAAAGAAGCATTCAAGTGCCTTGGTTTTTATGACGGTACAAGAAATACACTACATCTAATATCCTCAATATTTACAAGACCTGCATTCGACCCAAAAGGGAATACAACTCTTATGTATAGGTCAATGCTTCAAGAAAGATGGTGAACTATACTTGATCAGGTTGAAGTCAGGGGAAACCCTGATGGAAGACCGAAAAATCGATTGTCAGAATTGAGTATAGGGGCGAAAGACCAATCGAACCATCCAGTAGCTGGTTCCCTCCTAAGTTTCCCTCAGGATAGCTGGTGCATTTAAAATTTATGTAAAATAATCTTATCTGGTAAAGCGGATGATTAGAGGCCTTAGGGTCGAAACGACCTTAACCTATTCTCAATCTTTAAATAGGTAAGAACCTCACCTTACTTGGTATGAAGGTTGTTCGCCTATTTTGGCGAAGAGGGCGGAGATGCTCATTAATGACTCTAATAACTCTATCGATTCATTAGAGCACCGTCGCAATGTAGCATGTGTTTCATTGTTCTATCGGTACTATAACGGAATGTGTTCTGACGATATTAAGGAATTAATTCCTAAAAATCATATACTTTTTCGTAGTACTCCTATTTCTCGTAGAGCGCATCCCTTTGTATTTAATTTTCCAGTGAGTCGCACAACGCATTATAGGGAGAATTCGTTCTTTGGTCGCACTGTTCGGTTGTGGAACAATCTTCCAACGAAAGTATTCTCTACCACTTACGACATGAGTGAATTTAAATCAAACGTCCATAAACACTATTCCCTCTGTCCTCTTTCCCACAACCATTTTCCTAGTACCAGCACAATGCTTCGCATTAGTAGGGCCCATTCCCTGGGTGCTGGTCTTAAGTTAAAAAAAACCAAAAATTGCGTCAAAATAAAATAAAACCACGTTGTTGTTGTTTTACAGTTTGTATTTCCTCACTATATCCTTATACAGTTTATTTTAATACAGCAACTTATTTTTCTTGCACTCAATAGTCGTTTATACAACACTTTTATTTACTCCTAAAAACGCCCTTATGACAGCAAAACAATAACTAACTAACTTATGTATAAAGTGCCACATTTTATATAAAATTTTAAATTACTTCCGAATGTTCTTTTCCTTGCTAAATTCGAATTATTTCTGTTAATTCAAATGTAACACACAGTGCTGCCAATACGGCATTGACAGGGTGGCACATTAATACCAAATATACCAAAATCCCACAATACAGTTTTAAAGGCGCTGATGTGGTGTATTTTCTTTTTGGGCATTTTTATTTTCGTAACAGTATTATCTTAATTAATATAAGATATTTCATTTTGTATATACTCAATTATTTCTTTATGCTTTATACTGTTATAATGCTTTCAAAATTGCTTATATTTTATTATCAATAATTAACCTACATCTTAAAAAATTGCTACACTTTCGAACTTCAAACTAATTTATCTCTAATATTAAAAAAATTACTTCTTTTTTTAAATATTACTCTTTTTTATAGAAAAAAAACAACAATTTATTGAAAACTTTTGACACAATATTTGCAATTTATAAAAATATAAATGTGAATATATTTTTATAAATTGCAAATATTGCAAATATTACTTAATTATAACGCTAAATATAATTCAGTGGAATATGAATGGCTACTGTAACTATAATGGATTGTTAGTTCTTATAAAACAATCATTGCAATCTAAGAAAACCATATCCATTCCCTAACTAATCAATTACAAATTTCATACAAACAAACATTTCAATTACCAGATACGGAGGAGTGGGAATTCTTATCCATAATTTCATAGAGTATTCAGATGTACCGCTTGGGAATGATTTGGACAATTTATGTCCGAAATCGGATACAAAAACAAAAATATTCCTCCCCAGTGGCTAGGGGAGGCAGCTGCCTTATACTCAATAATCCAAAAATGTTTAAAATCAAAAAGAAATTCAAGAATTCAACCAGTCATTCATATAATAACTGAAATTTATAAAAATCTAGATCTACCTACAGTTAAAAAATTGTCTTTATCTGAAAGCAATTTTCTTTGGTACTTAAATGAGAAGATAATTGATACTACCCTTTACAATTATTCCAAGAAATTCAATATAAATACGATAAGTATACCTTCATTATCACGGACTCATCAAAAATTAAAAGCCTAGTAAGCTTTAGCGTAATCCAGAATAATAAAGTAAAAATTAACAAAACCTTGCCATACTACACATTTATACTAACAGCTAAAATAAATAAATAAATGCACTCTCCTCACTTAAAGCTATTGCCAATATATCAAATAAGAACTTTTATGCCTCTTTAATTAGGGATATTCTTGGCAAAAAGTTATCCGAGCAATTTACTTATCTAGACCCCAGGACATTGTGGAATAACAAGCAATAAGTTCGCAGACAAAATTACTAAAGGAGTAATTAATTCACCTCTTTTTTCTTCATATAACTATAATATAAATGACATTAACAAATTTTTGAAAATTTTTTTGAAAAATCATTATTGGTATGGATATGGTATGTTAGCTTTAATAAAATTAAACTATTAATAGAACAGATTAAATAAAATATGAAAAAAAACGTTTGGGACACTCAAAATTGTCTCAATGCCAATTAGTTAATTTAACTGTTCCACAAATATGTAATTGTATTTCTGTGTCGTCTGATATTCTCAAACACATACTGACAACATGCCCAAAATTTGGAACACAACGTTATAACACTTTTAATAATAACCCGAATCCCATATCCCTGATAACAAGCCCAAAAAAAAACAATATAAGGCATATAATATTCTTTTTAAAAGAGACCAATCTTTATAATTTAATTTAGGTATTTATAATAATTAATAATCATTTAAGTATTTATAATAATTAAGGGGAACTTAGTTATAACTAAATTGTATCCTAAGAATTACTGAGCCTAAGCTCTAGTAGTCATGGCCATATTTTATACATTTGGATGTAATTTGTAATTGTTCATTAATGCTTTAAATAAATAAATAACTTCTTAAAATTTCTTTGCTCACGTTGCTGTTGTTTTTGTTCACTTTAAAATGTACATTTAAGCTTGTTATCCTTAAGCACAGTTCTTTTTTTTGCTTGCGAATATCCTTTATTTTATTACATAATTTGCGCTTATATAAAAAATTACGAGGGTACTTCGGTATCCTACCGACTGCGCCACTTACTTTTTCTAAACTAGAATTAAGTTTCAATTGCTTATTTAATTTTATTTTTATTGGCACTTGCTTATTACAAAAATTGTAATTCTTCAAATAGTTCCAATCGCTTCGCTTAAAGTCTGGCTTGAAACTGGCTGTCGATTCCACATCAATTGTTATTTTAAAGATTTTAAATATATACAGGCTTAGAAAGGTTTACATACGTTTTACTAATTTCAGTCCTCTTCATAATATGAACATATAAAAACGTGCTTGGAATACGCTCGATTTGGGAATGTGTAATATTCACCGACGACTGTAAGTTTATGATTTTTGGTGGTGAAAAGTTTAGCGAAAATATAATACGGCTGTACAACCAGAGAATATTAACGCAATCGCAAAATATGGAGACGGGTCGGTCATGGTCTGGGAATGTATTGCCGCAAATGGAGTTGGCAAGCTGAGGTTCATGACGGCACTATGGATAAGACTATGTACATACATATGTGCAGGTTTTAAAAAATAACTTTCTGCAAGTGTTGAAACTTTAGACCTAGATGCAAATTCTGTATTGCTTCAAGATAATGATCTAGAGCATACTTTGAAGATGGTAAGAAAATGGCTGCTAAAAAATGTTAAAAACAAATTGTAACACTCCCACAATCTAATTTAAATGTTATGGAGGTTTTATGAGATGTTCTGAACCGTAACATTTTCAGCTCTGAAGAAGGCTTTAATGTGGAAGTGGGAAAAAATTACCCCCGATACAATGTATATATATATATATATATATATATATATATATATATAAATACATATATATATGTATACATATATATAACATATATATATATATATATATATATATATATATATATATATATATATATATATATATATATAGTTTTTTGGTAAATTTACAAAAGTTTACATACGATCTAAATAATGGATATTAAAAAACAAAAAATTAATCACCCCTATCATGAATAACATGGGGATTTTCTATTCCCATGAAATTTTCATACCACTCGAAGGGAAAATTGCTATCATGAATCTCCCATGAAATTGTTGTTCCCTTTTTACAAACTATCATTTAGAGTTGAATGTTAACAAAGGTAAATAAAGAAAACAATGTGTGAATTCTTATGAAAAAGTAAAATTATTACACAAAAATTATAATAATTAAATTAAAAATTTAATAAAAAGAAATTTAATAAAAAAAAATAGAACAGACTCCTGCAAAGCAATTACCGTGCAAAGAATTGCATAAACAAAAACGGGAAGAAAAGAAACGAAATAAGCTTTTTTGCAGCAAGATGGGCGGAAAGAAACTGGTGATTATGGCCAAACAGTAAAAATTTAAAAATGACTTAAACGCTAAAAAGAATAAAAAACAAAAACTGAGTGTATATTTGTCACGATGACATACCCATCCATCAACTTCTATCAAATAAAATTAAAAGTCAACAAAACAAAGAACTAAGTGGAACTGATGACGGGCAAGGTGAGGATGGATTTAATGCTATATTCGGTAGTAGCGAAAAATCTGATGGCTCGGAGGAGGCCGTCGATGTATTTGTTGTTGTCGATATTTTTTTTTTTTTTTTTTGTGAAAGAATTTTAAAATTCAGCCAACACGTCTCTTAAATTACAGGAAATAAATTAATCTTTTACTCTGCATTTTATAGTTAATTATATAGTTTTGCACTTTATTAACACTTATAGTCCTAATGTAAGTAAATAAAAACTTTAATTATTCAATAAAAGAAATAAATACTTAAATGATAAATGCAACTCCCCAGAAAAACTGATGTGAACAAATTAATGTGAAAAGGGAACAAATTTCTAAGGAAAATACTTTTCACAACCAGGGGAATTCTTACAGGGCTATCATTCCACACTGAATAATCAGAAAAGGGGAAAACATTTCGAGGTTAAAATTATTCATGATAGGGGTGAATATTTTGTGTGTCCTTTAGCTTTTATAACATCTCTTAATCGGGATAGCATGAATTAGGTCTATTTTGTTGTTATATACATATGTATATTGTATATTCAACGTGTTGGAATGTTTAAATTTTTTTTGTTTTTCAACTTTTTTTTAAACTTTCATCTTTTAATTTTTATTTTTCTTTATTGTTTTTTTTGCACTTCATTTCCATATCCATGGAATACGATTTTCCTTATTACTTGGGCGTAAAATGCAACAGATATATGTTGCTTTTTGTAAAAAATTAGTTGTTGTACAGGCACCACTACCTTGTTCAATGTGCCTTGGCTATAAATAAAGGTAAATTAACATTTGGAAAATATATGGCGAAAAAAGCGTAATCACTTTTTATAAAAATTATTTCTTTTTTTATTTAATTATTTATTTTTTTCAAATTGAATTACTAAAAAATCTTAACACAAACATTTTTTCGTATTATTATTTGTTTTTAAATAATTTTGTAAGAAATGTTGACATAAATAGAAATATATCAATAAAACGTTTCAGTAAGATTGTGCTTACGCTTTTTTTGTCAATAATTTGACCAATTTAATTTAATGAACTTACCTTAGCAAACATACGAACATGAGTTAATTCCAATCCATATAATTTGCTTTAAAGCAGTCATGAGCTTGTCATGGGACTTTTGTCCCCGATCAACTCACACGTATCTTACGCTCTTGCTTTTTGTCTTCAAAGAGGCAGTGGCGAATGCACATGTATGGTATATATACGCAAATTTTTTTAAAGAACAGACAAATAATAAAATAGTTTCTTTGGCTTTTCCTTTTAGTTGTCGTATGGACAGTCAGGCTGAGATCAGGGCGCTCTCCGGCGTCTACTCGAAATCGCGACTGGTGTGTGATTGCCGGGCATCTCTGAACGAGATGGCGAGACATTCAGACTTGGAGATTGTCTGGATAAGAGGTCAATCGGATACCCGGGGGAACCGTATGGCAGACGGACTTGAGAAGGCTCTCTCTTCAGAAATGAGGAGATTGAGCACTCAGTTGGGATGCCACTCTCCTCTTGCAGACTTATGGCTCTGCGGTAATTGTTGGGCAGGGCACAGCTACAGTGGGATGATGAACCCACTTGCTCTGTATCGAGACAAATCTGGCCCCTATATGATCGCCCTCGCTCGGAGTCTATTATAGGGATGCCGGACACGTAGGTCACGGACACGGACATGTAGGTTGTTCATTTTCTGGATTACTGATGGGTATCACAATGGGATTAATATTGGAACCAGGTGGGCAGGACGTGTCTGCCTACCCGTCGTAACTAACTAACTAAGATATAATTTCATATATGGAATTTATAACAGTATTGGCTGAATATAGACCGACAAAAAAAGCTTATTTTTCGCACAATAGAAAATATTATTTCGTAAGCTTGGTTATAACGAGGCTTTAAAATTTAATTGTGCATAATTTAATAATAAGTCAAAAAAAAAATTGTTAAATTGTTATTACAGCAAATTTGTATTCTATTACCAAGTGTATAAATTCAAAATGCAAGATTTACAAAATGATTTGTATTTTGAAGGGTAAATATCTGTTATTTGATTTCACTTAGCCACTGAACGAAATAGAATAAACAACAAAGTTTTTTTGTTTGGTCTACTCACCGAAGCTTATACTGAATATATTCCATCGATCTCAATATCCGTTCTAGTTAACGCTGAAATGTTGCAAGACAAAATATCATGTTCGAAATGTTGCTGGAAAGTCATAATTTTTTTTGCAGTTTCAATCATTACTGGCGGTAAAAATCAGAGATATTACGACAAATCAAAGTTCAAGCTTTGGTCAAAAACTTGAAGCCATTATATTTCACTATGATAAAGTTTACCCAGTTACAAGACCAGTTGAACTATTTAGAAAATAGTCTTAGCCGCCTTATAGTTCAGATGCCGCCCGTCCAACTTCCATTTGATTCGTTCTTTATTAAATTAGAAGTCTATTGGCACGAAATACTAAAGGTCATAGTATACCATAGTCACAACAAAAGCCAAAAGTTTGCTAAAAATACCGTTTTTTAAGTTATACGCTCAATAAGAACCTGAGTAATAAAAGTTAAATTAAATAATTTTTTTTTTTCCAGAAAAAGTAACCAAGATAGAAAAGAAACCATATCGAAGAAAGAAATAACCAAATTCGGTTAGAAATACCTAAAATGGCAACACTGGTTATCAGTGAAATAACGAGAAGTGCACATGTGCAGTGGTGTATGTTGACTTTTTAAAATTTTTTTTTAAACATTACCTTTACTCTCTCTAAAAGAGAAATTTCCATGTTCTCACTAACACAACTACATTTTACTTTTGCACGTCACTGCTTTAAAGTGAAATTACGATTTTGTTCAAGTTACTTACTTATTGAGGTAATTCAAAACTTTTTGCGATGACTCCTAATAACACTGGTCTACAGCAAAAAACACCTTTAAATAAAAATATATGGGCGTGGCAAATTTTTCGCCAAAATATGGTAGTTATGTCAATATATTTCATCATAACTCGAAAATGACGTGGCCGATTTTGATGCCAGTACAACCAAACGTTTATAAAAAAAATTCCTATAAATCACTTGAACATCATTTTTTTGTATTTTCAATAGTTTCGGAGTTATTTACATCTTAGTTGCGGAAAAAATTCTTTTTGCCAAAATTAGAGCAATTTGTTTTTTTTTTTTTTTCAAAATATCATAAAAATTTTTCAAAATGAAAGTTTTAGATGTTAAGCATTTAAATTAAAGCTTAAAATGTTGAGAATAAAATAAGCTTTAAATCATGAAAATCGGTTGGCTATTGTTATAAAAAATTATTAGAACATAAATTTTACGTATTTAAGCTAAAGACAGATATGTTGAAAGTAAAATAACCCAGCCAGGTACCTAACGTTAGGGAAAAATTTGTAACACATTAGTAGACAACACACAAATATAATGAAAGGAAATGTCTTGTAGGAAACAATACATACGCATATATATATATATATATATATATATATATATATATATATATATACATATATACATATATATATATATATATATATATATATATATATATATATATATATATATATACGTTTTTCTTTGATGAATCAGTAAAGAGTCGCCATTCAAAATGATGACTTTCTTCTAAATTAAAAGCAGTCTCCCTTCCTCCATGCTGATGTGATATTAGGTCGTAGTAAATCAGCTGCAGTTGTGATATCAATTCGTAAGGTATCCGCCAGTAAACCACAAGTTACACAGGCTACAAGCTACATTCAATATATTTTCCATAGGGCTGTTATGGTATATTTCGATGTCGTCAACGGTGTTTGTGACGTTGCTAATTTCATCGAAATTTTCCCTCAATCAGGGAAACTCAGTTTTCGTAATAGTCCGCATCATCACAAAATACTTAGTCGCCATCTTTGCTGAAATAGGTCAAATCTTCTTGTCTATATCGCAAATATGAGGCTTTCGTGTTCTTATCTAACAAATTCCATTACTGTAATCTTGACGCAAAAAGTTCTGTCTTTGATTTAAGAGTTCTTAGTCTCGAACAAGATCATTCAGATCACACTGCTTTATAAAATGAGGTTTTCTCTAAGGACTTTTATATGCTGGTGAAGAAGTACCAACAGATGAGTAACTGGATTCACTCCGAATAGAAACGTCATCTTTTTCATTAACCATTTCGTGACGTTTAGGAGGCATTTTAGGTAAAGAAACATTATTGTTTCGAATAGCTGGTCGTCGGGCAGATGAAATATTCGGATATATGATTTTGTTATTTGTTCTCGTAAATTAACGTATAGCGGCCATGCAGAAATAACAATCATGTTCGTAATTTTGTGGTTCATTCCATATCATTGGTTTTTATAAATTACATGATCTTTCTATCGTCGTCAAGACAACCTCTTAAAGCTCTTGCACAGGTCTTACATCATATATTTGGCAGCCAATATTTGTTTCTTTTATAGATAGGAAATCCAAAGTAATGTTTATAAGCATTCTTAATTTGGGATGTAATTGTATGGCGTTGTGATTTAAAGTTAATTCCCTACAAATGCAGCAAAACAAATCTGGAGAATTTTTGCAAGTCAAAGCCCTTCACGTACTATAATCTAAATCAAAAATCCATTATAAATAAGCTAACTCTATGTATAAGTTTTGTAAAACACTTACCATAATAAAAAAATATATAACGGAAATAGTCCTTAGAGTACTTTTCAATATTAACTTTTGGTTTTGATAAAATCAAATATCGGATAGAATTTGTCGTTTCGGTTTCGAAAGCAAGTGTTGAGTGATGGAAAAAAATGTGTTATCTTTCTTAAAAGTGCATTTTATACTGGGTTTTTTACCACAGTAATGAAAAATCTTATTCTTAGAATATTTTTTCCGCTATTTTGCAAAAAAACGTTTTTTCGCTAATTTTGAAAAAAAAAAACATATTCTTTTGCTAATTTTGGTCAAATTTAGGTACCTTCGTTTAATTTTGAATAAAATCGGCAATAGCCAACCAATTTTCATGATTTAAAGCTCATTTTATTTTCAACATTTTAAGCTTTAACATCTGAAATCTGAATATCTGAAAATTTTTTTATGACTTTTTGAAAAAAAAAATTGCTCTAATTCTGCACAAAAATTTTTTTTTTCCCAGCTAAGTTGTGAATAACTACGAAACTGTTGAAAATACAAATATGATATTTAAGTGATTTATAGGAAATTTTGTTCTGAAACGTTTAGTTGTACCTGTATCAAAATCGGTCAAGCCGTTTTCATGTTATGGTGAAATATATTGACATAACTAACAAATTTTGGGCGAAAAATTTGCCACGCCCATAAAAAAATTTGAGTCCGATGGGCAAAAAATTGAAAACGGATTTGAATTCAGCGCATCAAAATCATTATATATCATATAGTTTTATGTATTTTTTGTTTTTTGTAGATCATCCCATATCACTAGATATTATATTAATAGTAGCTTTATCCATTTATCATTGCCCGTCTCCATATATGTAGTATGTAAAGGGAGGGCAAATTTGAGGTTAGGAAGTAAATTGAATAGAAAAAACATTTCTTTTTCAACAAATTCAATTTTATTCATACCAATATAAAATAGAAATATAGGAATTAATAATGGAATATGATGTCGGCAAATGTCCACCTCTAGCACGTCGGCAGACGTCTGATCTTTTCACAAAATTTTGAACTACATTTTGCAACAAAGCTTCGTTATCTCGTCAATGCAGCGCCGAATTTCATCTTTCAGAGTATCAGTTGTTCACGTAAACCCGGACTTTCAAGTGGCCACAGAAAAAATAATCCAGCGGCGTTAAATCACATGAACGAGGCGGCCAATTGACATCGCCTAATCGAGAAATTACGCGACCGGGAAATTTTTCATGCAATAACTGAGTTGTTTGACTGGCTGAAAATAAAGATCACCAATGTCAACGTTAGCCAATTGTGGCCACAAAAAATTAGTTATCATGGTTTAGTAGCATAGATAATTCACGGTGACGGCGTTTCCTTGCTCATTTTCGAAAAAATACCGGACGATGATGCCGCCTAACCACAAACCGCAATAGTCGGCCACTTTCTTTGGGTGTAATAGTTTTTCGATGACTGTTTTCATATGTATGTGACAATTTTGTTTATTTACATAACCGCCTAATTGAAAATGGGTCTCATCACTAAATATGACTTTGTTGAAAAATGCGTTGTTTTCGTTCAGTTTTTCAAACAGCCAATTCACAAACGTTCGACGCAAACAATGGTCGGCTGGCTTTAATTCTTGAACGAGTTGAACTTTATAAACATGAAGACAAAAATCTTTATGCAAAATATTGCGCAAAGTTCCTCTGGTGATGCTCAATTGTTGCAAACGTCGACGAGTTGATGTTCCAGGCTCATTATCAACACTTTGCTGTACAGCGGTTATGTTTGCATCACTAAGGCCACTACGAGCATATTGTTTTGATCTATTGTCAGCAACAGTACCGTGAGCCTTGAATTCAGCGATTAAATTACGTACAGCGTTCTCAGAAGGAGCTTGATTACGAGAAAAGCTTTTCGAATTTTATGCAGTAATACAGTCAAACTTTCACAATTAAAATTTTTTGCTCAAGAGTGTAGCGTTCCATAGTTAAAATTTCTCAATTTTGTACTAACTAAGTGAAAATTAATATTTCATCATTTGACGGCAAATTTACTAACCAAATTTGCACACCCTATATTTTATAAATTCCATTTTTCCGTTTTTTTGCCACCTCAGTCTTTTTATATTTTATTATAATGACAGATGTTTACCCTCCAAAATTCCGTATTTGTTATTATTGACACAAACCATATGTGATAGTTATACCATATGTTGTCCAAATCGACATTATTAACTTGTATACCAAATAAAAACAACAAACAATTATATAATAGTCCCTAAAATAAAAGTATTATAATTAATTCAGCACCATATTTGTGGAAAAAATAAAAAGAAATAAAATTGAAATTAGATAATAAAATAATATTATTGATAGTTTTTATTTATTTATTTTTTTTTTTTTTTTGTTATTTTATGTACGTGTAATCCAGCCAGCGTTTTTAAATAATTTATATACCATATCACGCGGAATCTTTTCTGCCTCACGATCAATAACTGGCATTTCCTTATCTGTAAGCCACGATTCTTTTGCAAGCGCGGCTGCAATATGTGGATTCTTGTAAAATCGGCTACTTTTTTGAAGGTCTGGAGGTAATTGTGATTCGCGAACAGAGTTTGCAACTACTGATGGGTGTGCATACGGCTGTGAAACAGGTGCCAATTGTTGATGATAAAAGAATTGCCCGTTACATAATGCTATTGAAATGACAGGCAGTGTTAGAAGTGCATAAACTGATTTCATGGTTCTGAAAAAAATGTTTTAAATTGTAAATTATTTACAAATATGTATGTATGTATATTCAAAACTTTATTAAATTGCGCAATATATTAGATATACAAAGTTTATATTTTTAAGCTTGAAATTCAAATTGATATTTTTAAACTTCAGTTTTTTTGTACAGTGGTTGTGGTTTCATTATTGTTATAAAAAACCCAAAAATTTCTCTAGTTTTAAAAAAAAAAATTTTTCTCTAATTTTGGTCAAAGCTAGGTACTTAAGCTAGGTACTTAATTTTGCTAGGCATTTAATTTTGAATAAAATCAGCAATCAGCACTGATTTTCATGATTTATAGCTTATTTTATTTTAAAATTTAATTTAAGTGCTTAACATCTAAAAAAAAAATTGATCCTGATGGAAAGAAACTTAAAACGGATTTGAATTCAGCGCATATTCCATATAGTTTTATTTAAAGAAGTTTTTGCTGTACACCAGTGTTACCTTCGTATTAATTACCTTAAATATCTTTTCATTGCTCGCCACCAGATAAATGCAACTGTATTTGTATAGTCATCGAATTTCTGTTAAATTTTCCTTCAAAATACTTATGTATTTGGTATAACTTTCGTTTACTTTTTGTTTTAATTTGAATTATGATTTAACAAAAGGTTTTAGTTAATTTAATAAGTTTGTTCAAATTTTAATTTTCTTCAATAACTTATTTACTATAATTGAATATGTTCGGATAAATACTTCTAACTTATAAACTTAAATTAAGCGTTGGGCGTTGCGTTGATATTTGTCTAGCGTTGACGCTGAAGTGACATACCCAAATAAAACCGTTACAGCCAAGCCTATATGAATGAGATTGTATAATGCAAATCAAAATAGCACGGCGTCAACGCTTTGCAAATTAAAAATCCAATTTTGAAAACTCGTAAGAAATTGAAATTGGCTGCAAAAATAAAAAAAGTAGTGCCGTTTTAGCTTCAATCAGTATTGTGGAGACATATTCTGACGTACATTTAAATAGAGTCAATTAATTTTCAAAATTGATATATCGGATTTGGTGTTCACACGTAGCGCAATAATGTATACTCAATTAGAATTTAACAGCTGAAAATGTTTGATATTTTTTGTGAAATCTTAAATTTGTAATTTGAAACAAAATGAACAAAATTTTAAACATGCGTTTACATATAATTTTCTTGAAATTTTCGTATACGTCCCTGTAGAAAATGCAGCTACTTCACATACCCGTATAATGTGTTCTCCACAAGGAACTAGGACCAGTTCAAACGTAACCCAAATGTATGGAAAAAACGTGCTCCTTTTAACATTGCTATGTCATATATGACGTTCATATAACCCATCCCTGCATCATATTACTATAATCCCAAAAATACTTTATGCCACTTCTCTACTCAAACTAAGGTTAGTTTCGTAACTACTCCAAGTCATTACTTCTTAGGACAACTTTTGAAGTTATTTGTTATTGAAACTACTTTGTATTATTTGAAACTACGTTATGTTCATTTTCTATGAACCACCAACACTAGGTTGGTTTTAAAAATACACTATGTGAATACTCCATGGAATACCACAGGAGATTAGTATAGAAACGACTCTTCAGTATAAATACTTGAAATACCCCTTAAAATTTAAAATTATATACCTAGCTTTTTATAATGCATTTTTCTAAAAAATAATCTTAATAAGAAAATCAGTAAATATGTACAAAAATCTTAATTTACAGGAAAAAGATCTTATATGGCGGCAAACTTTTATCACAGAAAATAAATTGATGCACCATTAATGCATACAAATGTGAGGCAGCATTACCTCTTATTTGCAAAACAAATTTTAGAGTAAAATAGTGAATTTAGATTGCTTTAAAGCGCTAAATTCCATAATGTTGTACAGTGATGCTTTTAGGAACATGCACATATATAAAAATAAATGTGTGTTTGTATGTTTGTTTGTTGGTTTGTGCCTGATGGACAGCTACACGGCTGAACTGGTTTTCTTAAAATTTTACAGTTTCCATCTGTATCTCTGGAAGGAACTATAAGCTACATAAATTTTAAAAATTCTAACTGGGCGGAGCCATAGAAAATTTATATTTATTTGTCTATATCTTCAAAAGATAGGAAAGATTCTCCAAATTTGGCCCAAATAGATTCATATATAAGGCAAATCATCAGTCAAAAAGTGGGCGGGATTAAAAAAGTGGCCGGGGTACCACCTATACAATGTAAATATTGATTTGAGTACATCTCGAGAACGAGTAACGGCTAAAGTTTCAGAATTTGGTATTATTGACTTCATGGTCAATACAAATTATCTGGCAAAAAGTGGGCATGGTACCTTTAATACAAACTAAATATTGATTTCATTATATCTTGAGAACGGTTACAGCTAAAGCTTCTGAGTTTGGTCGGAATGACTTCATAGTCAATACAAGTCATCAAGCGAAAAATGAGCGGTATTGGACAAGTGGACGGGTACCTCCCATACAAACTAAGTATTTATTTCATTATATCTTGAGAACTGTTAAAGAAAAAGCTTCTGAGTTTGATCCGAATGACTTCATAGTCAATACAAATCATCAGGCCAAAATTGGTCGAAATTTGACAATTGGGTGTGGTACATCCCATATAAGGGAAATATTTTTTTTATATCTTCAGAACGGCAATAATAGAAGTTTTGAATTAAGTTCAAACAACGTTGTGAACAATACACACATCTCAGTCAGTAACTGGGCGAGATTGGATAAGTGGGCGTGGCACTTGTCATTCATACTAAATATTGCATTTTATATGTGTGGATAACAATAACTATCCACATCGATTGAAAAACGGGAATTACAGAAATCACACTGGATAAAAGCTATCTATATAAGTGTACTATACAGTGTTACCACTTTGTGTGTAATTACACATATAGTGTGTAATTTTACGTTGTATGTTTTCTATAATCGCTATATTTTGAAGTTTTGTCATGATATTTGACGTATGAAATTTTCTCTTCTGCAAACAAAATGAATTTAATCATAAAAATACAAAAATCATAAAAATACAAAAACTTCTGTTATGCATGGGAATAGTTTGGAACTTTATGTATATTGAATGCTAGTGACGGCATTTCAAATTTTTTGATGGTTAAGTGGTCAAATTTGTTTATCTCAATATTTGAAAAGAAAATGTAAATCAAAGTGCAGATAAAATGGGTAACATAAGCAATTTCCTATTAAAACAAGACAACGATCTCAAGCAAACATCGGATAATGAAGGTTTGGTGGATCTATACCTGACCCAAACTTACAGAGAAATCTGCGCAGAGTTTTTCAGAAAAAATTAACCACTCTAGTTTAGCTTTAGATGACATTATTTCAAGTATAGTACTCTATATATAGTACTCTATAAAGCCTAAAGAATGCTAAATTTGTTAAAATAAATTCCTAGGTGCTTACTGACTATTATAGATTACAAAGGATATGTAAACTATTACTAATTGTTCGAGTATCGCATTTTAAACATTCATACTTTGCTTTGATCAATTATGCGCTTGGCTCAAAAAACGTACATTTATTATTGGATAAAATGATGGTTTTCTTATTATTCACAAGGGCTCAAATTTGATGTATAATTAATACCCCGAAAAAAATATATATTTAGTTTTATGTTTAGAAGACTTTTCTATGACAAAAACTCTTGTTCGATTGTAGCTTGGAATCACTGTATGTGTGTCATTTTTCTTCATATGTGTAATTTTGATGCCGGTTGTGTGTAAAAATAAATGTGTATTTATTGAAGACGGTATGCAGCTTAAATGTAGGACCTGCAGTGTATTCATGGAAGGAAGAAATGTGTGAATTTTGACCGGAAGGGGCAAAAATGGTAAAAATGTAACTAAGATAGCAAGATAATAATTAAGATGGGTGTAGCGAAGCATACTGGGTTTTGACAAATAAGAGAACAAAATAAACAGCAGTTGAAATTAAAACGAACTATGTAGTAACTTTTTTCAAACTTATCCTAATTATAGGTCCAGAATTGTTAAGTCCATTATTTTTAATGTTCTTGTATATCTGTTGTATTATGATACAGTATACACACACTCTTTTTCCATTGACTGTTAAAAAAATTTAATTTTACGACTCGAATTGCTCTTTGTATTTATTTTTTTTTCAATACAATTTATTTATTATTTCTATACAATTATTATTTTTTTTTTTTAAATTAATTGTTATATTTTATTTTAATTTTTTAGTATACAAAATCTCAGGGTGAATTTAACAAGGTGATTTTGTTTTAAAAAGACTATAACGTTTTATCAAAATAATGCAACACTGTAGTAAACAAATTAACTGTGTCAACATTATTTGCTGTCATATTCCATTTCGGTTTTAAATCAAATTGTGTTTTTATATAGAAATTTAAAAGTATTTTAAAAATTAAAGTTAATAAGAAATTTAAAAATAAATAAATATTATATGTATGTTGTTGAATTGGTAAAATATGTCCTGCAATTATTTTGCACACCCTGTGGAAGCTTTTATAGGCTCGAAGATATATCGTAATCATTACTTGGTTCGCAGGAATAGACTATGAAACGTATATATTTTAATGAATGGTAAGTATAAGCAAACGAAAAACTTTGCTTTAAAAGGGCAAAATACGCGTAATTTGAGAAGGTCACTAATTTTGCCCGTTTTCCTACGATTTCAGTCTCTCCCAGTTTCAATTTCGAAAAAATCACAACCCATTGCACTTTCGTTCGCTGGATATATTTGTCTTAACAAAATTAAATAAGTTGCTAATACGTGATTCGTTCATAGCAAAATATATATACAAAATTATTATTAAATTTATCATTGCGTATTGAAGATTAAATTTGCCTTCATTCCTATTGTGTTTTTGTTTTAATTAGAGTTACCAAGAATAACCGCATACGCACATTTATAAGGCAACATTTAGGAATAATTATTTTTGTTACAAGGGTCCGCCATCTAACGTTTTTTTTCGACTAGTGCTTTTTTTTGAATGGTAACACCTAGCTCATGTCTGATTTGACAGATAATTAGTTTTATCCTTCCGCTGAACGAAAATGGGTGTATACGCTTGAACAACGCTGGGAAATATTGCGTGCGATCGACTTACAGAAGATGTCGATTTTGCCAAAAAAAATCATCTTTTCAGATGAAGCTCATTTTGATCTTGGCGGGTATGTAAACAAGCAAAATTGTCGCATTTGGGGCACAGAAAACCCGCACGCATACATTGAAAAGCCGATACACAAGACGAGTCTCTGTTTGGTGCGGATTTTGGTCCAGAGGCATATATGGACCATTTTTCTTCGAAAATTAGCAAGGAGTGGCCGTTACAGTCAATGGCGATCGTTATCGAGCCAATTTTTGTTCACAAAAGGATATATGCAAAATTAGGTTTCAACAGGACGGCGCTACGTGCCACACAGCTGAAGCTACACTCGATGTTTTGCGCCCTGTTTTTGAAGATCGCATTATCAGCCGCAGAGCTGATGTCCTTTGGCCACCTCGGAGCTGCGATTTGACACCGTTGGACTATTACTTGTGGGGTGCCGTCAAAGATAAGTGTTACGCCAACAAGCTGTAGACAATTGACGCTTTAGAGGACAATGTTCGTGAAGCCATTGGTGAAATACAGCTGCACACAATCAATAATGTGCTTAAAAATTTGACCGATCGTGTAGGCACTGCATGGCCAGCCGAGGCAGCCATTTGAATGAAATTATTTTCCATTATTAACCGGAAGGATTGTACTTTCAAATAAAAAGAGAAATTTGAGAAAATATTCAGTAGTTTTTTTATAGCATTTTCAAAAAAATAAAATAAAAAATTATTTGGCGGACCCATTATTTTTAATTAGATTCTTGTTATAAAAGAGCATCAATAGTGTTCCTTTTGTATATATTTTTCAATAACTTTTTTACAATGTTTTTATAGAGATATGGACAGAAATATTAAAAAAAATTGTTATTTTAGTTGCTTCAAATTGTGTCAAACAAAAACTGTTGTGTTTTATGTTGAAACTACATATGTGTGTTTAAATATTCGATAATTTTTATTTGTTCAGACAGATATCAAATTAAGTCAAATAAAAATATCCGAAAACATGGTTTTTCTGTGTTCACATTAAAATATAATAATATTTAACAAACAAAAATATTTGGTCAAACTGTTAAAACATATAAGTTTAATTTTTGAAAAGTAATTACAGTATGCAGGAGGAAAAATGTTTTTTAATAGACAGAAGTTTTTATACCATACATAAAGAAAAATATTTTTAAAATTTAGAGTCGATTTTAAGATATGTTTTTTATAAAATTATTGTGTTATTGTATTACGTTGTTCAACCGTTAGCTTAAATTACTACTTGCATACGTCTTGGTATTGATACGACCAATTTTTAGGAGTAATTTCTTACCAACACCTTTGAGAAGCTTCTTTTAACGTTTCTACACTGGTGACGACAGCACCAGCAAGTTTTCGCTTTTAATATCCCAGACGTGTTCAACGAGGTTTAGGCCTAGCTAACCTAAACTCTGTCTAAAATTCTGTCAAATACTTAATCAACATTATAGCCACATGTACTTTATGAATAGTGTTAGTGAGAACATGAAAATTGCTAACTGAGAGTTGAGTTGAATGGGTAACTATTATTATTAGTATCTGGATGAGTTTATTTTTTATTAAAAATATAAAAATTTTTATATTATTGAACTTCAAACGACAAAGGTACTAAATCGAAGTCCAGCACATAGTTAAAAAGTGTAAATCTTAACAATTTCTGGCAACTGCGAAATGCGAAAATATTTTTCTTAACTACATAAAAACGGAAATCCCCAATAAGAATGACAGTTTTTTTATTCTTCAACATTAATTAAAAGTGTGTTACAAACTGATGTTAACAGTCGAAATAAGTATATTATGGTAAATAAAGTTAAAAGTGAATATTACTTTCGAAGTTGTATTAAAGTTAAAGTTTAAAGAACAAATTTGAATTATCTGCGTTGTTTGTGGCTAGCTAGCATAAAAAGTTTAAATTAAAGCAAAATGAATACAAGAGGACAAGAAAAGTTATATCTTCTTGATCATGACGCGAGCCAGATAATTGGTGCCATATTACCCTCCAATGTGCGAGTTGCGAGTATTATTCCATAATATGCGCAAAGTAAAATTAGATTTGCGAGCAAGTGCATCTCTTGTGGTAAGAGAAATAGAAAATTTGTGGTATAAAGCAAGAATTCTAGTAAGAGTTTCGACAAATGCGTTTCAAAAGTGGAAAGTTTATACTTTGAACGGAAGAAATGCAGAAAAATTGCAAGCGCCGAACATTATTGCAAGAAACCCGCGAGAAGGAACTCTCGGAATACCTTTGAAATTCTTTTGACGAGCGTTTTTGACGACAAAATGAAGAAATCGTCTGGCCACAGTGTACAAATATTTAACAAATTTAGAGAAGAGTGGGCAGAAATAAAAAAGTCTTTTAAATCTGGAATGGTAGAAGTGCAAGTAAAAAGCATACTAGGCGATATGGAAGATATAGTTGAGTTTGTTTTCAGTACCATAAATGATTATGAAGAACTTCTCCAGTTGGCTTTAGTTTTCCTTAGTAGAGTCGGTTCCAAAGTTTACTTTCCGCGTCGGATGTCTAAGGCCATTTATATATTAAAAATATTTTTATTTAGAGAGCACTTTACTCGTACGTGATTCTGAAAAAGATAATTAGAGACATATGTATTTTAATAGTGAAAATATATTTAAAAGCTTGCATAAAAGTGTCAATTGCTGCTGAAGCCCCTAATCAAGATTTAAATTAATTCAAAAATTTATGTTTATGGTCTGGTGGATGAAAATATAAGTAAAAAATTAGTACAGAAATTTTGCAACCATTTGTGGTACTTATCACCAGAAGCTGTAGGCTTGGCCTTTGTCGATGAACAATATCTAATAAATCAAGTGAATTTATGGTGGCTGCTTTACAAAAGCCTAATAAATTTGACACCAAAAAGTTTAACATTCCCCCTCCTAACATAAGCCAGTTCATGTGTAAAAATATTGAGGATTTTAATACAGAAAATACTTTATATTTCTTCAAAAGATTTTCTATTTCAATGGATTTTTTAAAGAAAGATCAAAAAAGATCATACCGACAGTGTTTACAATGCAGGCTTGAATATTGTAAGTAACCTAAAAGTTGTTAATGACACTGCAAAATGAGCGGTAAAGCTGATGGAGGAATTTAATCAAGTGTTGTCACATGTGACAAGTAAGAAAAGCAAATAATAATGCGAGCAGTTACAGATTATATAAAAAATACCCTCATTCGACCAAATCTACCCTAAACAATTAATACGGTAAATGCACGAATAAATAAGTATAAAACAAAAATCTAATTAATTGTAAACAGCTTTTATAAGTATTTTTTTCAAACTTATTTTTGAAAACGTATCAAAAAAATAATATTTTTCTATATTTGATACGTACACATATCTAAAACAAATGTTAATAACAAAGATTGCCTTCAATTATTAATATATTAAACTGAACCTTTTAATTTTTTGTTAAAGTTTTCAAACTTAGGGAATTAATGGTATTTTTGCAGAATTGTTTAGAAAGTATTGTAGTGTGACAAGTTTTTAGGGACTTTGTTTTAAAACCCATTGGTTAACTGCACTCCAGTTAAAAATAGCTAAACTTATTTGAAAGGCTTTGCACATATATACCATTTGTATTGATTTTGTTGATATTGGGCATACATCAATAATGAATGAGCGACGCATTCCCGTTATGCGATCCGAACAATCCGAGGCTTTTTTTACCTTAAGCCAGCACTCAGGGGACGAACACTACTTATGAAGTGCATTGTGCTGGTACTAGGAAAATAGGTTGTGGGAAGGAAGACAGAGGGAGTAGTGTTTATGGACGTTTGATTTGAACCTATCCATATCGTAAATGACAGGAAAAACTTTCTCAGGAAGAGCGTTCCGCAAACGAACGGTGCGGCTAAAAAACGAATTCTCTCTATAATGCGTTGCGCGATTATTCGGACAATCAACTACAAAGGGATGTTCTCTATGGGAAAAACGAGTACTGCATGAAAATATATGATTATGCGGAATCAATTCCTTCATTTCGTTAAAACACACTACGTTATAGTACCGATAGAACAATGAAACACACGCCACATTGTGACAATGCTCTAAGGAATCAACTCTATCGATTCCTTAGGGCTACACTACCGTCATTAATAAGCATCTTCGCCCTCTCCTGTATGCAGTCGAAAAGCCACAAAATAGACTTTGAAGCACCGCCCCATACATAAGAGTTGTATTCCATTTTGGGTCAGATATAGGTCTTGTTAATATTGAAAATGTCAGATGGAGTGAAGTATTTGTTGCACCTTCTTAAAAAACCGAGGCACTTGAATGCTTCCTTCGACACACTGAAATTTGATCGTTTCAACGTACATCACAATTAACCCTCATGCCCAGAACATCAAGAGCATCTGACTCCTCGATATCTACATTACTCATAGTCACAGACGACATCACACCACCACGTCTGTGTGTCAGAAAACAACATTGGATTCGCATGACTCCACTCTGAGATTTTCGCCAAGTCACTTGTGAGTTTGTCATTCATATGTTGCCTTTTCGCTCCAATCTCCAAAAGGCTCGGCCTACAATCAAAAGAATATGAATGACAAATGTTGCTGTCGAAATACATCGAGAGAAATGACTACCAACGCCAAAGGCAGTAAGTTTCGATACTATCGCGTCATGCCAAACGCTATTAAATGCCTTGGAAATATCTAGAGCCACAGCTTTGCTCTCACCAAAGCCATGAATGGACTTGTTCCACCTCTCGGAGAGTACCGCCAGCAGGCCGCCAGTCGAGCGGCTCATACGGAAGCCGTATTGACGATCGCTTAGCAAATTGTTGGATTCCAAATATTTCACAAGATGATGATTCACCATACTCTCCATAACCTTGGAAAGTGCCGAACAGCCTGCTATTGGGCGGTAGTTTTCCCTTTCTAGGGATTGGCTTTACATTAGCCACCTTCCAGCAAAATAGAAAAATACAGGCGCGATATGACGCACTGAAAAGGTTGGCTAATGGACGAGCAAGTGTCGAAGAGCCCTGCTTCAGGACCGATGCTAGTATGCCATCCGGCCAAGAAGACTTGTTAACGTTGAGATTTGCAAGAACCCTTTTTACAGCACGGGCTCGAAAGTATATACTGGGCGTAGTAACTGATACGCTTTCGAGTGTGGGCAGTTGTTGGAGGCTCTCCGGCAAGCGAGAATTAATTACAAATAAAAGGTTTGCTTTTTCAATCGGGTTCGTGAATGCTCGGTCATTCTTTATAAGAACTGGAATCGAACGAGCGCTATTCCTAAGTCTTTTAACGAATTACCAAATACTTTTACTTCCCCTAGGAAAAGTAAGAACTTTAGCACGAAGGCGCTGATCGTAAAGAGCTTTTTCACACCTAAGTACTGCGGCACACAAAGATCTCGCCTTTTTGCGTAGCAAATAAGTAAGGTCGCATTTATTATTGCGCCAATTCCTGAATGCTGGTTGGATGGAATAAACATATTCACCTCAAGTCTTATTATTTAGAGGGAGTTACAACCGAAAACTTGCAAAAAATTTTGGCCAATACAGGTAAGCCGTACCCTAATATACATAAGCAAATGAATATAATTGGGAAAAAATAAAGTTAATTGAAGATACTGACGATAATCGTTATCAGTAAAAAGCAAAAATAAACAAGAAGAAAAAATATATATAGTAAAGAAAGAGGAAAATAACAAAACAAAAAATGACATATGTAATTGAGTATCTAAACCTATATAGTTTAGAAAAATATATATAATTTTGTGGTTTATGTATAGTATTAAAATATAATACTAACTCAAAAATCTTTTTAAATTCTAATCTAAAGAAAGAAGATGAAGAAAATGAAAAATTAGATAAAGTTGAAGTAATTAATTAAACTTAAAATTAATCTTATTTTATATCTTATATTATATTTTAAATTAAATTAAACAATAGAATAAACCACAATCTAGTATTGTAAGAGTTTAGCTTAAAAAACATATATATAAGCCCAAAAGAAAATTACCCAAAGAACATATAATTAAACGACTAATTATCTTAGGTAATATTAATTATTAGGCAATTTGATTGAACGGTTCGGTAATAATTAACCTAACTGAAGATTAGAAAGATACAATTTTGTAAGGATAGTTAATGATTAACTTCTTTAGTTAAATATTTAATTCTTATTGTTTTTTGTTTGCATACTTTTATGTTTAAACTCTTTTGAATAATAAACAATGAATTTTATAATGTTGAAATGAAATTTATTATCATACATAATCCTATTAATATATGAACAGTCAGTGTCATTAGTATTCAGCTTTACTAAAGAACTATATTTGCATCCTTTTAAATTATTATTTTTTACATTAAGAACATATTAAGGCATTTAGGAATTCATATAATAATATTACAAAGCACAAAAATAATTCAGGTACCATAACATATTATACGTCAATAATATTCGGTTTGTATCAAGAAGTAACTTTAATACAAAATTTAGTACTTTGTTGGGTAGTCCTTTTGTTTAGTAGCTACACTGAGACGATTTGGCATATCTTTTACTAAACTTTATGACGTTGATGTTGCTGTGTGTCTGCGAACAAGGATGTCCAATTTATCTCACAAAACCTCGGTTAGATTGAGGCCTGTGTATTGAGCAGTCGATTGGAGAACATTAGGACAATGATAGAGTAGTCATTCTTTAATTAAACTCAACTTTTGTTTGAGGTCTTCATGGTAAAATTTGAAAGAATTTCGGCGCAGTAGAAAAACAGTACATAAACTGAATATTGACACTGACTGTATCTTAAATTACAGAAAGGTTTTTATGTGAATGGCTGGTCTGGTAAGTGATATTTCATATTTGGGACTTCCTAGCATACAATTCACTGGGAGCCATGGATGGCTGAAACAATACCATACTGGAGTGGGCAACCTGTGGAGACAAGTCTATATCTACGTCTCCGTAGAAGATCCATAATCGAAGCATCCGATATGCTTAGATTTGCTGATGTGTCCGTCTGCTATACTATATTCAAAATACTCTTTCCTAATGCACTCGTTAACGTTTCATGTCACCACCGGTACTAAAAATTGAAAAGAACCACCCCCCATCCGGCGGCTAATGCCACGCATTTGACACAGTGTACCGCGTCCACACCCGGATGCAGTCACATACACTAGGCATCAAAAGTCTACGCTACTCAATTAATTCATAATTTTGTGCGGCCAATTCAAATTACATGTTAAGGAAGAAGAGGAGAACTCAATTCAATGTGATAAATACTTAAAGATTTACCATGCTGCATGTAGAAAGGTTGATAAAAGGCAATTACAACATCTTATAAGCATCAGGAAGAAAAGTATATGTGTCATGTGTGTAACAATGAAAATGGGCAGAATGTGAAATATGAATTGAATTCAATTAAAACTCAGCTTTTAAAATTGAATCAACTCGATGCACTGCAAGAATCTATGTCGTTTATGTCTAAACAATTCGATAATATTGTTAAGAGCATTGCGGATAACAAAAAAAAAAAAAAAAAAACAATGGAAACAATATAAAAGGAAAATAAAATATTGAGATCTGAGGTTAATGAATTGAAGCAAATAATTAGATATTTAAATGATGATCGCTTGAGAAATGATAGTCTGGTTAGTGGTGTTGAGGTGGCCGACAATAGTAATGCAGTAGAGGTTGTTATAAATGTAATGAAATCTCTGCAAAAAGTAATGGCAGCTAAGCTGAAACTTAAACAAAAAGAGGAGACAAAATAGTCTTTATAAATGATGCTCTTGGCAAGGAAACTTTGAATCTCTGAAGTCGGTAGGTTATCGGAGGGTTTATGCTTTAAATGGAAAAGTTTTTGTGAAAATGAACACACCACAGTTGATACAGTGTGCTGATGAAGTGGATCAACTTCTATTGGAATATGTCAAGAAGATTTCAACGTTTAAACAACAAAAATGCTGCAGATTCTGATCATCATAATGGTAACGGTGACTATATATTCCCATTATAAGATATCTCCCTTATAATTAGTATTTATTAACTATAGGTTTTTCTTCTTTTTCCATATATAGGAATAAATATTTTCGATCTATTGATTCTTTTCAAATGCATTTAAATGAAGTATTGTATCTTGCAATTTATGTATTTTTTCACTTAATATAAGAAGCATATCATCCTTTGAAAAGTTTAATAAGTTTAAAACATTAATAGCAAATTTATGCAAACTACCAACAATAATTTGTGTTCAAGAAACATGGCTGAAAAGCGAATTCATAAATTAATAATATTAATTGTATAATATACCCGGGTATAATAGTATTCATTGCTGCCGGAGTGATTCTTATGGTGGAACACCTATATATATAAGAGACAACATTCATTACAACATTGAAGTATGTGAGAGTCAAAACTTTATTGAAGCAATAGTAATGACATTAGAAGATCAACTTATCTTTGGTAAACCATTGAAAATTATGTCATTTTATAGATCACGAAAATGCAGCTTTAATACATTTTCAATGTATATTGAAAACATACTACAACGTTCTGTTTGATGTCCATGTATTACAGTTGTGGATTCAAATATAGATGTTTTGGAAGTATCACCCGCCGAAGACCTTAAGGCATTTATTGAAGCATATGACTTTGAAAAGTGTCACACGCTTGTTACTAGACCTTCTAGTGAACTATCTGCAGATAACGTTTTCAGTAATATATTTAACAGACTTCTAATTTTACGGAAATGTGAAACAAATTCTGCGCAATAATCTGAATTTCTTTGTTACTACTGGAGATTCATCAGCTCATGTAAATAAAATTATATCATGTGTGTCTAATGTAGTTTTAAGCTTAACAACTTTAAAAAAAAGAATTAGATATTTGAATATTGAAATAGCACCGTGGCTAAATGGAAATTTAAGAGCATTAATACGAATCAAAAAACAACTCCTAAAGGTTAGGAAAAGAAAATCAAACTTGGATTTTAAGGATAGATTAAAGCGGATAAGTAAAGTTATTAAAGTAGCCTCAAAAGACGCAATGAGATATTATCAGGTCAAATTAGAAAAAATTCAGAATAACCCTAAAAAATGTTGGCAGTTTTTAAACCGTACTCATAGCAGGGAAAATGTGCCTGAAGTAAAATTAAAGGATCTGCAAGAGTATACAATTAATAATGACGAAATAGAGGCAGAAAAACTTCTTATTTTATCTTATTTTATAAACTCCATACAAGACTTGAAGCAACGTATTACTTTTATTCCAGGGGAAAGTTGGAATGAGTTAAGGTCACTTCGATGTCATCATAACTTTTTTAGACTTCAGCATACTAAAATCAGGGAAACTCGGAAATTAGTTGAAAGCTTAGACGTGCAGAAATCACCTGGATTTAATAATATTTCACCTAAATTAATTGTTGAATGCCGTAACGAATTGGTTGCATATTTAGTTAATATTTTCAATAATACAATTAATACATCAATTTTTCCTGAATCATTGAAAATTCAAAGGACAATTCCAATTCCGAAAGAGCTATCCGCAAATACAGTAGAGAAATATCGCCCAATTGCAGCTTTATCAATAATAGATAAAATTTTTGAAAAACTTGTCTGTAAACAATTGACAGCATATTTAGAAGAGGAAAATCTTCTAACAAATGATCAATATGGTTTCCGCAAAGAATGTGGTACTGATATCAATCCCATAAACTATATTTGTGAATGTCTGGACAAGGGCTATGCTGGTACTGGAGGTTTATTCTACGATTTTACCAAGGCATTTGACCTAGTAGAACTCTCAATTTTAATGGCAAAATTTTTTTTTTTATGGTTTTACTGGGCGTGAGCTTTAAGAGCTATCTTACTAATAGAAAACAATTTGTTGAAATCAATTCGAAATGTAGTTCTATAGAATATGTAAAGTTTGAAGTGCCTCAGGGCAGTGTTTAAGATCCATTGCTATTTAAAATCTATATTAATGACATGCAGAACATCAGATTACAAGGAAAAATCTTTATGTATGCAGATGACTTATGTATTCTTTATCCATACAAACAAGGAAAAGTACTGCAATCATCCATTACTCATGATGCAGGATTAATTGCAAAGTTCGCAAGAATTAATAAGCTTGTTCTAAACTCAAGTAAAACAAAGTTAATAAGGTTTGGACCACATCAGTGTCAAAGTGGTGATTGTATGGTGATAATGAATGGGAAGCAGATAACAGAAGTAAACGTTGTAAAATACTTAGGGGTACACCTACAAAGTAATCTTGGTTGGCAGTCCCATATACAGTACATGAAATATAAAATATCTCCAGTTGTTGGCATTTTATACAAACTTCGAGATAAACTTAATGAAAGTTCAAAATTGATATTTAATTCCTTGATACAGAGCAATATTAATTATATGTCTCTTGTTTATGGACACAAAAGGAATGCCGACTTAAAATCCTTGCAGATTTTCTAAAACAAGGCTTTAAAAAATGTTTATAAACTGCCGAATACATTTTCCACCTTGCTTTTATATAAGGATGTGGCGCGTACTGTTTTGCCTATTTATGGATTGCACAAAATGCAACTTCTTACTTATGTATATAAGGGTATGCACAACATCGGATACCACACGATTAGATTGCAGATGAACCAACAAAATATAAACACTAGGCAAAGATCCAATCTACAGACAGTCAGGTGCCGTTTGGAAACTACTAAACAACGAATTGAATACAACGGTTGTTTGCAATATAGTAATATGCCAATTAATATTAAAAGTTCAAGCTTAATTTCCATATTCAAAAGAAGATTGAAACAATATTTGTTACAAAACGTTGATATGCTTCTACTGTATAACACTCCTAAAATATATATGTAAATCTTATAATAGTTTTATTATAATAACTATATGTACAATATGTGTAAATGTATGTCATTTTTTTCCTTCCTTTATTTATTTTTATTATTTTCTAATATTTAACTAAATATATATTCATTAGTACTTGTTGCCGGATAGCCTCAATAATGCCTTAATGGCGCTGAAGCCTATAATGTATGATTGTAATTGTAAATGAATTTGAAATAAAACGATAAAAAAAACCACAAAATTTTAAATATGAACTGTTCCTTATAGTATTGCCTTGTATTTCAAGGAGTCAAAACTCTACACTCATAACAATAAAAAGCAAAAAAAGTAATAATTAATCTAGTGTAAACATTAAATTAGTATCGAGATGGCTAGCTGCGGTACCTAAGAATATTTCTTAATCCATTTTACATATAATTTGTCAGATTCGTAGGGATTGAGATCTTCCTCCAATCTTCCTTAATTACAACCTTTCACATTGATTCACTTTATATACTCTGCTAACGAATTTTTTTCTGGTAATGCCCATAGCTATTCTATTTGGTTTATATTAGGTGATACTGGGGGTAAACAGCGTTCTTGCGACATTATAAAACAACCAAAGCTTGACAACATCAGCTGCATGCGTCTAGTCATTGTGTTGTTGAAAGATTTATTCCTCTGGCAACCCCAGTTTTTCAGCACTCCACTTTCGATTCTTTTTTAATACATCAAGGAAGGCATATTTGACCATCCTTGATGCTATTAGTTCGAAATTATCTACTTCACCAGCTGCCATACTTGCCCATTTGATTATACCTCTTCCACCATGATTCACAGTTAACAAGTTTTCTACATTAAGGGCGATTTCTGATTTTCTTTACACAATCTCTCTTGTTTGGATGTCAAAAATACAAAACTTGCTTTCGTAAGAAGAAATTACCGTTTTCCAAGACTCTGCTCGTATATTAACGTATTTATTTGCGAATGGTATACGGTTTTACGGTTAACTAACGAAATGAACGGCTTCTTGCAGGTCACACGACTACGATAACAAGTTTTTTTGATCCTTTTTGCTGTGGGTACCAATGTTGTCAACTTTTAAATTTTAAAAAGCACTAAGGTGAGAATTAAAACGCGTAATTTAAAAAAGACACTAAATTTAAAACTTTGTTTAGTTTTAGTTATACCATATTAATGTTTATTATTCCATGGCAATGACGTGCTTTCTTTTTTGTCATGTTTGTTCATTTTGTTTATAAAATTTGTGTGTGTGGTTTTATTTTTTTGATTTTTTTGTGATCTGTTTTCTATTTTGATTTGAGAAACCATTAATATATGTAGATGTTTATTTTTCATACTTATATTTGCAGTTGCCATATTGTGTAGTGTATATTATTTATACACTAGTCAGAAATAGTTTGCATACAAAACTTTTTATTTCATTCAGGACTCTGTATTTCTAAGAATTCGCAACAAAGTTTAAACTTTTTTGTCTTGTAATATGCCTTAAACCCCTGTAATATATTATAACCAAAATTTTTATTTGAAAAGAAAGTAGTTTCATTGCTAGGCATCATAATTAAAAAAGTGTACTTATTTACTTAGAAAAAGTGTTGCATTTTTGGTAAAATTTGTGTATTTGCTGTAAGAAAATGAAGTCTAATTTGTGAAATAATTTTTTTTTTTGCAATGGGTTCAAAAAGAAAAGCATATTTCTTGCCGAAAGAAAACTTACTACTTTTCTCAGAAGGCAAGAAAAAACCTTCGAAGAAGTTGCAGATAAGGTAGAGAAAATGCGCCCCTCTATCTAGAAAACCATCTACTTTTACAAAGTAACTAGCAACTTTGTATCAAAACCTTGTTCTGGCCGTCCTTCCAAATTAATTTCGAAAGAAAAGATACATCTCATCAACTCTGACGGCAAGATCCCGAAATAATAGTCTCAAATATGACTGAAAGCATTAATTTAAAATTGAACTGGAGTATATGTGATGCTAATTTTAGAAATATCATAAATCGAAACGGTTTTCTTGCTCGTATAGAACGTAAGGAGCCCTTTATTTCATTAAAAAGAGCCAAAGAAGAATGTTGTTCGGTAGAGAGCTTTCAAAAAAACCATTAAAGTTCTGAGAAAAGATTATATTTTTTGCAGGTTATTATTGAATTTGCAGGTTATTGAATCTACTGCGGCCAAGAGAGCTTACCTAGACATTCTAAAAGTCAACTGGAAGCAAAATTTAACAAAGTTGGTTTTTGGTAGTAATGTTTTATTTGAATAAGGAAACGATTCTAAGAACCCAGCCGATATTGTAAAATTTTAGATGCTTCATAATGTTCTCATTGATTATTTATAGGATCAGTTGAAGAAAAAAATTCTCCATCATGCTAAAATATCAAAATTTTATTGCTAATTGAATGAGAGGACATATCACTAGAAGTCACCACAAAACTGGTTTATTCTATGCAAAAAAGATTGGCTGTGGTTCTCAAAAGAACAGACCATCCAACTAAACACTAATTTATTGTTAATGCTATCACAAATAACCAAAAATAAGATTTTAAGAGGGTATATACACTTTTGTACGCAGACTGTTCCTGCGTATTTTTTTAACACAATCTTACTTTTTTGTAAATAAAGTTTATATAATCAATTTTATTTGCCGGATTTTAATATTTATTAAAACTGTGCAATATGATTTATTAAAAAAAATTAATTTAATATTCTTAAGAGCTTTTGTTGTGTCATTTTTTTGTATTATCTTAGACATAATGGTTTTGTACACAGACTTTTTCTGACTAGTGTGTATACATATAGGGTCCGTCAAATAAACTTTTTTTGAAAATGCTATAAAAAAACTACTGAATATTTTCTCAAAATTCTTTTTTAATTTGAAAAAAAAATCCTTCCGTTTAATAATGGAAAATAATTTCATGCCATGGCCATGCAGTAGCCTACACGATCGGTCCAATTTTTAAGCACATTATCGATTATGTGCAGCTGTATTTCACCAATGGCTTCACGAATATTGTCCTTTAAAGCGTCAATTGTCTCTGGCTTGTTGGCGTAACACTTATCTTTGACGGCACCCTACAAATAATAGTCCAACACTGTTAAATCGCAGCTCCGAGGTGGCCAAACGACAGGCCGCAAAACATTGAGTGTAGCTTCTGCTGTGTGGCACACAGCGCCGTCCTGTTGGAACCAAATGTTGCTCTTATCCTCCTCTTCAATTTTTGTGAACAAAAATTCGTTCAACATGGCCCGGTAACGATCGCCATTGACTGTAACGGACACTCCTTGCTCATTTTCGAAGCAAAATGGCCCAATTACGCGTCTGGACCAAAATCCGCACCAAACAGAGACTCGTCTTGTGTATCGGCTTCTCAATGTATGCTTGCGGGTTTTATGTGCCCCAAATACGACAGTTTTGCTTGTTTGCATACCCGCCAAGATCAAAATGAGCTTCATCTGAAAAAATGATTTTTTGGCAAAATCGGCATCTTCTGTAAGTCGATCGCAGACACAGATTCCCAGCGTTGTTTAAGCGTATACACAACCATATTCGTTCAGCAGAAGGATAAAACTAATTATCTGTCAAATCAGTCATGAGCTAAATAAATATATATATATATATATATATATATATATATATATATATATATATATATATGCATATATATATAGAAGAAGATGTTAGCAACTGTTAAAGACATATTTAAAAAATATTGTATTGTATTGTATTGTATATATATATATATATATATATATATATATATATATATATATATATATATCTAAAACTGTCTTAGACACATCAGTCTCATCGTTTCGATCTTGCACAAATGATGCACAACTCCTTCTTAAAACAGATCTCTTGATTTGGTACCCAAGCGCGCACTAACCGTTTTCGTTCGTCATTTACAGGACAATATGAATAATGACCTTCCTTATGGAGAAAAAATTATTCTGTTTCATTGAGATTTTCGCCAGGTGTTGCACGTTATGAAAAACTCATATAGAACAACTATTGTCGAAAATACGGTACAAAGATCGTCCTTATGGTCTTATGTCAAAACTCATAAGTTGACTCAAAATGATCGAACGATTCTCCTTTTTAAGGATTGGTTACTAAAATCAGGTGATGGTGATTTAGAAACTCCAACAAGTTACAACAACGAAGCACTTAAAGCTCCGAAGCATCATTATATTGGTTGTAATACTGTTACGTTTTAACCTTTTTTAAAACGTTGTTCTTCTTTTTAATTGAGCCAAAATAAAATAAACACCACTTTGTTGTTGTTTTACAGTTTTATTTTCTAACTTTTTACAGTATACAATTATAACTATATACTGTCCCCAACTTATTTATCTTGCACTTAATATTCGTTTGTACAACACTTTTGTTTACGCCTAAACACGACTTTATTTTATGACTGCAAAACGATCACTTTATGACCAAGCGCAATGCGCCAACTTTCATAGCAATTAATTATCAATTTCGAATATTTTTTTCTATTAATGTACGTTAAATTAAAAAGATGTATTATAATACACAAAAAGGAATCGAACTAGCAACACAGTTTAACATGTGGTAGTACTCTTATAGTACAGGCAATTACAGTGACAGACAAGTGACAAGAGTCTTGACACAAACCAATAAACTTTGTAGCTCAAATCTCACCATATAAATAGTCCCTGATGTGGGGTATTTTCTTTTTAGGCTTTTTCATTTTCGTAATAATACAATTATTACCAGAATTTTTAACGCCATATAAATCAATGAACAATTTCTCAATTTTACTCAACGTCAATATTATTTCCAATTTGTTACCTGGACAGGTAAAAAAATTATTTCATTTTGATTGTAGTCAACAGGAGCAATCCCAGAATTTTAAAGATTAATGCAATTATAATGTTAATTAGAAATCTTAATGCTAAACAGAAATTAATAAATGGTACAAGGTTAATCCTAAAACACTTGGGTGAGTACATCACTGCAAAAATTATTCATTCTGATAAAACTGTACTCATACTTCGAATTAACGTTATACCGTATAAGCCAGCTGTGCCTTTTCAGATGATAAGATCAAAATTTCCTATAAAAGTTGCCTTCGCTGTTACTATTAACAAAGCACAAAGTCAGACGCTTCAAGAGACCGATTAACCGATCCTGTTTTTGCTCATGGACAGTTATAACAAGATTTTCACAAGTACATGCATTTCAATTTTGTTGTTTTGTTTCTGTTAAATATTCGCATGTGCATACTTAAACAACAACCACTTTATAACCTCAAAGATGGCTTTTGAAGAAATATTATAAGATTATTTAATAAGAAATATGAATTAATATCATTTACAAATCATAGACTTTGTTACTGTTTTTTATAATTAAATAAATTGAAGTCAGTGTAATTCGCATTTATTATTTTTTCTGTTATATTCGACAAAAATGATCACTAGGTGTGGGAAATATTCGCACGGGTCAGCTAATTATATTATTATTTTTCTTTTGCCTACATTTTTTTCTTCTCTCTTTTGGCCCATTGCCAAATACATTTAATAAAAATACATCTAATAAATGTAGTAATTTGAATTTGTAACACTCTTATTATTGACAGATTTAAAATTATGGTCGTAGACTTTTGACTCTTTGAAATACAATGTTTTTTTTATTAAAAGTACCGTAAAATTGTCTGTAGTAAACATATCTGAAAAAAATTTCGTCGTTTTGCGGTTTTTTATAAATGATATATATATATTTTTTTTTACTAAAACTATAAATTAAGTAAGGAGCGTAGACTTTTGTCGCCTAGCGTACATATCTAAAACTAAATTAAAATTTATTGATCTTTTTCTTAGTAGTACCATTAATATGGATACTACAAATATCGGTCTGAGAATCGTGCGAAGGTAAACGTCTTTCACATTTTGGGGTAAATGAGAACAAAGTCGCCTGTGTTTCAGGCATGCTTATTATGAATTTCCATTGTGCATAACAAACACTTGCACTATGAAAACACGTTTTTTATTTTCAATTTTTATTAGTTGTAGTGCGAATTTTTAATTAATTTAAAAGGTATTATTTTAAATGTAAAAAACATTACAACAAATTTTGTCCACTTATGCATCTTTGGACACACCTACACTTACACAATTCATATATTTTTGTTTTCTTATTATTTACTTACAATATTTTTTAAAATATTTTAGAAGTTATAATTTTATTGACTATACATATGTTTGTAGTACATATGCATGTATATTTTTTATATCACAACGATTTGTTTATTTTCTTTTGTGCTTTCGGTTTATTAAAATTTAATTTTTTAATTGAACGTTGCAGTCAATGTTTTCAGTAAAACTAATATTAGAACTGCTCTGTTTCGATCTTTTATGTTGAGAAATCACCGTATGCCAATTTTTTTTATAATAGACTCTATTAAAAAACATTAATAGCAACAACAATAAAAACAATTGAACAGAATTCTCATTCCAGCAGTTAGTCATTCATAAACTCAATTCAGTTATTGGACAAAACAAGGTATTCATTGACAAAAGCGAGCAACATTTGAAAATCAGTAACAATTGATACCAATATCTATGTACGTATGTAAGTATGTATGTCTGAATTTTATTTACACACTAGTGTATGTACATACTGTGCGTTACAAATTCTTTGTAACATGTTGCACAAGTGTTGTACAATTTCTTTTGACGCTAAATATATGGAGTTCTTTTTGTTTTTGTTCTGTATTTATTGTTATTGTTAAAGTATTGTTTTTTTTTATAAAATGAGAGAAAAGGAAAAAATTAAAATAAAAAATATAAAATATTTAATTAAGTTACACAAAAGAATATTAAATTAAAGTCTTAAACATGAAAGTCAAAGGTGTACAGATTCTTTTGACGCTCACAGTATATCAACTCAGGCATACCTATTTACATACATTGGAGTTGCTTTTTTCCTCTCTAATTATGATCCATATTAAAAAATACTTGCTTTGATTTTGTATTCAAAATATTTCATACATACATATGTATGTATGTATAATACCATACCATACATGCATGCATACATTCGGATGCGTACGTGTGAACTCCACTCTGGCAATATCATTTTACTTAAGCACATTTTTTAATTAAAAATTTTGATATTTATTTATAATTATGAGTAGTGGCACTAGAATCTTACCCCTAGAAAGATAGTTTTTTTATTTATTTATTTATTTTTTTTGTTCGTTTAAGCTAAGGTTACCTCTGTAAGACGTATGATTTCTAGTATTCTTTCAAAAATGAAAAATTTATACATGTATGTATTCTGAAAATCGATTATTCGACTTTTTCAAAAAACGGTTTTCGAATAATTCAAAAAGTAGCACTTTTTAAAAAACCGGTTTTCGGTTACTTATAATTCAAATAACCAGTTAACCGGTTCTTTTACTTAAATAAAATTGTTCTTAGTTCTTGAAGCGCAGAGCTCGACCACGTCGTTTTAAAAATAAGCAAAAGCTTACAGAGAGCTTAAAATTGAAGTGGCAATCAATCAATTAAAGTGGCTAACAATAATTCTAACAAATCTCATAAAAACTATGCCAAAACGGTGTGGAGAGGCAATAAAAAACAAAGTACAGAAAGTTGCTTAACTTTCGAACAAGGAGCTAATTAAGAGTTTGTTGTTATAGTTATTATTTAGCTGTCTAAGATAACAAAAACTAAATGTTTTACTTTGAAATCTATTAGTAATATACTCAAGGAGCTAATTTCGTTTTTGTTGTATTACTTAGTAGAGAATGGAGTTAAAGGTTTATTATTATAATTTAGGTGCCTAAGATAATAAAATTTTAATGTTTTACATTGAATAAATCTATTAGTAATAAGTCCTTAATTGCCTCGACAAGAAAATTTGCTTAGATTTCAAGCAGCACTTTATGTAAATTTATGCACCACGTATTTAACAGTGTGTGTGTCACTATTGCATGTTGGGAAAGAACCCATCTTCCAACCAAGAAGTCGTCGGTTCAATTCCACGCCACACAGTCTGATAATTTTCAGCAGTGATGTCACCACACAACATTACTAGCGACTGGTTATGTGTATTTACGTTGTGAAAAACTTCACTAACTAATATATCTACCGTTCGCAACCGGCGTTTGTGTGTTTGTGGGCTTTCAATGAGTCTAGTTGATCCTTTTCCATATATAAAGATCAATATTTATCTTTTTCGATCTACTTTGGTTTGCATGTTCTTTAAATTTATGCAAATAGTTAAGCGATGAGCATATTTTCAATAAAAAAAATACAAACGTACAAAAATTATACTCATTTAAATAAGCCAGTTATTCGCGTTAAATCAGCCGGTATTTGAAAAATAAAGATTTCGAAAAAATTGTATTCGACAAAACCAAAAAACCGGTTGAAACCGGTCGAATAAAAACCGTCAGATCTCACTAATATATATGTTATTGAGATCACTTATTTCTTAGCTTTTTCCTTTGTTAACTTAAAAGTTTGGTAAGTGAAAACAATAATAAAAAGAAGTAACGAAAAATTGAATATACTTATGTATGTACAGGGTGGCTGATGAATTTTGCTGCATTAAGAAACTCAAATAACTTTTTTTATAATTAACATAAATAATTGATTTTCATTCCATTTGGTGGATAGCTTTATCTTATTAAATATTTTTAATGGTTTTTAAAAATAATTGATTTTCAATAAGATTCACGCAGAGATACGCATGTGTGATAACTTTTTATTAAAGCTATTTATGACTGCCTGCCGATTTGATGTCGAAATCACTTCAGTTATTGATTGAATTAACTATTTTTAATAATTTAAATTTAACGATTTCGATTAATATACTTTCTGTGACCAGGAAGGTCACAGAATTAAAAAATAATTGTATTTTAAAATTTTCGCTGCAACTCCGCCATATCAAGTCTCGTAAGGTGTAAGCTTGCCTTATCTTGTCCGATCTACACAAAACTGAAAGGAATTATCTTTTGGAGCATTTCAGAAAAACAAAAAAAATCCTGAAACCTTTTTAAATAACGATATGCAGATACAGTGCCTTCTTTAAAGAAGTATGGCCCGACAACACAATTTGATGATACTGAACACCACACTGAGAGTCAAGATGGGTGCAATTCCCTCTCTTGAAAAATTTGTGGGCTAGAGTCAAAAGTTAAGAAATCTCTTCGAGTCCCAGGGGTCTCCGAAAATGCGGCAAAACTTTCATTGAACGATAATTATTGACTCGTGTGCGAACTAGCGGCGTACAATCCAAATACGAGTTTCATCATCCAAATTTTGCATTTCTACTAAATTTAGATAAAGATCTAAAATTTAAAAATAAAATTTAACGAATAACTCAATTAGAAAAAAAGTTATAAAATATTTTTTAGTAGCGCCTTTCGTCAACCACCCTGTTTATCAAAAATAAATAGCCTTATTACAGGACACAAAAACAAATTTGGAAAAAATAAAAAAAACACATTTTTTTTAAATACAGTAAATATTTTGAATGAGCTTTAATTTCCATTAACCTCGTCAATTTGTATATTCTTGTCTTCTAGGTCACTTTAAACATCAATAACCTTACTCTAATGCACTTACAGTACGGTACAGGGTAACACATACAATTAATTGCATGCAAATATGTAGTATAGTAGTCAGATATTTAGATACAAAAATTAATTTACCTTCTTTATAGAACCTAACTCAGTATGTAGAACGTAAGCCTTCAAACAGTATTTTAATTAAAAAACCTAATTTAAATTTTTTTAAGGGTTTTGCTTGTAATAGACTTATACAAACGATTATGCGAATTAAAATCCTGCGATTTTTTATTTTTTTATTGTTTTATATTATTATTTTATTTGGTTTTTGGCATCCATTTGTAAATTATCTTTACTGTACATACATGCCTACCTACGTACGCATTAATTTGCATATTTTAAAGCCACAAACTTGTATATAAAATCTTATATACCAAAATAAATGTGTGTTTGTTTGAAGACTGTATACAGCTAAACGACAGGTTCTACAGGTTCTACAGTGTTTTTCTGAAAGGAACTATAAGCTATGTATATCAAATGTTTGATTTGGACAGAAATGGAACAAAAGGTGAGAAAAGAGTAAAAAATTTAACTAAAATAACATATAAGATAATAATTATTATGGAGTAGCGAAACAACCCGGGTTTTAGCTAGTACTTCATAAATGTAAAAGTATTAATTTAATTTATTTTAATTTTTAGTTTGTATATTATTTTATTTCAAAAGAGAAATTTTTTCACATCAGGATAGAGTTTCCGATATTCCGCTACAATTTGAACTATCAATTGAATGTCTTCTTCATTTTTGGATAAAACTAAATTAAATTATCCATTAGCTTAACTGCTTGTTCTGCCTCATCATTTACAACTTTCATAGTTGGAATACCAAACACAAAAAAAAACAATTAAGTGATTTTTGTGAAGTAAAATATTTGATATTCTTCTTAAGATATTGACCAGTTTTTTTAACTTGGATTTAGTAGGATGATTCAGAGCTTGCAGCGTTAACTTTTTCTTCTAATATGATACCTTTAAATCAAACAGGGTCAACGCTGCTGTTTCTGGAGTCAAATACCACATATGATTACTTAATTTACTTAGTGGCACACGACTTATTTTGTCATCAATACTTGTATAATTATGGAAATCTATAAGCAATTTTAAATTTTGCATTGGGGCTCCTGCTGTAACAGGTGCTTGTATCCAATTTTTTAGGTACAGCTTTACAACAAATATACAAATGACCGTAATATATACTAATTCCAATTGTGTCGTTTTAAATTCATTTTGAAATAGATATCGGGTGGGCCATTTATCGGTTTAAGTTTGAACCAGCGATTATTTCCAATCTGACAATACTTATGTCATTCTATTCTGTCACAAAATTCAGTATATTATCTCCACTGAGCAATATGAATCGATTTACGCTTGAGCAATGTTGGAATTTATTGGAAATTTATTGAAAACTTATTTCCAAAACAAAGACAATTGGTCGGAAATTAAAAAAAAAAAAAAAACATTTTGATCTTGGTGGGTACGTTAATAAGCAAAATTGCCGTATATGTGGCTCAAAAAACCCAAACGTGGTCTTACAGAAGCCAATGAGTAACTGTTTGGTGCGGCTTTTGGAGCCGAAATTTGCCACACTTCTCATGACACAATCGATTTATTTCGTCAAACGTTTAATAGCCGTTTAATTATCCGAAATGGTGATGTCAGTTGGCAGCCAAAAAGCTGCAATTTGACACCGTTGGACTATTTTCTGAGGGCCGCCATGAAAGACAAGTGTTATGCCGACAAACTAGAGACAATTGAGCATTTGAATGCCAACATTCGTGATGCCATTACCGAGGTACGACCCATAGACTAGAAAAGGTTGTCGAAAATTGATCCGATCGAATAGGGTACTGTGAGGCCAGCCCGGCAGCCATATGAATGAAATAACATTATTTCTAACCGGAACAATTGTATTTCACAACAAAAAAATATATTTGGCAAAGTTTCAAACCGTTTTGTTTTATTGCATTTTTATATTTAAATTTTTAAATGGCCCACCCTATATAACTTAATGCAATGAAAAGCTTTACACATCCGACTAGCATGATGAAATACTTGGAGCATTTTTTTGTTTTTGAAGGCAAAAAGCGACTTTGTACCACCAAGAAAAACCATACTTTATTCAAGAAGTTCTTTATAATTAACAGATGGTTATTTTACTTTAAAACGTTGTGATGTAAATTTAATAATCTCCGATACACTCCTAATTGTATTGCTCACTTTCTCATATTCAATTTCAGGCATAAAGTTAATTTTATCAATTTTGTTCCAAGCGTCTCTAAATCTGCTGAATAAGTGAGCAGTACGGCCTGATGATTTCTCAATTTTTTCATCGAAAACATTTCTTAAAATCAAATCATAGATGTGATGCCCTCAAGGTAAATATAAAAGGTCCTTTCCGATTGCTTTCTCTAAGAGAACACAAGCAGCTTGAAGTCGACTTAAGCTAGAAGCTGTAGTAGCTGAGATTTTTCTCAGTCAATGAGCTGCACCCGATTCTATTCTTAAACTCATTGAAAGGGACCTACAGTTTAATGCCGACTCCGAACGGCAAATGCATTAGAGAAGTCTTCAATAGTAAATAATACTGATATAACCAGTTACTAGCCAATGCTATGAGGTGATACCGCTGTCGAAAAACTTTTTTTTTAAGATGGCATGGCCTGGTATTGAACCGAAGACCTTCTGGTTGGTAGGCGCGTGCCTTACCTACCATACCACAGCACAATCTAAAGCTTCTACTTTTTCAATTAGATTCCATTCTTGCAATAGGTCATAAACTTCTTCCGCTTGTTGTTCCCTGATTCAGTTGCTATTATTGGGATTCCAAGTAATTTTTCTTTACCATTGTATGATATGCCTACTGGAATTCGATCAATGATAGAAACCAATTAGTAAAAAAACTTAAAATCAATTTTCGGCTTAAAAATCTTTATACTCAAAGTTGAGTAGTTCTTTAGATTTCACCAGTAAAAATCAAATGAAAGCTACATATATTATTAGTTTAGCTTTAGCAAAAGATTGTCACTAACAGATAGCCATATCGAAACATTGCTAAAAATCAAGTGCTATCCGAAGGAAATTTATATTGATAAGTTGATGGATTTTTTCTTTATGTGAATCTAATTTTTTGTTTAAATATTTTCGTATTTTAAAAGTTCTACACTCAAATGCTATTTCTTTTTTATATTAACATTTTTGTCAAAAAAAAAGATACAATTGGATTTTTTTGTTTTTTTTTTTTGCGAAAAAACATATAGCTTTAGAAGTACCAGTGCAATATAGGCTTTCACATAGAATAGAAAATAATAAAGTATTTTTTTGATAGTACTTTATTAAACAGCTAATCAAATATGTAAATCATGCTTTGTTTGTGCAAAATACTTTAATTTATGACAGTAAGTACTCATTTAAAAAAAATCTAGATTCGAATTTGTCCACACTTTCATATAAACACACGGCAAAATATCTACCTTTTTTAATCTGCCCTTTTGTATCCCATTGCATATACTTACATATTTTGCGTTTGAGAGATATACATATAATTTTTAAAACTATTTTTTATTTACAGTGCAACAAAAAACAAATCTTTTAAGAAACAATAAATCGAAAAACATAAGTTTTCTTTCAGTGTAGTTCTCTCATTTTAATTGTGGCTCTCTTTTTGAGCGTCACTGTTTTAAGCTATTATTAGGATATATGTATATACATACATGTAAACATGCTATACTTGTCGCAGCACTATATAAAATCTACTTTTACAAAAGTTTTTATAATCAAACAAATCATAGAAATTACCGTAAATTTAGTAAAATTATAGCAAAAAAGTTTTATCTCAAGTATGACCAGTAAAAGGCTCGATCCATGCAATTACATACTTATATAATTCCAAACAAGGGTAAGGTAATGATATAGTGTGGACTTGCTTTTCAGCAAATAGACTAGAACCTTTTCACAAAATTGATGGCATATTGGATCGATTTATTGCACAAAAACATAAAAGAAACTAAAATAATTCCAAATGTTGAGTAGAATATGCCACTATGATGAGTGTTTCAACGCGATAATGGCCGGGAACAAACATTGAGGTTAGTTTTCGAGTTAAGTTAGGTTATTCATTGAAGAGAATAGGTTACAAGACCTGGATTGGCCGGTAGAATTACCCGACTTAAACCTCTTTGGAGTAATGAAGAGGAACATCACAGGAAAACGGTTTAAACATCAAAAGAAACTCTTTAAAAATCCACAAGTTGTATGGAAACGTATCTTGGAATCCGTACTAAATACATTTATTAATTTCATGACGCGAGTTACAGAAACATCTGAAAACACAACAACAACAACAGACCTGCCAAAGAATTGATGGCTTTTTTCTTTAAATAGCTGCATCAGCATATATTAAATTATTTAAAATAAGTTATTAAATTTTAAATTGATTTGATTGCTAAATTATTAAATTAATAAAATAAGCAAATTATTTAATTGTGAAATTAATAACTTTAACACTTTTTAAGAGAAGTGCTTTATCGTATAAATAAATAAAATATGCAAACTATTGTGAATTAAATTACACAAAAATAAAAAATAATTCTTATTTTTCCCAATTAGTATTAACTTTATTTTGAATCTTTTTTTATAACCAAACTTATTACCAAAATACAAAATTATCAAAAATACAAATTCTGTAAGCACATTTTGTATTTTGGTAATAAGTTTCATTATAAAAAAAGATTCAAAATAAATTTAATACGAATTGGGAAAAATAAGAATTATTATTTATCTTTGAAGTTATAATAATATTTAAGTAAACTGGCTCAGTCGGTTAAGGCTTGAGTGAATGGTTTAAGTTAAAAAATACATCTGTGAACTGTGAAAGAACATCACAATAACAAGGCAAAGGATAAAATTTTTTTTTTGCTACCTAAGGGACTGCGTGTGAATATCACAATGGTATATCGGAGAAAACTTAACAGGAAACCGAAGAGTATCAACTCCTCATCAGCTTAAAATCCTGCTCTTGGCTTGTTTACAGGAAAAACCACATTTAACATTTCAACGAACCTTGCCAAGAAGTCGAGAACTCCTACTACTATACAAATTAAACATACACTAAATATACAACGTCCATCCATTTCGCCATAATGTAGGTTATAATTCTTTTTGCGTAAGTCGAATATTAAATAAATTAAAGGAGACTAATGCAATATAAAAAATATATATAATATATATAAACACATGAAAAAAAGTAAAATAAAATAAAAATAAAACACAAGTGTTATTTTTTATATGGAAAGTGATAATTAGTAATATACTCGTAAAATAATAATTTCGATAAATATAAAATAATGTAACTTTTCAAAGATTAATTATTTTATATTACGAACTAAACTAAGCCATATATTCTTAGAAACCAGCGATTCTCACGCGACCCTCTTGTAATCTCTTTAAACATGTGTTTTTTTTAAGTTTAAATAAATCTGTATATGCCAAAATTTTCTAAATTTTGTTCCTACTCCATTCCGAGAGTCCTTATTACTATCCCGAAATCTGTAATTGATATGAGTGTAAATCAAAATAGTCAAAGTAATACTGCATTAAATTCGGCAGATACTTTATCCTCGACAACAAACCCTATTCTGGAATCTTTACGGATCCCAGACGCTGTCAAAGACCTTCCGAAATTTCACGGTCATCCCAGATTGTTATATGACTTTATAAGTAATGTGGAGGAAATACCTTCACTATTGACACCCACTGATGGCACTCCTCTAGCCAAAATGATCTTAAGATCTATACGAAACAAAGTCGAAAGAGAAGCAAATGAAATTCAAAACATGTACAGCACAGACTTGAGCTGCGGAGCATTAAAAATAATCTCATATTAGATTACTCAGATAAGCAAAACGAGCCCTCATTGATTCGTGACTTACATCTTTTAAAACAAAACACTAGCAGAGTTTTACAGCTCGGCATTAGAAATCCAAGCTACAATAAATAATAATTTAATCATCCATGAAGTAGATTGCAATATAATCAAGGCAAAAGGAACCACTCGGTTCGTCAATTAGGACCATGAAGCCAGAAACTTTACCAATAGCCTTTTCATACTGTGTTACTGAACAAAACATGTTCTATATTAGACAGGAAAATAGGAACCTAGTAAAAAGGCAAGAAACTCATAGTCAATATAATTCACAAAATTTATATCCAATTCTTTCCGAGATTGCACCTAGCAAACAATTACAGACCACAACAAAGCACGAATTATAGTCCTACCATATATTACAATAAACCACATACAAATCAATCAGCCATTCAATAGAAATCAGTTAGCACACAACTTTAATTTACCAACACTTAGCCAAACACATTAGCACACAGCCACAAGTAACCAAAACTAATTCAACAATTTAAAACAACCACAATTAAATACTAAGACAAATTACCGAACACCAGAACCCATGAACACTAGCTCAAGCCACATTCATCTTATGCTGCGTTCGTACGAGGTTTTGGATTACTTCGTTCTCTGTTTGTAATACTTATTAATTGGATTCTACCGTTCGCACGGCACCTTAGCACAGCACATAAAGTCAATGCAGCGAGCAGCCATTGCTTTATTTGTTGTCTTTACTTTGTTTATTTTATTTCTTGTTTATTTTTTGTACTTGACAACATACTTTAAGGAGATCGATTTAATAAATTTGCAATGTTAAATCTATAATTAAAACATTTTGATTAAGAGCTACTAAGTAGGTCAAACGCTTTTGATATAAGTTTTATAAAAATTAGAGATGACACTGCTTTTGAAGAAATACAAAGGATAATAGAAATATAATTACTTACAATTTGAGTGATTCTCCATCAAGACTTTGTATGGAAATTATGTAATTAATTTCATAATCGGGGGTTGTATTATGAAAGAGAGAGCGAAAGACTAAAAAACGGTGTCGTGCGAACATAGCATTATAAACAATAGTGTACAAGTACGTAGATTTCCTAGAGAAGTCCATCACATTGAACACCACTTTGAAAACTTTGACACTAATTCAGATCCTGAAGACTATAATGTCCCATACTATATACCTGACATGGACAATTACAACGAAATTGAAGATATAGGAAATTTTTAAAAAATGCCTCCAAGACTCAACAGGATACTTAGATATCAACAAACATAGTCCCAACCTGCCGTACATAAATATTTCTTCTCCATTTGGACGCCTTCGCCGTTTTCCGATAAGCACGTTTGTGTCGGCATCTTTTATAAATCCAGAATACACACAAAAATTAAAGGTAGAAAAAAACTATACACTAATAATTATAACTACTGTGTTAAACAAACAGTAAATACATCCCCTCATTTATAGAATTAAAAGAAAACGGAAATCTAGAATTAGTTATTTTCAAATTCCACAACATTCTGACGGTCTTAATAAACTCAATATTCTTACTAAATTAGGTCGAAAAATAGACAGAAAAAAGAATTACTGCATTCCCTTGACTTTTAAGCCAAACTTAACTTCCTGCAAATTCCTAATAGCACCGAAAACTAAAGCTATTATTAAAATTTTTGTGGATTTAGAAAGTGGCGATTTCTTAATCCCTTACAATTACAATTAATTAACCAAGAAGTAACTATTTCACCAGACGTATACAAAGCAGAAAACTGGTATTGTTTTGTCGAAGTAAGTAATAGATCAAATACGTATAAAATAATTTTAATTGAAAGCCCAATTAAAGTTCATCCAATCACAGACTGATTCTACAGAGAAATTAATAATATTAATTTCGAACATTTTCCTGAATATCTAAAACTTAAATTATTAGACAAGCTTAGAATTGACCATCTAAATCCAGAAGAACGGAAAGTTACCACAAAACAATGTAAAGAGTTTGAAATTATTTCCTTCAAGAAAATAAGTCTCTTACCTTTACTAATAAAATAAAATACAGCAAAAAATTACAAAAGACGATATTTCGTTTTATACACACTCGTATAGGAACCCCTATATTCATAAAGAAGAGGTTAAAAGACAAATTTCAGATATGTTAAATGAGGGTATCATACGGCAAAGCTACTCACCTTGGAGTGCACCACTATTGATAGTCCCAAAAAAAGCGGACGCTGTCGGGAAAATTGGCGTTTAGTTATTGGTTATAGGAAACTTAATGACAAAACAATCTCTGATAGGTATCCGATACCAAACATAAATTAAATATTAGACAAGCTCGGTAAATGCATCTAACTTATCACATTAGATTTGGCTAGCGGATTTCATCAAATAGAGATGCATCCGAAAAATATTTCTACGACTGCATTCTCAGTAGAAGGCGAACACTACGAGTTTGTAAGAATGCCATTCAGGCTTCAGGCCATTTCAGAGGGTAATGGATTGCGTCCTTAAAGATTTGATATGAACTGTATGTCTGGTCTATTTAGACGACATTACTGTATATTCCACTACACCGCAAGAACATGCAGAAAACTTAAAAAACGCGATTGTAGCCCTTAGATAAGCCAACCTAAAGATTCAAATCAGAACTCTTACACATAGAATGTGCATTTTTGGGTTACTTAGTGAGTAATGAAGGAATGAAACCAAACCAGCAATGCACAATTTTCCAATTCTTACAAATCAGAAAGATTTGTTATTGTCGTAAATTTATAAAAGACTTTGATAAGATAACAAAACCATTTGTGGCTTGTCTAAAGCAAAACAGTATTGTTATAGTTGACGATAAGTATAAAAACACTTTTGAAATTTGCAAAAGCCCCCTAACTAACGACCATATTTTTCAGTATCCAAATTTTTCTAAGCCATTCAGCCTCACAACAGACGCAAGTAATTTTGTCATAGGAGCCATCAAAGACCCATAGGGAACGATAAACCTATTTGTTACGCAAGTCGCACACTCACAACACACGAAATCAATTACTCGACAATAGAAAAAGAACTCTTAGCCATAGTTTGGACTAAAAAATATTTTCGACCACACCTATTCAGTCACCGTTTCAGAATCATAACTGATCATAAACCACTTACATGGATTATGAACCTTAAATAGCCAAACTTTAAATGAATTAGATGTCGATACGAATTGTGAACAAAAGAGGCAAACTAAATACAAATGCGGATGCCCTTAGCCGAATAAAAACTGATCCGTCAGATACTATAAATACAAATGCATTTGACACACTATCCAATCAGGCCACTTCGAGTAGCACCATTCACTAAGCGTTAGAGAATTACGATGACGGTATACCGATTTGGGAAAATCAAATAAAATATTTTAATTTAGAGGCCTTATTTAAAAAGGGAAACTCTAATCCTATGAAACTGGAAGTAATCCTTAAAAATAAACATAGGAAAACCCCAATTATACAGAAGAAATTATAACGGACATTTTAAAAAACCGCCTTGCCCCTAATAAAACCCCCAAATTTTTGTATACACAAACCATTTTGCATAAAGCAAAATTTTACGTTTAGTTAGGTGTACTGAAATAGCAAAGGCCGTAAACAGAGGCATTCAAAAAACAAATGATCACTTTAAACGCGAATACTATTTTCCGTACATGAAATCAAAAATAATTCAGACAAAAAAATTTTGCATTCCATGCCAGAGATTGAAATATGACAGACACCCTCCAAATTTGAAAAACGCCCAACATCCGTTAAACCACTAGACATACAATTAGAGGAAAAAATTTGCTGCTGCATATACTTTAACAGCGAGAAATAGCTTTTGCGTTATAAAATCTTAAAAAGTTTTATGAGTATGCATGGCATTCCCAACAAAACTACCTGTGACGAAGGAACCGAAATCAATTCAAATATATTTAAGGATTTTTGCAAACAATATCAAATTAACCTACGCTTTACGTCTTTACAATATTCAACTAGCAATTCCCCTGTAGAGAAATTTCACTTAACATTAACTGAAACTTAATTAAAGATAAAAAGTTAGAAATGGATCTACGACGATATTTTTACAGAGGTCTTTTAACGTATAATAACGCAATCCATTCTCCTACTAAATTAACTCGTTTCGAAGTTCTACGGCAGAACTTATAAAATGACCGCCAAAACACATTTAATAAATGAACACGAATACCTTTCCAAAATTAATTAATTTCAATCAACTCTACGAATCTATTAGCAATGAATTAGAAACCGACTAAGACAAACGCATAGAAAAGCTTAGTACAGATAGACAAGACCCACTAAGTTACGAAGTAGATCACTATATTTACAGGAAAGAATGTAGGAGAAGCAAAATAACACCAAAATTTTCTAAGTACAAAGTGAAACAAAACAACAAAGAAACATTACTCACTATACAAAACACAAAACTGCACAAATTTAAAATAAAGAAAAGACTATTTGGAAAACTAAATTAATTATCTTACGTCAATTTAAGATTAATTACCACAATATATGCACAAACACTAAACATACAAAACCTAAGCGATACACAGGGCTTATTACAAATAAAATTGGGAACAGCCAAAACAATAACGGATTACACCAACCTCATATATATCATAAAACTCGATTTATATAATAGCAATCTTAAGAAAATTCAAGAATCATTAAAACATTTCACACCTTCATATTACAACAAAGGCTCCTTTGAAATGACAAAATATAAATTAGCAGATCTCAAAAACATATTAAATTCAATAAGACCTTGATATCGTAATAGTAGAGGATTATTTAATGGTATGGGATCAGTAGTGAAATTTATTACAGAAAATATGGACATCAATGACGCTTCTCGTATTACTGAAGTAATATTTATATTGACATCAAAGGTACAAACTGAAGAGAATATACAAATTATAGTCAACACCAAAATGATTGAAACAATAGGAAACATTAGGAATCATATAAATAAAGGGCAAGATATATTTCGATTATTACAACATTCACAAAGCAGTATTTCCCCAAATTCCAAACATATTAACGCCAATGAATACCTAAGCCAACTCAATTATCATATTGTTACACTTTAACTTTTTAAAAACGTGTATTTATGAGTTCGTAGATTGCAGTTAAAATAAAATAAATCTTGTGTTTAGTTTTTAATTTTTTTTTTTCTCTGTCACTCCTCTAGGGAGTATGGCTTTCCACAAAGCATCTATTGCGTTGTTTCAGTTTCTTTAATCAATTTGATATTTTCAAGCTAAGTAGATGATTAATCCGCTGTAGCTCCCTCCATATGAATTTTTTTCCGTAGTGGTGTAGATCATTGCTAATTGGTGGTGACCTTTACTTTAGTATTGTAATTTTATCCCAGTAGGTGGCGTGTTTTCCTGATCATTCGTCTGATGTTTGTCGTCATCGCCAGAGGTATGCGGTAAGGTGGTCAGGGCTTTTTTCTTTACGTTTTATTTTTAGATTTAGTTGTCTGGAGACAAGTTGAAGCCTTTTTATTATTAAACATTCGAAACCACAATTAAATTTTTTCTTCGTCATGACCTCAGCTGTGGCTCGAACCTGGGTCGTTTAAGTCGTTATGCGTGCGCTTTAACCAGTATACACCGCCACCCCCAATTTCATTTAAAATCCTTTATTTACACAGTTTTGTGCACCACTGCTTGTAACAATTTCTCTTTTTTCCGTATGTTTACCATGAATCAAATAACAAGAGATTACACTTTGAGCAGATCCGTTAGTTTTTCTCTCACTCGATGAGAGTGTGTGCGACGTAGGCATAGACCTTTTTGTTTTTAAAGCGAAATAGCGTATTTTACATTAAAATATTAAATAAAATGATCAATAATTAATTTTAAACAAAATGCAATAAAATTAAGTATTAAACTGAGGTGTTTAATACTAATAATAAAACTTTGTACAGTAATTTTCCTTTTTTTCCTTATTAACTTATTAAGGCACTGCCTTGCGTATACACAATATTCACTGTAATTGTGCCTCACGCTTAAGCCGTATTACTTTATATTAAAAATGTAAACTGATATTTAAATTTTTTAAAACCAAAAATTATTTTAAGTATTAAAAATATTTCAAAAAATTAATTTTTCTTACATATCGAGGACTTTTACAATTAATTAAGGAAAAAAATTATAAGAAATTTTAATCGAATTGCTTAACCAAGAGTGAAGACTGAAGCGGTAACATGGTAATGTGTGGATGTATGGGGATAGATAGGGTAGACAAATGCGTTAACTTTTGGGGCAAAAGTGTTGCGGACATCATCTTCCAAGTTTGGAGTCAGAGTTACAGATTCGAAGTACTTGACTGGCACCCCAATTGCCGGATATAAGCCTAATAGAATATGTATATGTTTAGGTTAGGCGTAAAATTTCATTGTGGAGTCTTCTGCAAAAACGTAGTCCATACCCAATCGTATCCAAGTTATAATTATATCAAAAAAAGATCATATACTCGTAAAAATAAATAATTAATCTGTTTTAAAGTCAAAGTCTCTTTTTGAATTTATTAACATTATTTAAAAAGTAATTAATTTTTTCCCAAAAGTAAGCACTTTCAGAAAACATTACATTTAGGGCAGCTTACCATACCGACAATTTTGTTGACATAATGTATATTCAATTTTAATTAGATTTAATAATATTATTTTAATCTAATCAAAAAATATCACAATCGTTGTGCGTTAATAAAACCTAAAATGATTTTGAACATTTGTATGCCAAAAATTTCTCAAAACATATTTTATTTTTTTTTCTACATATATATGGGTTTAATAATTTAGTTTTGATAAATATTAAATTATATAACAATTTAAAATAAATTTTTTACATTTTACATATCAAAAAAAAACGGCTCATATTTTCCTTAATATTCATAATTATTTCATATAATACAGACAATTTTCTATTATGACGTACATACATGCGCAGTAGAAAATTATTTTGAAAACCTGTCGGTGTCATCTTTGTTTATTGCTTCATGACTCGTTATTGTTATTGTGTTATTTTTATTTACCTTATCTCTGCTAATGTTTGCCGTTGTCGATTCTGGTTATTTATAAACAGCACGTATAGTTGTTCTTGCAGCTTTTCTATATTTATTTTAGCGATGTAATAAGCGCAGGGGTGCCCAACCCGATTTTTGTAACAGTGCCGCCAACTTTTACTTACTTCTACCCCAGTGATTTTCCAAGCGCTCTTCATTTTTGTATTTGGGTCGTATGGCTATTGTACTCGATAGTTAGCATCATTTCCTCTCTTGATAACTTTGTTATGTAACCTCCCGCTAGCTTGCAATTTTCCAGCTGACTTTTTCTTTTGTTGCGATATGTAAAGTGGGACCAATTTTTTCTCGCGCAAGCCCTCCGCATTTGTTGCTCGAACTCAATTAGCCATCATTCTTTTGCCAACCATTTTTATTCAGCCTCGCATCAATGCTTGTAGGTTGTTTCGGTATTCCTGCTTTTCGACATGCTTGGCTTCAGCCTGTCTTCTTTCTTAACCGCCATAACTCCACTGCTGTTGCGCCTTTTCTTTTTTCTGCTACCCAGGACCCATTCACATCTTCTCGCATTTGCCGGTTCTTGATAACGAGTTTGCTTCCTGTAGCCTTACCCCCTTTCACAGCATTCGATTATCACTGGGTTTTTCTTTCTGCTTCCTGAGTTCGACATTTTTCACATTAAGGACATCTTCACAATCATCTCATACCTCGTCGTCTTTTATTACTAAAGCATTTTTTCAAGCACCTCTTTCTTCAGATAGAGCAGTATTACCAAAAAGACCAGCCTTGAACTCTATTTGGGCTACTGAATTTGCCATTGCCACTTTTGCCTCAACGTCATATTTTCCAAAGAAATTTTCTCATCGGCTTTCCTTTCATCCGGCCGTCTCGCCTCTACGCCATCAGCACCTTTGCTAACTGCCTCATATATTTCTTGCAGCTTCTCGCTTGTCGCACTGGACGTTCCTTAAAATTTCGCCAACAATCTGTGGTGCTGTGCCTCCAATTTTGCAACAATGGCATTTAGCTGTGAAATAATTCTTTCCTCGTTAGGTTTTTTCAACTTTATCTTTATTTTATTGTAATGACTGACTACAATCCCACTTCTGACATCAATTGTTACGTTTTTACCTTTTTAAAAACGTGCATTTATGAGTTCGTAGATTGTAGTTAAATTAAATAAATCTTCTGTTCAGTTTTTAATTAAAATCCTTTATTTAACACAGTTTTGTGTACCACTGCTTGTAACTTTTTTACAAGCAATAACAATTTCTATTCTTAATTACTCCGTCTCTGATTGTTATGACTGTTTGTAAATAGCAACAATTATTCGACAGATCTTTCTTCTACCTGAAAATCTTCCAACTCGACCGTAGTTATAACTTAGGTTCGATCACAACCTCTTCAACCTGAGTCTAACCACACTAAACTCTCTTAACCAGCGTTGCCGTTTTCGGTTATTTTTTTCTTCGATGTGTAGACGTTTTCTTTCCTATTTTGGTTACTTTTTCCTCAAAGTAATAAATTTTTTTTTACGTTAAATGGTTCGAGTAATAATTTTTTTTTTTTTTTTAATTAAAAAATAAACAAATAGATTTATTAAAAAATAATAGAACTTCTATATATAAATACATACATAAATACATAGTTAAATTTACTTTATTTCTTTGAAATTTTTTTGATTGTACCCTAATTTTTCGGAAAAATCAAAAGAATTAATTTAATCTATAGACAGATTCAATAAAAAGTTATTAGTGAACCTAACTTATGAGTTATTAGATTGAACCTTACCTTTCCTATTAGTGAGTAACTCCAAGCGAGTGGAGGTTATGTAAATAGGAATGGTAGCAACGTGCCCACATGGCTAATCTGTTATCGTGCAGGTTTCGGTAAAACTTATTCATATTTTGGGCTTATAGACTTATAAGCCATTGCACAGTGGTCGGAATCGTATTGAATCGGTGATATCTCAGCCAGAAGCTTTAAAACTTTTGTTACTTGAAAGAAGCTTTTTCTTAGAGATCTGTAATCCTTGCTTTATCTTAGAACGTAGCAACATGCAACCTTCTCAATGTTGAAGTTAGATTTATGATAACCTTTTTGGTCTCTTCTTTGTAGAAAAGTTTAATTATTGTATCTTCTTGGGAAAGACAACTAGAATGTTTTACTGATTATCCTGACGTTTAAATTGTAAACATTTTGCAATTGAATTGAATTGTACATTAAATTGTCAGCTTTAGAAGTTTTGGTTATTTTTTATCTAATTTAGTTACTTTTTTTATTGAAATTTAGTTAGAAAAAATAAAAATTTGTGGCAACATTGCCATTAACTCTGAGTTTAAACCAATGACACGTTCGCTGAGTTTAAACTAAATAAACCGATTGTTGTATGCATCGATCTGCTTTTATATGGCTGAGTAAACAACATATCGAAAGCTCTAAAACCTCTCGATATTTCAGGTAGATTCTATTCTTTCTTTTATTTTCTTTTTAGTTCTTATGTAGACATGCGAATGTAAACATCTACTTCTTTCATCTCCTAGTATTTGTTGTTGCTCCTTATTGTCTGTTACTTGTTTTCTTTGCTGTTAGTTTTTGTTGTTGCTGTGTCATTTTTATTTAATTTATCTCTGCTAATGTTTGTTGCTGTCGATTCTGATTATTTATAAACAGCACGTATAGTTGTTTTTGCAGCTCTTGCTTATTTATTTTAGCGATGTAATAAACGCAGGGGTGCCCAACCCGATTATACATATTTTCTTAAAACAGATATATACATATGTACAATATATATATTTTTTCTTAAAACAAAATAACCATATATGCAGAACTAAGTACTTACATGAATAATGCGCTATAACTTTAATACTTACGCAAATAAGAACTATTAATCTACCTTTTATTTTCTTATATTCATTTAAAAACTTAATTCATATACTTCTTATATTTCTTCTTAATCCTATTTATTGAACAATCGCAATTATATTTTATTAGAACAAAATAGCAAACATTTAATATTCAAAAAGATAAAGGGAAATTTAATAATGATCATTACAATTGTTTCAAGCATTCTGTTTGTTTTTATATTGTTTTATTATTCTATTTTTCTTACATATTTACTTCTTAGTTAAGACCGGTTTTAATGAAATTTAGAGTGCTAAATATGTTTTATAAATGTAGCAATGACTGTATGAAATATGTTTTTTTCTTCAGATTAAGTCAAGAATGACTTAAATGTAATTGATTTTTGTTTTAAAACATGAAAAAAATAATTAGAAATATTTTTGGAATTTAAATTAATTTTGATAAATGAATAGTAATGAAAATGCCTTTCGAAAGAAGCTTCTATAATAAAGAAAAAAAATATCGTTTTTCCCTATATTTTTTAGGGACCGATTGTTTAAATGAATTAAATTATAATTTATATTATAATTAACATGTGCACTGGAAAAATTAAGCTTATCGAGTTAAAATAGAATACGACCGATCGTTTTGATTATTGCTTTTCGAGTGTTGTTTATTTTGTATATATTTATGTTCTAGCATATAGGTACAACGTAGTGCAGCTATTCAACAATCCAGTTATTAATTTACATATCTTAATCTACTTATTTATATATATGGTCATTAAACTTAAATCTTCTTAACATTAGAATAATTCATATATTTATTATTAGTTCATTTTACTTATTTATTATTATATTATTATTAATTCATTTGTTATATTATAAACATAAAAATATGAAGTGGCGCAACATTCTCGTCCCATTGGAGAACCGAGGGCTTACAATCGAATAGCAGTGGAGCCAATTTATGTACGGGGCTCTCTGATTCTCACTTCTCCTGCGGATTATTGTGGCAGCGAACGCAGACCACCTCCTAGTAATAGATGTGCTGGCGTTAGGGCTTCTCCATAGTTGGGGTCTGGAGACAGCAGTGCGATTGGCCGACTGTTGAGCACCGCCGCTACTTCTGCGATTATCGTTACCATGTCTTCTTGAGTTAGCGATGCGTTGCCCACTGCTCGCAGAAGTAGGAACTTCGTTTGTTTGACGGCAGCTTCCCATAGGCCGCCGAAGTGTGGTACCCGGGACGGTATGAAGGTGAACTTTTCCCCGGACCGGGCGTGGCGACCCTTGTCAAACGCTTGTTGAAGATACTTCAGGACGTTGTTGGCTCCCACGAAGTTCGTTGCGTTGTGGCATAGTACTTCTCTCTCATTTCCGTTGCAGTAGGTATAGTAGTTTTATCTATCTAACGTTTCTTCAGATTATCGATAAATCTGAGCACAAAGCACGTTACTCTCAGTAACTACTCAGTAACTACCTCTACTGCAAGAAATACATATACTTTTCCTGTCTCCAATGATTTTTGGTTCTCTGTTAATTCAAAATGTTCATTAACAGGTCAATGAGAACTATTGTTTAGCAAAAACGATGGTCCTTCAAGCCAAATGCAATCTTTCAATTCCTTTACATCAGATCCTCTTGATAAAATATCAGCTGGACTAAATTTAGTAGGTACGTGGCGCCACGAAACTTGGTCTGACCACTCTTGAATCTCAGCGACTCTATTCGCCACTAGAGTCGTAGGGGAGGATGGTTGCGTTTTTATCCAATGTAGGGTTATTTCCGAATCTGTCCAGAAATAAACAGAATCGATTTTGAAATTTATCTAAACATATGATAACTTCGTTTCCAAAACTTAGCTAGTAGGTGTGCAGCACATAACTCAAGTCTAGGAAGTGATTTAGTCTTGAGTGGAGCAACTTTGGACTTAGCCGTAAATAGTCTCGAGACAATTATGTTTGACTCGGAGCTCCGAATATAAATGCAACAAACATAAGTTCGAATTGTAGCAGCAGAAAATCCATGAATCTTGGGATTGCGATTGAATCAACTTCCAGTAAATTAGATTTGAAGTTTTCCCATGAAGTATTTAAGCTCAGAGGAATTGATTCATCCCAGTCAAGCTTTTGCTCCAAAGTTCTTGTAATAAGAATTTGGATTTAGTGACAATTGGGCATAACAGTCCGAGAGGATCGAATAAACGAGAAGAAACTGATAAGATGTTCCTCTTTGTAGCTTGCAAATCTTGAAATGTATCATCCAAATGAAATTTAAATAAATCATACTTCGGAACCCAATGTATGCCTAGTGCTTTTGCTGAACCTGAATCGCTATGAATCAGTTTCCCATTCTCTAGTGAATTCAGCAAATCAGAATAGTTTGAAAACTACTTCGTAAGTTTAAAACCAGCTGACTTCAAAATTTCAGTCATCTGATCTCGAATATTAATCAATTCATCATAGCTTTTACCACCTATCAGCAAATCATCTACGTAGAACTCACTGCGAACAACATATGAACCAATAGGCAAAGTCTCTTTGTATATGTCACTTAAATGAATCAGACATCTGAAAGCCAGAAATGGCGCTGAAGCTGTACCATAAGTAACAGAATTCAACTGAAACGGTCTTAATTCATCAGATGGATTCTCTCTCCAAAGGACTAATTGAAAATTTCTGTCCTTTTGACTAATGAGGACCTAACGATAAATTTTTTCAATATCTGCAGTGATAACGTATTTGTGAAGTCGAAAACGGATTAACGTAGAATACAATTCTTCTTGAACTGTAGGACCAACCAATAACAGTTCATTTAATGAAACATGTGAAGAAGTTCTACAAGAAGCCGAAGAAGTTCTAGCCGAAGTTTGGTAGTTGTACTTTGAGGTCGCAGAACACAATGATGTGGAATAAAGTAATGAGAAGTATCTGGCATTTTGTCCAAAAGTGGCATATGACCCAAGTTAAAGTACTCTTTCATGAAATCATGATACATCTGCCTCATAGTATTATCTTTGGAAAGCCTTCGTTTCCCAATAATTTAGGGTCAGGTTTAAAAGGTAAAGAAACCTCAAAGCATCCTGACGTTATTCATAAATTCGCTCTCACATTTTTTCTGTTTCTCTGAATATATCTATTTAGATTCGTTTGGAAGTTCTTCTAACTCCCAAAATTTCCTGACGATTGAATCGACATTGCTCTCGTTTTCTATAGAAGTGTTTATGTGAAACACCTTAGTGCTGTTCGAGTCCTTTGGTTGATTGTACTTTCCAGTTACAATCCAACCAAGTGAAGTTTTCTGAAGAACTGGAAGACTCGGGCCCAACTTGATTTGGCCAACACATATTAAGTCAAAGAAAGGTCCTGCGCCAATCAATAAATCAATCCTGTCAACATTCTCAAGAATCTTCAATTTAATCGCGCTGATATTATGATCGGGCTGCAACTTTGCTTTTGAGCTCAACACCCAAAACTTTGAACTGAATTGAGAAGCATTTATTCTTGACGTGACAGTCAAATTGACGCAGCCAGTGTTGCCAACTTTTTATGTTCAAAACGCGCAGAACTAGTCCTCAAAACGGAGCTAAAAAGCACTAAATTATAATTTTTGTAACTATTTGTAATCTAAACGCGCTGTAAAAAAGCGTTAATAATATTTGAAAACAGAAAAATATACTAAAATCGTAAAGAAACAATTTCTACTATTAAAATTTCCACTTTTACAAAGATTTTTTAATAATTTAAACGATTAAAAAATTAAATTAAAAACGATTTAGAACAAAACAACAACTTAAAAACTTTTTTGTTTTTAAACAGAGCAATCGGAAGGCAGGCCCATTATTAGAGAAGACAGATTGAGAGAAGAGCCCATAGCATAACTTGGTATCAGATTAGATCATCGACTTTAGATAGCCGTAAATGGAAAGAATTCGTTATGGCTCTTGGGATCTTTAAAGTTGTAATACCAAATAACAAGTTTAGTATTTCAATTAAATAATTCTAATTTTTAGCTTTCTCCTAAAATGACTTATGTCTTAAAAAATTGGCTTTTAGATTTGAGATACGTTTCGAAAAAACTATTTTCATTAATTTTTTCTCAGATATTATCTGGAATTACGTAATTCTTACAGCATGAATCATTTTAAGTTAAAAGTTTATATGAAATAATGAGTATATTGAATTTATTAAACTTATATGTATTACAAAAAATTGCAAGTAGGAAAGCGCTAACTCAGCGCGTTTTTTGAAAAAAGCGCTAAAGAGGAAAATGCGACTTTTCGGTAGTTGAAACGCGCTAAGTATAAGGCGAAAGGCGCTAAATTGGTAACACTGAACGCAAGACTTCGAAAACGAATTTGTTTCGCCAATACCATTTAAATTTAATCTGCCTCCTTCTCTTTTCAAGCGGTCGTTAAAATTATACGCTCATCTAACGTTGAATAATTTACAGACCCATGAGAGGACGACGACTACTCAGAGTAGTTAATTGAAGCATTACCAGACCTTATGTTGAATCGATGAAGTAATAAATTGTCTGATCCATTACAAATTTTACACTTAGAAGATGAACATCTCGCAACAATATGTCCTTTTTCAAACAATTTATACATGCTCGCACAGATTTTATGAAATCAAATCTTTCAGATATGGGCTCAGCAGTAAAAGAAGGGCAATTATTAATCATATTTTGTGTAGACTTGCAAAATATGCATTTATCAGCAGATTGTTTAGATTTCGTACAATTTTGTAATGTTTTATCGCCTCTAAAAGTAAAGTTTTCATTCTAAGGCTTAGTAAACCTCGGCCTTGAACTTGAAGACTCTTCAGCAGAGATGTGCTGGTAACGCCTGTTCAAAGCGGCTTCGCAATCTAACCACAGTGGGAGCTATTCGAAGTGAAGCTATTCTTCCCACTTCGATTTGGTGATTGGATCTATTTAGACATTACTAAATGTATTAAAATGGCATTCATTATCTTTTTGTCTTCACCAATTGGTAATAACGAATCATAAATAGCAGAAACTGCATCGATATGCTTCGCAAAGCAACAGCCGAAGGTTTCGAGATTTCCGGCAAATCAAAAAGTTTTGCAATATTATCGAAAAATATTAAACACTCGTTATCGTAAACCTTTTTCATATTAGCTAATGCTTTGAAGTTTTTATAATCGGAATATTTTCCGCTTAATTTAGGCAGCTTCATGCTTGGGAGTCTCGATTGGTGTGCTTATACGCTGAAAAAAGTTTCAGGCACATTAGACTTCCGATTTTTAGCCAAAGGACTCATAAACTTATATTTCGTAGTCACACAAACATCTTCAAGCTCAGATCTATCATCATTATCGGGATCTAAACTAACCACATCTGATTGAAGCTTCATTGTTTTTTTTTTACAATGAGACCAGCACTCAGGGGATAATCCCTACTCATGCAGTGCATTGTACTGGTACTAGGAAAATAGGTTGTGGGAAGGAGGATAGATAGAGTAGTGTCTGTGGACGTTCGATTTAAATTTGCTTATGTCGTGTGGCAGGGAAGACATTCGCATTAAGATTGTTTCACTAAACGAATAGTGCGACCAAAGAACGAATTCTCCTTATAATGCGTTATGAGATTTACTAGACAATCAACTACAAACATCCGAGAAAAACGAGTACAACGTAAAATTATATGATTACTAGGAATTAGTTCCTTAATTTCGTCAGAACACATTCCGCTATAGCGCCGATAGAATAATGAAGCACACGCCACATTGCGACGATGCTCTTATGAGTCGATAGAGTTGGCTACCCTACCGTCATTAATAAGAACATTCGCCCTCTCCTGTACGCGGTCGAGAAGCTTAAAATAGACCTCGAAGCGCCGGCCCATACATGAGAGTTGTATTCCAATTTGGGTCGGATATAGGTCTTGTAAATATTAAGGAGATCAGATGAGTGAAGTAATTCTTACACCGTCTTAAAAAGCCGAGACACTTGAATGCTTCTTTCGACACTAGAAATATGTGCTCATTCCAACGAACGTCACAGTGAATTCTTATGCCCAGAACATCAAGAGCATCTGATTCCTCATTATCTACATTACTCATAGATACAGATGATAACACACCACCACATCTGTGTGTCAGAAAACAACATTGGGTCTTGCGCGCATTAAAGTCGACCTTGTTCGCGCGACCCCACTCAGGAATTTTCGACAAGTCATTTGTAAATGTGTCGTTCATATTCCGCCTTTTCGCCCCAATCTCCAAAAGGCACGGCCTGCGATCAAAAGAATATGAATGACAAATGTTGCTGTCATCTGCAAAAGAGTAGATAGAATTAGAAGTGAGAAAAATAAATATTAGAAAGAAAAAAAATTTTAGAATTGAGTTGGAGAAAGAACAGGGCCTTGCGGTACCCCTGAATTTATCCTGAACTCGTCGGTTTAAATCCCATCTATAACCACTCTTATAGAGCGATTTCTGAGAAAGCTCGATATGAATCGACAGAAGTGGTAACCGACACCAAAGGCAATATGCTTGGATATGAGAGCCTTGTGCCAGACTCTAACAAACGCCTTGGAAATATCCAGGGCCACATCCTTACTCTCACCAAATTCATGAATAGATCTTTTCCACCCTTCAGAGAGTAACGCCAGCAGATCACTAGCAGACCCTTACGGAAACCATATTGGCGATCGCTCAGCAAATTGTTGTACTCTAAATATTTCACAAGGTGATCAATAATCATACTCTCCATAACTTTCGAAAGTGCCGAACAAACTGCTATTGGGCGGTAGTTTTCAGGGTTACTAGCCTCACCGTTTCTAGGGATTGGTGTTACATTGGCAATCTTCCAGCAAGATGGGAAAATACCCGCACGATAAGACGCACTGAAAAGATTAGCCAATGGAGGCGCAAGCGTTGAAGATCACTGCTTCAGGACTAGCGCTGGAATGCCATCCGGCCCAGAAGACTTATTAACGTCGAGCTTTGCAAGAACCCTTTTTACCGTACGGGCTCGAAGGATAGTCACTGATATGGCATAGTCACTGATATTCTTTTAAGTTCAAGCAGTGGTTGGACGCGCTCCGGCAAGTTCGAATTACCTGCAAGCATTTCAGCCCGAAGGTTTACCTTTTCAACCGGGTTAGTGAATATTTGGTCATCCTTTATAAGGACTGGAACCGAACTAGCGTTGTTCCTAAGCCTTTTAATAAATGACCACGTAGGCACTGTTTATATAGAGTCTTCTCGTGCCTAAGCACTGCGGTACACGAAGATCTCGCCTGTTTGCGTAGGGAATCAGTATGATTGCATTTGTTATTACGCCAATTTTTGAATGCTTCCTCTCTGGATCTGACTACAAGCATGCAAGGCTGATTAAACAAAATTTATTTCTTGTTTTAATCGGGAGATTTCTGAATGGGATATAATTATCCATCTCTAGCTTTGTTGTATTAACATCCATTTCGGCCTTGGCATTCACGTTAGAATCAAGGAAACAAAATTTCCAATTGAAATGCCCATAGATATCGTTAAGCACAACCCAACGAGCTTTTCCGCTTCGTAGCTGTATGAGAAGCATTGTGAAGAGTGGAGAATGGGAAACAGGCAGAAATGGTACAGTGATCAGAATTTCCGAGAGGCGCAAGGACCTCAACTACATACTTTTCAGGGTATGTAGTGAGGAAAAGGTTGAGGGTGTTCATTTACTAATTGCGCAAGGTGGTTGTGCACGGTATTGGCCTTCTGGAGTTGTGCGACCTGAGTGGCGTAGCTAAGACGAATTATGAACACTGAAATCACCAGCAACAACAATTTCACTGATCGGGTAATTCGCAACGATACTCGATATGGAGTCGGAAAGAGAGTCAAAGCCAGATATGGAAACCTCTCTTCCCGCGTTTGGGCCAACCGGTTACTGGCACTGGTACACAACTTCATCGCGAATGTACATTGCGATATAAGTTGTAAGAACATCTAATCGACATTCGAGCTCCATAGGATCAAACGAAATAGTCTTATTTTTAATAGACTCTCGAATACTCTCGATATTCTTTACAACCTTCGCTTTCTTCGCGAGTAATTTATACAAAATTTCATCATTATTTTGAAGATTTTCCGCGTCGGAAGGACAAACTTGGCGTTTAGAGCCCCTGGTATTCATTGTAATTTGTTCTATTTAAACTATTCCTCAAAGCAAAATAAATTCTTGGATGAAATATATTCAATTGCTTTGGATTAAAGAATTTATTCAATATTTCCGAACATAATATATCAAAATTTTCCGATACAAGTGTAATCACTCCGTTATATAAAATTTGAAAATTACATTGAGTAAAAAATATCTTATTTGAACTCAGAAGTAAAATTATAACATTTACAGAATAAAATCGTTAATTTATCTATTTATTATAAACTAAATAAATATTTAATGTCAATGTGAACACACAATACACTGTAAGCAGCTGTAATACGTAAATTAATACAAGTGGTATGTGAACGCACGGAATGGAGCACCGATGGAACAACGCACAAAGAAGAAATCAAAAAAATAAACAAAAGTAATATGAGTATTGCTGAATGTTCTCTTCTAAATAAAAAGACAAATTGTTTACGTAATTAATTATGTACTAACTTAACAAAACATGTCTCACAAATAAGCGTGGTTTTTTAACTTTATAAATAAAAATATTTATATAAATAAATAAATAAATAAATTATTTCACAAAGTGTAAAATATTTCTTGTGTTCGACTTGAAAAGCGATATCAATTTTCGAGTAAATTACGAAAATCTTTTAATTTTAATTAACTTACAAAATTAAGGCGATATAAAACATAAGAACTATATACACTTTTACCTGTTGATCAGAGTCGGAGCTACTTCCCAAGTTATGTTCTGCTTTACAAAGGATGCAGTGGCAACGTGGCATCTGGCCAATATTTAAGATGTATATGATGTAGTGGAGTTTTGCTGTTGTTAATTCTTGTTATTTAGTTGTTGTTACTTTTTGTTTGTTTCACAACACTTCACTAATGGATATTGTTTTTATATTTGTTTTGTACATTTTGTTTTTTAAACTGTGTATTTGTTTGTGTTTTTATATTTTGTTTTATTTTTGTCTTTTGTGTGTCTATTTAAATTTTAATTAATTTATAATGCACTCGCACGATTTTAAATAAATTATAAAATGTGCTGTTTTTTATTTTTAACTTTAATTAACTTATAAAGTTTACGCGCACTAAATACTTAGTTTTTCGTGTCCCTGTTCGGGCGCCAAAATAGTATCCCTTATATTTTTTAGGGACCAATTATTTAAATTAATTAAATTATAATTTAAATTATAATCAAAATGGGCACTGGAAAATTTAAGCTTGTCGAGTTAAAATAGAACATGACCGATCGTTCTGATTATTGCTTTTCAAGTGATGTTTATTTTCTGTTTATTTATGTTCCAGCATATATGTACAACATAGTTCAGCTATTCAGCAATCCAGTGATTAATTTACATATCTTAATCTACTTATATAAAGGGTCCGCCATCTAACGTTTTTTTTTGAACTATATACACTTTTACCTGTTGATCAGAGTCGGAGCTACTTCCCAAGTTATGTTCTGCTTTACAAAGGATGCAGTGGCAACGTGGCATCTGGCCAATATTTAAGATGTATATGATGTAGTGGAGTTTTGCTGTTGTTAATTCTTGTTATTTAGTTGTTGTTACTTTTTGTTTGTTTCACAACACTTCACTAATGGATATTGTTTTTATATTTGTTTTGTACATTTTGTTTTTTAAACTGTGTATTTGTTTGTGTTTTTATATTTTGTTTTATTTTTGTCTTTTGTGTGTCTATTTAAATTTTAATTAATTTATAATGCACTCGCACGATTTTAAATAAATTATAAAATGTGCTGTTTTTTATTTTTAACTTTAATTAACTTATAAAGTTTACGCGCACTAAATACTTAGTTTTTCGTGTCCCTGTTCGGGCGCCAAAATAGTATCCCTTATATTTTTTAGGGACCAATTATTTAAATTAATTAAATTATAATTTAAATTATAATCAAAATGGGCACTGGAAAATTTAAGCTTGTCGAGTTAAAATAGAACATGACCGATCGTTCTGATTATTGCTTTTCAAGTGATGTTTATTTTCTGTTTATTTATGTTCCAGCATATATGTACAACATAGTTCAGCTATTCAGCAATCCAGTGATTAATTTACATATCTTAATCTACTTATATAAAGGGTCCGCCATCTAACGTTTTTTTTTTGAACTAGTGCTTATTTCGTGAATGGTAACACTTAGCTCATGTCTGATTTGACAGATAAATCGTTTTATTCTTCCACTGAACAAATATGGTTGTGTATACGCTTGAACAACGCTGGGAATCTAGGACTGCGATCGACTTACAGAAGATACCGATTTGGCCAAAAAAAAAAATATCATCTTTTCAGATGAAGCTCATTTTGATTTTGGCGGGTATGTAAACAAGCAAAATTGTCACATTTGGGGCACAGAAACCCGCGCGCATACATTGAAAAGCCGATACACACAAGACGAGTCACTGTTTGGTGCGGATTTTTGTCCAGATGCATAATTGGGCCATTTTTTTTCAAAAATGAGCAAGGAGCGGCTGTTACAGTCAATGGCGATCGTTATCGGGCCATGTTGAACGAATTTTTGTTCACAAAAATTGAAGAAGAGGATATTAGCAAAATTTGGTTTCAACAGGACGGCGCCACGTGCCACACAGCCAAAGCTACACTCGGGGTTTTGCGCCCTGTTTTTGAAGATCGCATTATCAGCCGCAGAGCTGATGTCATTTGACAACCTCGGAGCTGCGATTTGACACCGTTGGACTATTATTTGTGGGGTGCCGTCAAAGATAAGTGTTACGCCAACAAGCCAGAGACAATTGACGCTTTAAAGCACAATATTCGTGAAGCCATTGGTGAAATACAGCTGCACACAATCGATAATGTGCTTAAAAGTTGGACCAATTGTGTAGGCTACTGCATGGCCAGCCGAGGCAGCCATTTGAATGAAATTATTTTCCATTATTAACCGGAAGGATAGTACTTTCAAATAAAAAAAGAAATTTAAGAAAATATTCAGTAGTTTTTTTTATAGCATTTTCAAAAAAAAAAATTTATTTGGCGGACCCAATATATGGTCATTGAACTTAAATCTACTTAACATTAGGGTCATTCATATATTAATTATTAATTCATTTTACTTATTTATTATAATATTATTATTAATTGATTTGTTATAATATAAACATAAAAATATGAAGTGGCGCAACAAATGTAAAACTACATTCTCTTGAGAATGTAGTAAATAATATTTGATTACCATTATAGCCTTTTAACCCTTATATTTGAGAATTATATGTATTAATAATGTATAAAACATAAGAACAAAATTTTGCAAATTATTAATACCATTACCCCTTATATTTATATAAACATGTATGAATATGTAATTAAAGTTACATATACAAATCATATTAAAATTCTCGCAGATGTTCTGTGTTTGAACTATAAACATGTTGCTTAACATATACTTCCGCACAATGTTCGTGCGATCACTTGATGGTGTAACATGTACAAACACCCGGAAACAATGATGTATAAAAATATAGAAATTAATAAAATAATTTTACAAACTTTCCAATAAACCAAATAAACACATCTGTATTTTTCTGATAAATCCAATTTATTAAAGAGGAAAAACAAAAAACCGTTCACCGTAGTGTTTGCATTAAAATGAGATGGAAAAGGAGAAATAAAAAGGTATAAAGCTCGACTTAGATATATGGTTTAAGACAACCTGGAAGGGCGTGAAATTTTCAAATAGATTCCGTATTTAAGAACATAGGTTTTAGGAGATAAGATCATGAGCCATGTCCATAGTTTATGCAAGAAAAGAGTATATTATGTATAATTCTAAATATATGAAATAATTATTATGTATGTTGATGATATTATCATTGGATGTGAATCGAAAGAAGACCTAAAATGCATTAAAGCTTCAACTACAAACAAAATATGTGTGTAAATTAAGGCCAACTGAAATTGTTTCTGGGTTAATCAGTCTAAAATCCTTTGCCCTTACATGCGAGCATTTACCCAACTTCGCGATAAAAACTACTCTGGTCCTTTTCCAAATATCAGGAATGGTCCTCAGCTTGAGATATCCCCTGAAAATGATTCCCAGCCAACTTCAGGTCAAGTGCAAGGCTTCCTGTAGTTGAGCTGGGATAATACCATCCGATCCCGCCGCCCTAAATGATTCGAAGCATCCAATAACACAAGCAAGATTTCTCCTGTTCACCACCAAGCGAACAAAACCCAAGTCTGGCTGACCGCCTCCTCCAATTGAGAAGTATGAGACTCGTTCCTAGGAAAGTGAACGTCAAACGAGTACTAAGTGGCTCCTCGGATAAAAAAGTCCAAGTTCCATCTTTTCTCATCAAATATCCTGTGCAAGTCGAGTCTTTAGAGAGCAGATTCCTATAGCGCGCAGTCTGACTAACGCCCTCTATGGTCCCACCATGATCTCCGTTTTACTCTCTTTATCTCGCCCTTATACAGGTTAAGACTAGTCTTATAGATCACCCAATCACCTTGCTCATTGCTGGTCTTGTCCCTGTTAAAAAGCTTCCTGGTGGCGGATCTTAGATACTTAAGTTCCCCATTCCACCATTTTGGCCTCACTTTGCCCCTGCCAGCCGTAAAGCACGTACTCTTGCAGAATCCCTCAAGTGAGGGCCTACATGAATCCGTGAATTTAATATTTATTTATTCCTCCAACTCAAATTCACTAATCGGTTCATGTGGACGAAGGTCCAATCGCTCCCTAAGAAGCCTACGATATGCACCCCAGTCCGCTTTCCTATAATTCCTAAAAACCACTTTTTCCAGTGGTTCAACATCAATACAAAATTGCAGATATCTGTGATCAGAGAAAGAGGGTTCAGACAGCACCTTCCAATCGGAAACTGTAATATTACCGCCATTAAGCAATAGAGTCAGCCCTATTACATATTAACAAAGACTCACTACAAATGAAATCAAAGAGTGACTCACCTCGTTCATTTATGTTCGTACTCGCCCATATAGTGTGGTGCGCGTTAGCGTCTGCACCAATGATGACGTTGTTGCACCGTCTTTTCGCCTCCGTAATTATATATTTGACGCACTTTGGAGTTGGTTATTCTGGGTGGTCATGCGCCCTGTAAGAGGAAACCATCCAAATATCCCGCTGGTCCTTTCCTAGCGAGAGTCTGAGGAATGTAGTGTCATTGTCACTAAGCCTGTGAAGTAAAGAAGCATTAAAATTGTCTTTAATGAGTATACAAGATCTAGGTCTATCTGACGATTGAGGAACAAAGTTCTTATAACCATAGCTCCTGACACCACATATATGATTGGAAACCGTCCACGGTTCCTGTATCAGGACTGCATCGTTTCCATCTTTCGCAAGATGGAGTATAAGATTGGCAGATGCTGCCTTACTGCGACGAATGTTTATTTGAAGGACCTTCATCCTCCTTGATCACGTCAGCCTCGTATTCCTCTTCGGCACTAATGAGGTCGTCTAAGAGTCTAGCAAAGCCAATCCTCGGGTCAGCCGTTAAACTACGCCTGTCATATTCCAGTAGTAGATTCTCCACCACTTCGTCACTACAGGTTCCAGGATTTTCACCGGGTACTTCTAAGCCTGATGGATATACAAGTGAACCCAAATCGAATTAGACTTTTAGCTTCCTCAAAACGTTTTTAAGACTGCTGGTTCGGTATTAGTACAATCTGCCTAGAAGTACCTACAGGGTCCTCAATCTTTGCAACTCTTCAATCCCCAGTGGGTAAGGTTAGATTGCAATGCTTGATTATCCGTAGGATTTCCTGTAGGTCAGTAGGTGAGTTTAGCGGAATCCAGGCCCTGACCCCTGGTTTAGACATAATGTCCTGTCTATCCACGGCCTTAAGTTTGGCTTCCAACCAAACCTCACCTATCCGTCCCATGGCAGCTTTGTATAGTCACTCTGCTCGTTCACCAGAGCAGCCGATGAGTTTAATACTGCCCTGATACCAACCCGCGTTTTTACAGATAGGTACAGGGCCATGGTTTTCACATGAACACCGTGAGAAGAGCTCCTTTTACGAGTCGCCATTTATCCTTATGGATACGACCATCCTGAGATAATTCGTCTAAGACCCCAATGATTACGCTGTTCTTCGCGACTTCGCTGAAAGACTTTGCCAACACTGCGTGGCACATAGAATTCTTAGATGAAGGTCCCAGTTTTTCTTCTTCTACTGACCTCTGTCTTTTAACAAAGGCCACTGGTTTATTTCCAGCTCCCTGTTTTGCTCCCTCGCTAACCCCCTTGGCCCATTCCAAAGAGGCAACCTGAGCCGGAGTCAGAGTAAACGCAGGTTTCGAAGATAATTCACTGATCCACCTCGTTGCCAGTCGAAGATCCGATCTCAGTTTCCTAGAGGGGTAAATATTCTTCCCAATCGATTTAGTTCGATCACCCGCGTTCTTCGCAGGTGTCAACTTTTCTCCTCATGTATCTACAAAAGTAGTTGGAGCACTGCTTGGTTCAGCAGTAGTAGAGTGGGTTTGGTCACAGGTTTTCATGTGTCCGATTTGTTTTTAATTTAGTTAATTTCTTGTTGTGTAGTTTTTTCCATGGCTAGTTGAGTCTCAACTCGTAGCCGCTATCTACGTCCGTAGTTGCAATGTGTTCAAGAAGGCCCCGTGGTTGCCTATGAAACAGGGTGTTCCATGCTAGGGTTGACAGCCTGTGTTCAGAGCCAGGCCGACCATATAGGGAGTCTTCTCAACCTAACCATTGCCACCAACTTAACAGTAACGGATTTTGAACATAATGCGAGACTTGCCAAATTTTAACTAGGCGGAGACAATCAGTACCGACCGCACGCGGCGCACTGATCATCATCCCAAGAGCGTCAGAAACACAATCATCATCCAAATTCATAAGCCATGGTCGTTCAAGGTGTCTTCATCAGAGGAAAGAGAAGGTCATTTAGCGCTACTCAGGATGCACCGCGAATAGGCGACCATCATTAGTTCCAAGTAATCATTGGTTCTAAGGAACATCTACTTTTGAAAGAAGAAGCAATTCTTTTTTAACAAAATGATAATTTATTTAAAGATAATTTATTTAAAGTTTTAATTAAAAATGGACAAAAGCAAAATATATTTTAACAAAGTGAAGAGAAAAGTCTTAAGTCAAGTTAAAATTAGCAGAAATATACCCAACGAAGACCAAATGGCTCAGGTAATTGGAGCCCAAGTGGAATAATCAGTCAGCTGAGGAGACAAGTAGAAGCATTACAACGACAACAACGTCAACAGCGGGAAATCTAACAAGAATTTCCATTAAAGCCTAAGGATATTCTGACCCAGTTTAGAAAATTGGAAGTTCTAGACAAAGATCATGATGTCAATGTCTTTATAAGATCAGTGGAAGATGTATTCGAATTACGTCCAATAAATAGTCCTCAGATTATGAAGTTGGCAATAACAATCTATCGTATTTTTCGTGTTTTTTTTTTCTTTTATTAATTCTTTGGGATATTGATTTTTGAGGATACATAAGTTCTTATTTGTACTATCTTTATTACTTTTATTGTGGTGCTTTGTCGAGTTTTGTTTAAATTTGCTTGAATATTTAATTTTGTTCAATTGACAAAAAAATATTGTTTTGCTAGATTTTTGTTTTTGTTATCTTTGTCTTCTAGTTTTTGTTACATAGGTATACATACATACATATATATAAATTAATAATAATAATTTAAGATAATATAGTACCTAAAACTAACGTTAAATAATAATAAAATAAACGTCAACACTAAAATAAATAAAACAAACTGTCAAAAAACAAAACAAAGAGAAAGATATAATAAACTATATATATATTGTATATAAATAGAGTTTATTATATCTTTCTGTTTTCTTTGTTTTGTTTTCTTTAGGTACTGTATTATCTTACTTTATTATTATTAATTTTTTCTCTTTTTCTCTGATTAGATCCATTTCCTTTTTATTATGAATTGCTCTGCTGTTAAATGTTCTGTTTTTCAGGTTGCACATCGAATATATCGAATTATATGGGTATTGCCAAGCTCTGTGCTATTCCTAAACTAATGGAGAAGTTGGTGACTGATTATCTCTGAACAGTAACAAACCTTCTTGAATTTACTACGAGAAATTTTGGAAACTTTGTTGAAGGTGCTCAAACTGATGTAATTTATACTGACTTTAGAAAGGCTTTTGATAGGGTTTATAATAGGATTTTGCTTCATAAACTTGCACTAATTGGTATTCCAATATGACTATTTCACTTGACAGCATGATCTGGTACCAGACCGGTACCAGAACCTATGGAAAATTGATAGATTACAAGAAGACTACTTGACAGAGAATAATGAAATAAATTTTATAACATTGCATCAAAATTGAAATTACTTGTAATAAACATATTAATAGGAAAACAGAGTATTAAATACCTCATTGATACAGGGTTAACTACTAGTGTCTTAAAAGAAGGAGCACTGGTGGAATATTACTCAAAAACCTTATTGGAAAAATCTTAATATTATAAATCATTTAATGGTTTAAGCGAAATAAAACATGTGGTAACTACCCCGTTTCCAAAAGAATTTAGTTGTTTTGATACAATGCAATAGAAGATTGTGGAATTTTCTCATAATAATTTTAAAAACAATGTTTTTTAAAGAATACAATTATCCTCAATATATAGAGAATATTTGTAATTTACAATAAATAGTATATCGTGATATAGGAGACTATTTTCATGTCACATATGAATAATGAAGAACGGCAGGCAACCTTGAGGCTGCTAACTGAGTTCAAGGAGTTGTTTTTAAAAGAAAGAGATTGTTATCACAAATGATATATATCACGAAATAGTAACTATTAAATAGTATTTATATTCTAAAATACTATATATGGGTATCCTCAGATTCACGAAGTGGAAATTAGACAAATAAAAGAAATGTTGGAACAAAAATAATTCAGGAGGGTAATTCATCCTATAATAGTCCACTTTGGAGTAGAGAAAAGTTTAGATAATTCAGGAAAGGAAAAATTTTGAGCTATCGTAAATTATAGGAAATTAAATGAATTTACAATCGACGGTAAATTTCCCATCCCAAATATAATTCACTCACTATAGAATAAACAAGGAAGAGCGCTAGACTTTGCAGCCTTGGATTTGGCTAAAGGGATCCACCAAATTCCTTTTCGCGAGGAAGATGGAAAAAAATTGCATTTTCAACACCATGTGGTCATTACGAATTCATTCGTATGCCCTTTGGCCTAAAAACTGCTCCATCAACCTTCCAGTGGCTGATGAACATGAAGAACACTTAGTGAAATCGAAACTGAGAAAGGCCAAGTAAAAAGCGCAAACCGATAAGTGTGACTTTCTGAAGAACAAAACACAATTCCTGGGACACATACTCTCAGCAGATGGAATAAAGCCAAATATTGCAAAGAAAATAAAAAATTTTTGGAATGATGAGTTTTTACAGAAAATTTGTTGAAGATTATGTAAAAATCGCATATCCCATTACCCGATACTTAAAAAAGATCAAAAAGTTAATGAATACGATCCTACCTTCATAGCCTCATTTGAAAAATTGAAGAATGTGGTTACCAATTCACTTATACTACGACATCCTAACTTTTCAAAGAAATTTAAAATAACTACTACTGCTAGTAATTTTCTAATTGGAGCAGTTCTATCCCAGAACGGATTCCCGATTGCCTATGCCTTCAGAACACTAAATAAGCACCAAAATAACTACGCTGCAATAGAAAACGAATTACTCACAATACTGTGGGCCCTGAAATATTTTCAACCATAAGTTTTTGAAAGACAATTCGATTTAGAAAGCGATCACCAGCCACTAAAATGGCTGACGACAAAATAATCTGGTAAAAGCTTCAGAGATGGCTTATTGGCTTGGTGAAGTATTACTTCTCAATTGAGTATATAAAAAGGAAACCGAATAACGTAGCTGAACAAAAAACGACGAAATAAATGCTCAAGTCGAAATTCTGCAAGGTAACGAAGAAAACAATAGCATGCCAGTCGAAATAAGCATGAACCATTCTCAGGAGGAAGATCTATGGTATAGCATTCCAATTTTGTATACTGTTGTCAACAGATTTAAAACGCAAATAGTTATTACTCTTGAGAAGCAAAATATTGTTGAAATGATATTTAATTATAAAGGAATATACATATGTAGATAAAAATTATATCGATCAAAAGAATGTATTAGATATCATTAGAAGAGAAAGGGGAGAAGAAAAGTAGGCATATATTCGCACCTTACCTCTTTTGTTGTAAATACTAAATGACTATTTGTGAGGACCTTTCTCATTTTTACCAATATTTAATCTTAAAAGAAATTCTATGCCTTCAGATTTGTTTTTTTTTTACTAATTTCACTGAAGCGAACAAATTTTTGTGTTTCTTATATAATTTTCGTTCGATCAAGTCTGCTGATTTTTTTGATATTTATTTTGTGAAAAATAAGTGCCTAACTTTTTTTAAGAAAAACTTAAGATAATTCAGTAAAAATTTTTTCCAGTTACCATAGTTTATCTACAAGTGAAATATAAAAAAAAATATTATAAACATTTTAATCAGACGATATCTTGGGACTATAATTTATCTGTTGTATATACACAACATGACGCATAAACAGGGTATTTTCTTCAACATTTTTTGTTGCAATTTTTTTTTGCGTAAAAAAGATGGTTTTCGGTAATGAATTCGACAACGACAATGTTAAAGAGAAGCTAGACGAGAGAGTTTTATAAGAAATTATAAAAATGTTAGACATAAAGAACAGCCAAAATTTAGAAAAATGTCTTTACGAGGAGTACACTTTTAACTGATCGAAATCTTAATACACCTTTCTTCGACACAGCAGGTGGGGGTGATCCTATTCTTCACCAACATTTATTTTGATTTTTTGGGCACCCAGAAGTTTATATTTTAATTCTTCCTGGATTCGGAATAATTTCTCACATTATTAGCCAAGAATAAGGAAAAAAGGAAACTTTCGGTGCATTAGGAATAATCTATGCTATATTAACAATTGGATTATTAGGATTTATTGTATGAGCTCATCACATATTTACAGTAGGAATAGATGTAGATACACGAGCTTATTTCACTTCAGCAACTATAATTATTGCTGTTCCAACAGGAATTAAAATTTTTAGTTGACTAGCTACTCTTCATGGAACACAATTAAATTACTCCCCAGCTATCCTTTGAGCTTTAGGATTTGTATTTTTATTTACAGTAGGTGGATTAACAGGAGTAATTCTTGCTAATTCATCAATTATATAATAAACAATAATTCATCAATATTATTTTACAAGCAACATCAAAAAGACACATAGAAATTATTAACAATAATAATATCCCAATAGAGTCGGACTTAATTCTGCACCTCATAGATGTTATGTAAATATCGGATATACTTCTGCTGATGAGAAACTCTACAAATACTTTAAAGAAGAATGAACAAATATTTATAAGTAACGAAAAAGATACGAAGAAAGAGAGAAAGTTAAAAATGATAACACCAAAAAAACAGGCAAAAGCGATAACAAATTAATTTAGTGGGACAGGCATGGAAATACTTTTTAGGCACTGTGGACAACATTGACCAGGTGGACATTACTCATACAATCGACACTAACCTACATAACTATAACAAACCTGAACCAACAAATAAAAATCAATGATCATTTTAACAGAACAATACAACTAGTAAAAACTACTATAACACAGAACTAAGATAACGTATTACGTTACAAGGACGGCTTACAGAGAACTTGCAGAGATACATTAACAAAGAACATATACATAGACAATTTACTTATTATATCAACATTGAGAAATCACATAAAGGGTCCGCCATCTAACCTTTTCTTTTTCAACTAGTGCTTATTTCGTAAACGGTAACACTTAGCTCATGTCTGATTTGACAGATAATTAGTTGTATCCTTCCGCTGAACGAATATGGTTGTGTATACGCTTGAACAACGGTGGGAAGTATTGAAAATCATGGTAATGTTGCAGAATGTGTGCAGAAATTGCGTACGAATTTTGGAAGAAGAGAAGCACCGTCAGCTCCGTATGTTCGTTATCTTGTGTAAAAAGTGAAAGAAACTGTCATCCTCATAGATAAACCAAAGCGTGAAAAGCCAAAAACAGTGCGTACGTATTGCATGTGTTGCAGAAAGTACGTGTGAAGCGCCATCGACATCAATTCACCGTCGTTCTCAACAATTGAACATTTCGGAGACATCATTAAGACGACATTTGCATAAAGACCTTGGTATGACACCATACAAAGTCCAATTAGTTCAGGAGTTAAAGCCAACTGACCATTCAATGCGTTTTCGCTTCGCTAAGTGGGCCTGCGATCGATTTTGCCAAAAAAAATCATCATTTCAGATGAAGCTCATTTTGATCTTGGCGGGTATGTAAACAAGCAAAATTGTCGCATTTGGGGCACAGAAAACCTGCACGCATACATTGAAAAGCCGATACACCCAAGACGGGCCATTTTTCTTCGAAAATGAGCAAGGAGTGGCCGTTACAGTCTATGGCGATCGTTATCGGGCCATGTTGAACTAATTTTTGTTCACAAAAATTGAAGAGGAGGATATTAGCAACATTTGGTTTCAACAGGACGGCGCTACGTGCCACCCAGCCGAAGCTACTATCAATGTTTGGCGCCCTGTTTTTGAAGATCGCATTATCAGCCGCAGAGCTGATGTCGTTTGGCCACCTCGGAGCTGCGATTTGACACCGTTGGACTATTATTTGTGGGGTGCCGTCAAAGATAAGTGTTACGCCAACAAGCCAGAGACAATTGACGCTTTAAAGGACAATTACGTGAAGCCATTGGTGAAATACAGCTGCACACAATCGATAATATGCTTAAAAATTGGACCGATCATGTAGGCTACTGCATGGCCAGCCGAGGCAGCCATTTGAATGAAATCATTTTCAAAATAAAAATTTATTTGGCGGACCCTTTAGAACATATACAAAATTTCATAACAAGAGCACAAAATAGAGTAAGTGACGCTAGTATCCTAACAAAACAAAAAATTGACGATTATGGTATAAATAACATAGAAGTAAAATTACGAGTAAATGCTTAAAAACAGCAATTTCTAAAAAAACAAAACGAATTAATTTTTTTGATTAAAGTAACAAAAACATTTCAATCTATACAAATTATAACTATAATACCAATAACATATTTCAATAAAGAAATTGATGGAGATATTGAGAATATATTTTATTAAAATAACATCACACATAAATATAAAGAAAATCCTTTTATTAACGAATGTAAACCAACGAAACATAGTACAAGATAAAAAACATGGAAGTTTGTAACGAATATTAACATTGAAATCGTAAATATTGTTACCAAAAAATAAATAATAAAAAGGAAATATACCATATCAGCGCCTTTAAAACTGTATTGTGGAATTATGGTATATTTGATATTAATGTGTCACCCTGTCAATGCCGCACTTATTTGTGTATTTCCAGCACTGCCAATTCCACAATTACATTTGAAGAACAAGAACATTCTGAAAATTGTATATAAAAGGTGGCGTCTTATGCATTAGTTTAGTAGTTATCGTTTTGCTGTCATAAGAAAGTCGTGTTTAGGCATAAATAAAAGTGTTGTATAAACGAATATTAAGTTGCCGTATTAAGACAAACTGCATAAAGATAAAGTGAGACAATAAAAACTGTAAAACAACAACAGAGTGGTGTTTATTTTATTTTGACTCAATTTAAAAGATCTCAAACGTTTTGAAAAGATAAAACGTAACAATATTAATGATAACACAACTATAATTAAGAACGCCAGAAATAACACAATCAAAAGTAGATATAAGAATACAAGTGATGTTGTAAATGGAAATTTTTTGATATACTGAAATAATTGCTGATTAAAAATTGATAACCACTTTTTTCTAATAATAATAAATTATATTTAGATACAATAATTATGCCCAAAACTTAAACCGTTACATTCAACACAATGCTTACAATTTAATAAGGAAAGCTAACAACTATTCAGAATTTAAAAGAAATATAGGAAATTAAATATAAGAACAAAATTGTGTATTATACTATACCGACAATTGTACGAGTAGTAGTTCCCTTAATAATAATATTGATAATAATACTATATGATAAATGTAAGCCATCGAGTTGAAGAATTAAGGAGAATCCTTTATTAAGGGGGGAGGAGTTACTTACGTACTTCCACAACCAAACTTCGTAGACATTAATGCAATTATAGCAAAATACAATGAGGAAACTCCAAACTGAGTCATTAACACTTTTGGTATACATATACAAAAAATGTTTTTAGCATGAGTTTAAAAAGGTCGAATGTGAACAAGGTGATCAGACGTGCGAAAATTGAATACTACTCTAAACGGCTTGAATCTGTAATTGAACGTAAGCCATCGAGTGGAAGAATTAAGGAGAATCCTTTATCAAGGGGGGAGGAGTTACTTACGTACTTCTACAACCCACCTTCGTAGACATTAATGAATTATAGCAAAATACAATGAACAAACTTCAAACTGAGTCATTAACACTTTTGGTATACATATACAAAAAATGTTTTTAGTATGTGTTTAAAAAGGTCGAATGTGAACAAGGGATAAGACGTGCGAAAATGGAATGCTACTCTAGACGGTCTGAGTCTGCAATTGAGACTGAGCAAACTTGGAGGACTATTCGTGAGATAGCTGTTTGTAACACGCATACTATTTGACAGATAAATCTTAATGACCTTAATAGATCATTTGTGAATACCCCCCGCTACGGGCAGACCCAACTTTCTATAGTTTCCTCGTGAATCTGCTAATTCAGATATCAATTTACTTTAGCATGACAAGTTTAAGTTTGAATGTGTTACCCAATGTGATGTCATGTCGACTGTTTCCATGATGAAATCTAATGCAATTAGGTGCGATTTATAAAACTAATTTTACCTCTTATCTTTCTACTTATAGCCCATTTATTTCATATAATTATTATGTCCGGCACGTATCCGACAAAGTGGAAGCATGCGATTGTAATTCCGGTGCTCAAGCCCAATGGGGGTTATCGTCCGATTGCAATCTTGTGCTTTCTTTCGAAAGTTTTGGAAAAAATACTTTATGGGCAAATGTCAGACAGGCCTTGGAGAACGGCTATGTAAATTTTTTAGTTCTCTTGGATCATTCGAAAGCCTTCGATACGGTCGATCACAATGTGCTTATTCGTAAGCTCAGATTCTTTTTTTCAGATTTTCAAACATATCTGCTAAATTTATACATTCGTATCTTACCCATCGTGCACAGTATGTATATTTAAACGGCAAATGGTCGGATTCTCTATATCTGCACAAAGGTGTGCCTCAAAGTTCAATTCTTGGGCCACTTTTTTCTTTATGTTTGTCAATGATTTACCCGAACATATTTTGAATTACAAAATCCACTTATATGCAGATGATGTGCAACTTTGCTTAAGTAGTCCAGTGGACAATATGTCACTGGCTGTTGATTGTTTAAATGAGGGACTTGAGAGAATCTCCCCATGGGCAACTACTAATGGTCTCTGTTTACACCCTGGGAATCAAGGTGTATTCTATTGCATAGAAGAAGCGTTTTATCTTCATTTTTGGGGATGTTATGATAAATAGTGAGAAAATTGAGATAGTTTATGCGACGAAGAACTTCGGGATCATCTTTAACACCAATTTGACATGGGATGATCACATAAGCTTTTTGGTAAGGCAGACGTATATTAAGTTACGCGTATTTGGTCCACCCAATTTTTCATACCTTTGAAGACTAGAATTCTGATTGCAGGAACTTATTTGTTCCCTGCCTACTGTACGGATACGAGCTGTTTGCTAATTGTGATTCTAGCAGCAAACACAAATCGAATTTTTATTTAATAATATTGCTAGATATGTTTATAATTTAAGAAGATATGATAAGATTTCTGCAGCACCTAAGAGTCTGACGGTGTAATTTTTGAAAATTTATTAAATATTCGTGTACTTTTGTTTTTGCATCGAATAATAAACAAGTGAAAACCGAGTTATTTATTTGACAGACTACGTTTTGATGAAGTCACCTTAATATTTGCTTAATTCATCCAAACTATAAAATGTGATGTATGGTCACCTTATTAAAAATAATTCTACGTTCAAATAATTGATTAATAAGCCGGTTTTGCTTTTAGAGATGTACATTATATTATGTTTATTTAAATTTATGTAAATAAGTGCAAAATTCAATGCGTCAAAATGATAAGGTCAGTTATAAGCAATTAATCTAATCAGAAGGTATCACAATTGTTATTATTTTTTTGTTTTGTTTTATTTTTCTTGGTTTTGTAATAATTTATAATTTAAACAATATCTGCGCGGTATGGGTCACGTGAAACCTTTATTCAGAACGTTGGAGCGGATTTCGCGCCAGCTGTTGCAGATTGCCACTTTTAAACATTACGCACAAACAGTCCCCACAAATTTTCCTTGGGGCTTAAGTCGGGGGAACGTGCTTAATAAATAGGTTAAAAGTATAAACTTGTGCATCATTAAATTTATTAGATTAGGAAATAGAAAATTGGATTCCAAGTAATGAACTGATAGAAAAATACAGAATGCAAGTTACAAAGAAATAAATTTAAAAACAAATGCAAATAATTACAAAAGATTTATTGCAATTAAGGGTCTTTGTTAGCAATATTTACTTACGAAATTTTGCTATTACTTAATGAAAAAAGAATAAATTATTTAAACAAAATAAACCTATTATATTTTTGTAATCAATAAAAGTCAATAAGAGTTGCATGTATAAAATGTTAAATACATACATGTATACTTTTTTTTACAATGCATCTTATACATATTGCTATAAAGTTATATTATAAAAGATTTAATTTTAACATTAGAATTAGTTTTGTTTTTCTCTGTTTAACTTTTTATTTAAATAAAAACAATAGAACAAACTGTGCGACTTTTATTTCAAAAATGCAACTTTTTGTGCGACTTTTTTTATCCCCTTTTTGTGCCACTATTTGAAATAACTCAACGGTAACGCTGGTTCTACTTACGTGCTATTAGACTTCGGAGCAGTGACGCTCACACTTAAAATGAGAGAACCACACTGAAAGAAAAATTAAGTTTTTCGATTTACTGTTTCTTAAAGGACTTATTTTTTTGCATTATAAATAAAAAATAATTTTAAAAATAATATGTACATCTGCCAAACGAAAAATATGTAAGTTTATGCAATGGGATACAAAGGGGCAGATTAAAAAAGCTAAATACCCTTCCGTGTGTTTATATGAAAGTGTGGACAAATCTATGAGTACTTACTGTCATAGATTAAAATATTTTGCACAAACGAAGACAGATTTACATATTCGATTAGCTATTTAATAAAGTACTACCAAATAAATGCTAATTTGATTTTCTATTCTCTGGAAAAGGATATATTGCACTGGTACTTCTAGAGCTGTATGTTTTTTTCGCAAAAAAAAAAAAAAAACAAAAATGCAATTGTATCTCTCTTTTTGATAAAGATGTTAATATAAAAAAGAAATAGCATTAGAGTGTAGAACCTTTAAAATACGAAAATATTTAAAAAAAATTAGATTAATTTAAAGAACAGTATGTAAAGTTAAATCATCTTTCTTGTGTTTAATAAAATCCATCAACTTACCAACATCAATTTCATTCGGATAGCATTTGATTTTTAGCAATATTGCTTTCTGTTAGCTTGTTTCTGAATTTGTTTTTTGTCTGCGACATTGATGAAAAGGGCGATTGATTCAAAATTTTGATTTTTTACTAAAATTGAACTAATAATATATGTAGTTTTCGTTTGATTATCAGTGGTACAATATAAAGAACTGTACGCATGTCTGTTTTGAACATAAAGATTTTTAAGTCGAAAATTTTCTTTAGGTTTTCTTTACTAATTGGTATCTATCATTTCCAGAAACACAATGCAATTCAGGATGTATTCTATCATAATGTTGCTTAAGACAAGATGCAAACGTATTTTTTATTACTTGATTACATACAAGGCATTCAGCTTCGTCAAATGTATTGATAGAAAATAAAAAAAGTGTTTTCCACTCAACGTCCCACATAATTATTAAATAATTTATTTTAAAGTCCTGTAAAGAAATATGTATACATTCCTACAAAATATAAATAAACATGCATAAATTTATTTAGCTTATTATCAAACTTCTCAGTGTAATAAGCAAAATTTTAGCTCCTTTCTAAATCACGTGAAATTAAAGAAACACAAAAACATGCGATTCACTCCTTCTCCTTTAGCAATAAGCAAGCGACTGAATTAAAATTGTGACGCACACACATATTCTTTATTGTACATATGGTTGTCATTTGAAATAATATAAACAAAGCGTATGAATTTGTTTGTACAAGATTTTGTAGCGTTGTTAATTTATTACAATGTCTTAAATTTTGATAAGAAAACAAAACAAAAATATTTTTTAAGGAATTAAAAATGCAATATCCAAAAATACAGTGTGATATATAATATAAAAGACTATATAATAAAGGTATAGTTGAGTTTGGTACATTCCAAGAAAATGTTTTCGTTGCTTATTATATTTTTATCCATTTATTTTTGTTAAAATACTTTTTATTATTAATTTATTTATTCATTTACTAAATTAAGTTGATTAATGTGTACATATTACGTTTCTGTATTTTAAATATAAGATTTCGTCTTGTTGTACAGGATTTGGATATAAATTTTATTAATAAATAAATAAATATATAAAATTTTTTATATCTTTCAATTGAAATTTGATTCCTTGGCTTTCAATAACTTCATTAATTTTTCGTAAAATAAAGAAAATTGCCAATTGAATTGAAACGCAAGTATATTGAACCAAAAAAAAATTAATTATTATTATTCTAAGCACAAACTTGTGTTTACAGTTGTCGTTAAATAAAAAAATAATTTTCATGACCAAGCACGATCGATACAAAGTAATTTTACTGTCGATTTTGTTTCCTAAATTTTTATCTATAGCAATAAGTTTGCATCAAGAGAAATAAGATTTTAGGCTATGAAAAATTGTTTTAGAAAATAGAATAGAATATAAGAATAAAGAAGATAGTTTAATTTCATAACTTATAACTCGCTTGAGCTCTAGACTGCTGTCAAAAAAAAAAATAAATAAATAAATAAATTGAAATAAATAAATTGAAATAAATTGAAATAAATAAATTGTATAGAACGAGTTACATTAAAAATATTTTGACGCGTTGGCGTCAGAATGTTAGTTAACTTACAACTTTTTAACGCGTTGTGTTGTTTTAACAGCTATCAGCTGACAATAGAAAAATAAGCAAACGATTATGAATTATTTTCTAACGTATTAATAGGAACACAAATAAAAAACAGCTGACAGAAAACGTATTTTAAACGCGTGTTGCGTGACTTACAATTTTCATGCGTGTTAATTTATTAACACACAATAGTTGACTACTATACATAACGCGTGTTATGTAATTCTACCTTAATAGCTGACTACTTCGAAGATCTGCAATTTCTACTCAATAATGTAATTTTTGAAAATATGGTGGCCTTACAATTAATTTGCAAAGTCGTGGTTGCGAGATATACGGAAATGGACTGACCTACTACCATTGGCGAACACATCTATAATGCAACAAATAGATCTGAATTTTCAATTATTTTAAATTAAATAAGTACATGTAAAAAACAAATGGAAGACATTGCGATTCGTTAACATTTATTTTAAATTAATTTACATATAAATAATTAATTCTTTTCCTTTTGGATTCGTTATAATAATATGATTCCAAATGCTCACTTCCGCAAGTGGTGGCAGCGTCACGTTGGTTTAAATCACAAATACGCAGGCATAATAATAGTAACCCTACATTGTTGACAGCAAAGATTATACTTAAGCTCGCAGAGTGTAAATGCCAGAAAACCAATTTCAAATTAGATCTCAACAAATTGAAAAATCCTGAAATTAAAAGTCGATTATGGTGTGACATAATGATCAGCTTATGTTCGTCGATCATGAAAATATGAACATTGATACAATGTGTAAACAAACAACGACAATACTTACGAAAATATTGACTCGAATACTTGGCGTAATGAAACATATACCAAAACAGTGCTGCATGGCGGATGATATATTAGGATTAATGGTTGAAAACGGAAATAAAAGCCCTACAGAATACCAACGCGTCAACAGATTGATAAAGTCCAAATGCCTTCTAGCAAAGAAGGAATGAACAAGTGCAAAGGAAACATTATGACTTTAACCTTCATAGAAAAATTAAAGCGAAACCCAGCGTAAGCACATTCCATCTACATTAAAGGACAGTAACGGTCGAATTCTTACAGACACAAACGAGCGAAAAAATGAGTGGTATTATATTCAAACTCTATTCGGTGATTATGAAAGAAGAGCTATTACCATCATAGTCGGAGATTCTCTAAGTGGTCCAGTAATAACGAAGGACGAAGTTAGATATTGTTTCGAAAATAAAAATGCCTAAAAAGAAAACACACATCAGCGTCTTTAAAACTATATAGTGAGTTTTTGGTAATTATGTGTCACTCTGTCAATCCGGAACTTTTTATCTGTCAGCACTACCAATTCGACTATCTGTACGTTACATTTAAGTTAACCAATAAAAAATAGAGGATATGAGTCACTTCCGGAACTTTCCAAACTGTAGGCAATTAAGTATATACAGAGGCTGCTTTACCTACACGTGAGTTAGTTATTTTTTTGGCTGTCATAAAGTAAAGTCTGTTTAGGCGCAAATAAAAAATGTTGTATAAGCAAATATCAATTTGCTATTTTAAGACAAAGTGTATAAAAGTTATAGTGCAGTAAATAAAAGAAAAACTGTAAGACAACAACAAAGTAGTGTTTTATTTTTTAATTTAGTGGAATATGTGACAATATGCTATTAAAAGATTGAAGAACAAAGAAGCTCCTGGTTCTGATGACTTACCAGCAGAAATAATTAAACTAATGGATGATGATAATCTCAATATCCTTGTAAGTATATTTAACCAAATCCACAACATTGGCATCTTTCCTTCCGTGTGGTTACAATCAACTTTTATAACAGTTCCTTGTAACGACTACCGACTTATGGGTCACGCCCTTAATGCGAAATACACATGGATGGAACCAAATTTTGATTTAAATCAGGAACTGGTACTCGTAAAGCTATAGTGTGCACCCAAACTCTGGTACAGTTTTTTTCTATGCTTCATAGATTATGAGAAAGCATTGGATAAAGTTAAACATGATAAACTGATGGATGTACTGCAAATTTTGGACATAGATCAGAAGGATATTCAATGCATTCGAAACCTATACTGGAATCAAAGTGCTCATGTTAGAAACAATGATAGCTGCACACAATACAACCAAAATGATGCTTGTAAGCCGTGACAAAACTCCATATGCAAATGCACAGTTTACTGTGAACAACAATCGAGCAAAACGTGTGTCTTGCTATAAATATCTAGGTGCATGGCTAGCTGAAACTTTTGCGGCAGGCAAACATATATATATATATATATATATATATATATATATATATATACATATATATATATATATATATATATATATATATATATATATATATATACATATACAATGGATGTAGTAACATATAGTAGTTATTCGCGTACATCTCGTAAGGGATATGCATTAAAAAGAGAAAGAGAGAGAGAATAACAGTATTAAGAAAGCTATGGAATTTTTTCCACGCCACACTGCTAGTCACCTCCGTGCAGTTTCCAGATGCCCCACTATCCGTTGCGTTATCACACTTTGAAAGAATTGAAGGTTGATGGTATTTCTGACTGTTTTGCCAAAACTATTGGTATCGCTGTTGACCGCAAACGCAAGAACAAACCCAGTGAATCACGTCAACGCAATATCCACTGCCTGAAAGATACAAGAGCAAATTTATTTTGTTTCCCATCAACGAGAAGAAGATCCGCAAGTGTAAATCTTTTCTTGAAGAATGGAAGTTGGCAACTCAACTTAATTGAATTCCGTGAAGTCATTAAAAGCGTAGAGAAAATCAATGCTTTCGCTACCTTGCGCATGGCTCCTACTGATGCTCTTCTTTTTGCATCCGTGCTAAACGAGTCCGCGGAGCTGCTGAAAATGTTGGTGAGAAGAAAAAGTGATTTAGTAATGGTCTTCAACTAAACAATATAGTTTTCTAATAAAAAACAGTGTCAACATTTTTATTTTTGAATTCTTTATACACATCGGCTACAATTTTATCGATAGATCTAGATACAGAAGAATTACTCAAAGGATTGGTTTGTGTAATAGATATTTATTCATAACTAATGAAAATACAATATAAATTGTAGGTAAAATTAGTGATCCCCTAATATTACGATTTTACTTTTTAAATATTTAAAATTCTGTTAAACAAAATCCCCCTTCAAACGTTTCTGTTGCTCTTTTAATATACGCTGTGGCCCATACTGGCTGTGGTGGCAGTGTTGCCATCAATAGCTTATGGATTGCACACAAATAGCATCAAAATTACACATTTGAAGAAAAATTACAAGTAAAATTCTGTTTTTAAAAATATACTTCAAAAACTATCATAAAATCGTATGTCCCTTTATAATATTCTGGTGCTACTTTGAATTTATAAGTAAAACAAGCAGTATGCGAATACAAATTGCGGATAATAGAAACAACAATACGTTATCCAGACAAAACGTAATTTTTTTATTTTTCAAAAATTATTTTTTAATGTTTTTTATTTTTAAATACGACAGCACAAAAAACATATCATTGAAAGTTTTATAATTTTAAAACAATTTTTGTTTAAAAACAAGAACAAAATAAATAAAATAAATCTTGTCTTTGTTTTTACTTAAAATCCTTTATTTAATGCAGTTTTGTGTTCCACTTTTGGTAAACTTTTCATCAGCAATAACAATTTATATTCTTAATTACATTCTCTGTTTACTACTTTGTAAAGAACAGCAATTACTCGACAGATCTTTTTACCTTAAGATCTTCCAACCCGAACCAGAGTTTAACCACACTAAGCTCTTATTACACTGAGTTCAAACCAATAACTTGTTCGCTGATTCTATTTCTTTTCTTTCTTTTTAGTTCTTATGAAGCTATGCGAATGTAAACGTCTACTTCTTTCAGTACTTGTTGTTTGGTATTGTTACTTCTTTTCTTTTCTGCCTGTTTTCATTGTTGCCGTTTATTAATATTTACTACAGTTCTGATAATGTTGTTGGGCGTGGTACCTGCTATTCAAACTAAATATTGATTTTTGTATATCCTGAGAACGGTAATGGAAGTTTCTAAATTAGGTTCAAGCCAATTCGTGAACAATACGCATCATCAGCCAGTAACTGGTCGAATTGGATAAGTGGGTGTGGCGCCTTTCATTCATGCTAAATATTGAATTTTGCATATCTGGAGAACGGCAACAAGTAAAGCAGCGTTCTCTATCCACATTAGCCAAAAAGCAGGTATTGCAGAAAGTACACTGCTAAAAGCTATCTATGTATGTACATAAATATGTATATATGTACATGTCTCATATATAAAAATTAATATGCATTTTTTGAAGACTGTATACAGCTAAACGACAGATTCTACAGTGTGTTTCTGAAAGAAACTATAGGCTAATTCAAATGTTTGGATATGGAACGCAAAGGGAAAAAAGGTAAAAAAAATTATTGAACTAAAATAACATTTAAGATAATAATGAAGAAGAGGGTAATGAAGAAGAGGACATAAATTTTACTTTTTTAACCAATCTAATGGAATTAATATTTTCAATTCTTTTTGTACATTTTTGCAAAAGGTTCAAAATATTCACTTTGATGTATGGAAAATTGCTGCAATTGTTTCAGAATACGATATCTTTGTATGACCAACTAGATCAACAATAGTATAAATTGAATCAAACTTTGACTTTATTTGATGAATGAAAATTTTTGCAACACTTTTTTTAATTAAAAAAAAAAATACTTTGATCAAATTAATCGATATTGCAATCATTGTGTCTCTTTTTTAATATTTTAATCTTTATTTAATTTGAATAATACATTTCCAATATGCGTTGAATGAAAACAAAATACACACCTAAAACTTCAAAATATAACGATCAAAAAATAGAGACTAAAGAAAATGGTAGAACTAAAAGTAAAATAACACATAAACCCATTACTACACACACAATCAAATATTACATACACAGATAGGTTTTGGAAATTAATTTTTGTCGAAGTGATTTCGAAATTTCACAATTTCGTTAACTGGACCTATATATCTATGCTTCAAACCTCAACACAACCGATTTAGTCGCTTAAGGCCATGACTGACTATCAGATTTAGTCGCTCGATATGTCAAAAATTCAGAAAGTGTAATGGTATGAACAAAAAGTACGTATGTAAAGATTTTTTTAAAAGTGTGTCGAATTTGATGATCTTTTAGAAATTTTCAAAAAATAGGATTTTCTGTTCTTATATAGGACAGGAATCCATCAAATTTTTATTTGACATCGCACGACTCAGTAGGATAGTCAGTTATGACCTTTACGCGTGATTGACTTATGAAAAAACTGAATAAACAAAATTATTTCTGATATGACCTAATTTGGCCCGTTTTCCGACATTTTTAAGACTTTCGTTAAATCTATCTGCGTCCGAAATTTCATCAAAATCGGAATATTAACAAATAAAAAATTGTAAAAAAAAATGCTATTTTGGAAGGAAAATCAAATTGTTTTTCCTGGATTTTAACCTCTCCTGAATCTGGTTTTGAAAAATTTGCTAATGAAGGTGGAAATTTTTAGATTGATCTATTTGTGTTTTAAATTTCAACAAAATTTGCAATGTTAAAAACAATTTAATAACGAACTACAAAGTATGCCACGTTCATATGACCTAATTTGGTTCATTTTCTCTCGATTTTAGCCTTTTTGATAGAAAGATTTGATAGAAAGAGCTATGCAGCTAGTGTTAAATGACTCCTTTATATTTCAACAGATTATTGATTCAAAACATACGGTTCTTATCGTCAAGGAATAGTTACTTTATTACATTATACAACTGAAAAGTCCTTCTTAGTCACCTGGTCTTAACTCAAAAGATCACCTTTGGGATCTACGAAAACGAGAAGTGTGAGGAAGAAGAAATATGTATATTATAGTAGAAGAGTGGTTATAAATTCCCACCTCTGTGATGTAAGACTTACTGCACTCGATGTATTTACGACTTCGAGAAGCTATAACAAATTTCGCTTATCCTATTAAATAATAACTTGACAAGATGGTTTCTAAGTTTTCTGTTAAAAACCATAATATGTTACCTACTGTGTACTAAATTTTGTGATGTTAATTTAGGGAATTTTATTGTTTTCCTTGCACAAATTAAACAAATACAAGAATATTGTTATGAAAATTAGGTTGAGCACTCCTATCGTTTGTTACATTGCTAGAAATAAGTAAGCAAAAGGCAAAAAAACAGCTACGTGTTTATTTAAACGGCAAAACAAAACAAGCAGATAAGAAACTAAATAAATATCAAACAATGACAAACTGAAAGAAATAGATGTTCACATTCGTATGGCTTCATAAGAACTAAAAAGAAGGTAAAGGAAAGAAATAAAATTTACGTGAAATATCGATAGGTTCGATGCTGGCGACAGTCAGTTTATTTGGTGTAAACTTAGCAAACGTGTTATTGGTTTAAACTCAGTGTAAAGAGAGCTTAGTGTGGTTAAACTCTGGTTAAAGAGGTTGTGATCGAACCTAAGTTATAACAGCAATCGGGTTAGAAGATCTTTAGGTAGAAAGATCTGTTGAGTAATTGTTTTTGTTTACAAAGTTGTAAACAGCGTTGCCACATAAGAAATTGACTTTCTACGAAAAATTTTCCAAAATTCTACCAAAACCGTTCACAGCCTACCAAAAATTTAAAAATAAATTTTTTTAATAAAATCGATTTTTTTTTTTTTTGTTATACATATGCAGTAATAATAATAAATTCAAATTTTTAATAATCAACATAAAAATATACATAAATAACAACACACATAAAAACAAAATTTCATTTAAAATAACAGAAGTATGTTTGAATGTATAATAGGGTTAGTAAAATTTTATGGATGAAAAAAACTGAAAAGTCGTATAGCCCAAATAAAATCTTATCGATATTCTAAGAAACTTTTCAGAAGAAACAATGGGCCTCAAATCAAATCCTATCCTGCGCCAATAGACCTAAGTATATTCTGTACAGCTGTATTAAAAAACACTATCACATCATGAAATATTGTATTTTTCTTTTGAATTTAATATTGTTACGTTTTTACCTTTTAAAAACGTGTATGTACGAGTTTGTAGATTGTAGTTAAAATAAAATAAATCTTGTGTTTAGTTTTAAATTAAAATCCTTTATTCAACACAATTTTGTGCACCACTGCTTGTAACCTTTTTACGAGCAATAACTATTTTCTGTTCTTAATTACTCTGTCTGTTTACAAGTTTGTAAACAACACCAATTACTCGACAGATATTTCTACCTAAAGATCTTCCAGCCAGATCATAGTTAGGTTCGATCACAACTTAAATTCTCTTCGACCAGAGATTAACCACTCTTAACTCTCTTTACGCTGACTTCAAACCAACAAGACTCGTTCGCCGAGTTAACTTTACTTAAACTGGTTGTTGTTCGCATCGATGTGTTTTTTATAAGGCTGAGTAAACAACACATCGAAAGCTCTCGAACCTCTCGATATTTCAGGTAGATTCCATTTCTTTCTTTTAATTTTTTTAGTTCTTTTGTAGCCATGCTTATGTAAACATCTACCTCTTTCAACTCTTAGTATTTGTTGTTGCTTGCTAATTGTCTGTTACTTGTTTTCTTTGCTCTTAGTTTTTGTTGTTGCTGAGTTATTTTTTTTACTTTATATCTGCTAATGTTTGTTGTTTTTGGTTATTTATTTCAGCGATGTACAAACGACAGTTGTTCCCAAACTTGACTTTCGTAACAATATTTTATGTCATGAATGCAAACAAAATATTCGCAAGTTGCCGAATACAACATTAAGTATATAATGTAAGTTAGACTGCTAGAAATATATTTAAAACAAATAAAACAGAAATAATCTTAGCGAAAGGACGTTAAATCAGATTTAAAATTTTTTTACTCTCCATTTACGGAAATCTGGTGCCTCTTTCTATAGTCATAACATTATCCCTATTCTTTGTTATAATTCGTTGTTTAACTGTAGTAAAAGTTGCACACATCAATCAGTAACAGTGGTTATTATTATTATTGAAAGTTGTTGTTAATTTAATTCAAAGTTATATTTTTTTAATATTATGTACTGTGTTTTTACGAGTAAAAATTAACCATGGCCAACAAAAATTTCTACAGGAGGAAAAACTTCCAAAAATGTAAAAAATTGCAACAAACCAACCAAGCTACCAAACAGTTTTTAAGAAACGAAAAATTACCAAGTTTGGTCCGATTGGACCAAAGCGGCAACAGTGGTTGTAAACGACTAAGAATAGAAATTCTAATTGTTTGTAAAAGGTTACAAACAATGAAAAAGAAAACTGTGTTAATAAAGCATTATTAATTAAAAACCAAACACAAGATTTATTTTATTTTAACTGCAATCTACGAACTCCTTTAATAAGCGTTTTTAAAAGCTAAAAACGTAACAATTAATTAATATTGTTAACTGCCTTTAGCTCTCTACAAAATATAAAAAATTTTTGGTTTGCATTAACTTATAGACTCTTATTAAAAAGAAATACATATATGGATTGAACAGTTGTTCACTTACTTTAGTGATTGACTATATATAATTGAAAACATCTGAAAAACAAACTTGGAAATAAAATTTAAATTTTTAGAGTTAGAGCAAATGATGCTTGGAATTCAATCACCACTTTTTTAAAAGTAATTTATTTTTGTTTTCACTATTTTTAGAAATAATTTGTTTTTATTTAAATTACTTTTTTTGTTTTTGTTAAAAATAATGAAGTTTATTTGAATAAAATGTTTTTATTATTATAAAAACAAATTTTTCAATTAAGGAAACCGGATATATTATCTCTTACAGCGGCTGCTGTACTAAAGCCTTCATCTTTAAAAATTTCAGTAATTATTGCGCATGTTTAAAACAGCTTCCTCGTCAAATCCTACGTTAGTGTTTCCATACATTATGTATTAACAATAGACACCATTTGGAAGGAACATAGTTTGCAAACACCTTAATCAGCTTTTTAGAACACCGAAGAGTGTATTTGGTTGAATTTGTGCTGTGGAGTTTCATAACCAGGGTTTTTATATGAAGTCTTTAGATAGGGTTTTAACGAATACCCGGAATCACTTAATAGTCAAAAGTTGCGCGAGCTATGTTCGGGAACGAAATAGCGACACAACTTTATAGTTTAAACATAAATTCACTTCGCATTTTTATTTTCATACATTTTGGTTTAATATAAATTTACAATTTTAAATTCTGCATCTTAAGCAAAACAATAAATTCGAAATAAAGAACAAAGAAACATCAAAATCAGAAAAACAATGAAACAATTCATAATAATTTTGTTTTTACTCTTATTCGTTAATTTCGAAATAAGTTTATAATGCAACGTCTTGTACGTTGACCAGTCCATGCCTTAATGCCACTTCCGGTCGTGAGGGAAGCCTCTATTCTGAAGCTGATAGATCGAAGGGATAGCAGCTTCAGCCCGGACGCTTTGTGGAGTCTTTTGTACGTATATTTTCTTGGGGGTAAAAATAATTGTTGCAATTATCAGTAGGCAAAATACTGATTCCATCGAATCATGCGTATTTATTCTCGATGATATTGTTAAAATTTTGTCTTCTTATTTCATATCATAATTTGTCAGTTTCTTTAAGGTGAGTGTTTTAGTTTCACTTCTTGTGTGGACCTCTGCGATTGGAACTGGTGCTAGGTGTATATCATCCAAAAGAGTATTAGTATCATCGTTATAAGTTATGCTGTTTATGCGTACTTCAAAGTTTTTATAGCGTATCAAAGCATTTCCTTCTACCAACTAGAGTTGGGTAGTTCGCGAACGACCTAATACAATTGAACTGCTCACACAAGTGAGCTAAGAGAGTCGGTCACTACAATGAGTCTTTTTAGCTCCGTAGTTCGTTCGGTCGTTTGTTCTTTCATGTTTCTCTTTCGTACATGATTCTTTTTCGTTCATGATTTTCTTCAGTTCGTGTGTCCTTTTTCATGTTATATGAAAAGAATATACGTTGGTAGTGCCACTCTGAAAATAACATGTACAATCAGTGTTGCTAGACAATGAGCGATATTGGCTCCGTAGTTCATATTTCTCTTCGTTTATGTTTCTTCATCGTTCATATATATTTCATTGATATGTTTGGCACTTAATTGGAAAAATAATTAAATAATTTGCAAATAATATACATACATAATAGTTTGCCACAATCTTAATATGCAAGTTCAGCAAATGAAATATGAATATATTATGTTAAAAAATATATTATCAATTTTTATAAATAAATAAACAATTAAAAACTCGTATGAAAAAGTTATAAAACGAACACAATTGATTTTGCTTTGTTTTCTCTTTTTTCGTTTAAAAGATGTCTTTTGTCTCACTGACTTTAATTTTTCGAACAGTCTAATTCATTCAAAAGAATATAAAAAATGGAAAAACGAGTTCGTATAGAGAATAATTTCGCATTAATTTTGAGCCTCACTTAAAGAAATAATTAATTCAATGACATTTATGTAGAAATCAGTTAAAACCCCGGCAATAAAATAATAAAAACTGCCTGAAAGGCTAGTGTACATTTGCAAATTTAGCGACAAATAATAACGACAATAACATGTTGTTGCAAATTCTTAATTATTAAAATTTAAAAAAATACCCTTAAAAATAACCAGAATAAAATGTTATTTTAAAAATTATCTGCAAAAAAATGCTATATACAAATCCATTATTATCTGTGTACAACTTTTGAAAAATCAATGATCAGTCAAAAGTTATGGCAACCGTTGCGGCCATGGTTTGTCCGACTGATTGCATTTTTGCATTCACATGCTGACTTATTAAGAAGAATATTCTAAGGATATCGTTAAAATGTGTTGCAAAATACATGCAACAAACATGCTGCAAAATACATTAAAAAATAATATATTTATAATTGTCTAAATATTCAATGTTTATAATTGATAAACGTCCACAAAGCGAAACATTTGGAAATTAAAATTTTCCATTTTCAAAGTATAATAATATATGTGAAATCAACTGAGTACTGAACTACTGAAATAAATGAACGACCTAGTTCATTTAAATGAGCTGAACTAAAAAGAGCGATCACTGAAAAGAGCTAAGTAACCCAAGACTACTGTCAATTGGTTACTAGTTTAACATGTTGTGTCGATTTGTGTCGGTATGTTGATGAACAGGATAAGATTAGGTCTTGGTTGATAAATTGATTGTGACTCGCCGAAGTTGTTAATTGCTAGCACCATTAGCATTTTGATTCCGCATTAGACGATCAATACAGCTAAAGTTTGCTGTTATTTATATATTTTTAAAGCTTTAACAATAATCATATTTTCGATTTTGGGACATTTTTCAATGGTATATGTTAATAATTTTTTGTTCATTATACAATAGATAAGGTTTAGTTGAAATTATTTTTGTATTATTTTTATGGTAATGGTATTATATAGTGAAGTTGGTTGTGGTTAGGATCAAGGTTAGGGATTTTGATATAAAAAATAATGCTAGTGTCATTGCAGTAAGCTTGAAGACTAAGTAGTTCGTATATACTCTCCATAGATTTTATTTCAATTAATTTAAATTCTAAGTGTTGAGTAATCTGTTTAATTTCTTCGGGGTGTAAAATTAGTTTTGGTACTATGTTAAAGTTTGCTAGAATAATAGCCACTGAGATGTCATTAATGTGGTTCGTTAGTATGTCAAAATTGTACTTCATTCGGTTAATATACTGTATTTCCCTCATTGTAGTTTATACGTTTTTTGCTGGGCTGCCCAGAGTACGAACCTAAAAAGATAGTGTTTTGCGTTTCTTGTTAACCCTTATGTGTGTGACAGGATACCCGGGTACCTTTTTGTATTTTAATTCTTTGTACACAGAATTCCTTGAAACTTTCTGAGAGCTCCTGACTTTTGTTTATATTCATTTTTTTATATTGACGACATTGGTGTCTCCGCTTGAGAGGAAGTGGTAAATCAATTTATTCACCGTTAACAGGGTACCCGGATACCACTATACAAAATATTCGAAAAAATGTGAATTTGTGTGTTTTAATTTAGATTTATAGTAGCATATTTGATGGCAGAAATGTTTTGTTTTTTTCTTCTAATTGCTCCCACCAGTGTAAGATTCCATGAACTTAAAGTCTGAGCAAGTAACAGGGAAGTGAAAAAAGTATCTATAGTTATATTTCTACCAGAGTTTTTGTATAGACTGACTAAGTCTAAGACTATTTTTTCGCGATTACCATCAGCTGGCTTAACCGTATAAATTTGGCTTTCGACAGGGTACGAACTTCTTGGGTCACCCACCCAAAAGTTTTTAATGTCATACTTTTCTGGCTACGATGGCATGTAATGTGTGAACCATGTACGTCCTCTATAACGGAACAATTGTTCATTGACGGTAATACTCTCGCCTTTCTTGTAACTTTTAAATAAATTCTCATTAAGCATGGCCGAAACGAAATAGCAGCATATTTACCAATTTTAACACTCCTTGCGCGAGTTTGTACGTTACCAATGCGAAGAAAGCGTAAAAGTAGTCTAAATCTATCACGGGACTTTGTTGCACGAATGCAAAGAAACCGAAAAAGTAGTCTAAATCTGTTACGAAATAGTCGTTGCTGTACGAAATAGTGGTAAGTGATCTGGTTCCCAAAATCTTAATAGATGCTCAGAGTTAGATTTATGTACTCCGCAAAAAATTAATATTAATAAAAAAGGATCTAGCTCTGTTTCTGTAAATGGTATAAACATGTTATTTTGTTTAATGGACGTTCACAGGAATTTGGATAGTATATTTCCATGCTCATATTATATTTAACAGTCACTTTTGTCTTTTTCTATTAGTTTTACACAAAATTATGTCAAACATATCCTTGGATAAGATACAGTTAAATACATAAACATACAAATACATAAATATATTAAAGTCAGGCGCAGGTCAACGTTGGTGTAAAAGATTTATACTTAAAGTCTTCTATTCTGTATATGGTTTAAGGCTCAACGTCTTCCAATCTTACCACAAAGTTGATTCTTAATTTCATGTTCTTCATTATCATGAGAGTAGTATGAGCCCTCATCAGATTCTATACCTCTCTCCAGCTCTGCATCAGATGCTTCTGTTGATACATTTCCAGTTATTGAATCTCCGTAAATAAATTTATGTTACACTTAACAAAAATAATATGCAGCTTTCATATACATGTATAGTACAATAATATGAAACTGTATATTTTCTCTGTCACCCTGTTATAGGTTTTTTTTTTTGTCACACATATAAAGGTTAAGCGTGATTTATGAATTTTTTGATTGTTAATTATAGTTCTTGTGTGTGAATTGTCTTTTTTTACTTTAGTTTGGAAAATCTTTGTGTGATCTATCGTATTTAAGTGTTTGGTATTTTTCGGAGTTATTTATAGTTTTTGTGATTAATTCTTTCATGTATGGCAAATAATATTTCCTTTTTGAATGAATATATCGTTTCGTCTTTGGAGTAAGTGGCTTAGACGATTTTTAAATTTTCATCGTCTGTATATGAGCTGAAAGTCTATTGGGTGAAAAGAGTTGATTGACTTCTCTAATATGTAAATATCATGACTTAAAATTGAATGCCATGACTTAAAATTACTTCACTTATGTTCACGTCTGTATGATTTTTGCCGACTATTACTCTGCTCAAGGCATCCTCGTTTGTGTTTTGTACGTCTTTCTTATAGTGAATCTCATAATCGTACTCTTCCAATTACAGTCTCCATTTGATTAGTTTAAAGCTGGAGTTTCTCAGACTCATAATACATGTTAATAGAAGATGATCTGTGACGATTTTAAATTGACGATTTGAATTGAATTCCAATTTCAGTCTCCATTTGATTAGTTTAAAGCTGGAGTTTCTCAGACTCATAATACATGTTAAATTGACGGCCATATAAGTATGGGCGGAAGTATTTTGTGACCCAAACAATTGTTATTTTCTTAACTTCTTTTCAATTGTTAAGTAGTTGATTTCGGGTAATATGTTATGCGTGCGACTCGCATAACATGTTATCCTGTCGCTTCCTATCGGCCCTTGTGAAAAATTTCACCAATTACATAATCACTTGCGTCAGTTGTAAGAACAAACGGTTTAAAAAAATCGGGTTATTGTAAGATTAGGTCATTTGATAATAGGTTTTTACATGCTTCTAATGCATTTACATATTCTTGATTGAAGTATATTTTTTTTTTTTTTTTTCTTTAAGCATACGGTCAGTGGTTTTATGATTTTTGCGAGGTCTGTTTTGAATTTTTGGTATCAGCCTACTGATCCTAGATACGATTTGATTTCTTTTGGGGTCTTTAGAATTGGGAAATTCCTTATTACTTCAATTTTTCGGGTTAGTTTTTACGCCTTCGGTTGATACAATGCGCCCTAGAAATGCAATTTCTTTTTAAGAGATCCGATTTCTTTATTTGGATTTTAAAACTGGAGGTTTTGGAGGTTTGTTTGTAGAGTGAAGTCGAAAATATAATAATATCATCGAGATACACCAGTCAGATCTTGCCAAAAAGGTCTTTAAGAACGCTGTCCTTTATTATCTGGAATCTAGATGGAGAATTTTTGAGGCCAAATGCGCTTCTTATGTATTCTTCGGCCGTAAATGCTGACGGCCGACGTGCTTGGGATTCATCTATATCTGATGAAACCCAATGGACAGATCTAATGTAGTGAAATACGTACATTTGCTTAGTTTGTGTTAGTTTGTGCAGGATATCCACAATTTTAGGTAAAAGGTATCTAGTAGACACTCTTTTTTCGTTGAATTTTCTGTAATTGATTACAAGCCGCCACTTTTGTTTTCCGCTTGCATTTTTTTTTTTTTTCGGAACATTCCACACTAGAGAGCTCTAATGCGAGTACGAGGGTTTAATTATGCCTTGTTCTAGCAAACTTACTATTTGCCGTTGAACCTCTGCTTTATGTATGGATGTACGGGTAACGGTATGATTTGATATGTATTGGGATTTCGTCTATTGCTTATATATTATGTTAAATTTGATTCGTAAATTTCAGCTTTTAATTTTCTTTGTAAAACACGCAACTAAATTGTCGGCAAAGCTTAAGGATAAGTTTCTTTTCTTCTTCATTTAAATGATCTGTTCGTAACAATTACCCTATATCCACCTCATAGTATTCCGCTGTAAATTCTGGGCTTTACAATTAAGTTCAACAAAATTTTGTTGCTTATAGACTTCTACTTTTATTGGTTGTTCGAGGAATAATATTCGATCCTCATTTGATTTATTAACTACTTCCACATTACTAAACCAATTTCTTGCTCTATGAATTTTTTTGCTCATAGACTTCTACTTTTATTGGTTATTCGAGCAGTAATATTTGGTCCTCATTTGATTTGCTTACTACTTCCACATTAGTTAACAAATTTCTTGCTCCATAAATTCCTTCAGAGGTTTCAAAATGGGTTGAGATGCTGGTGATTTCGCCACTTTCAACATCGACAGGAAGTTCAATAATAGATTTTGAATTAGCATGTACTAAGTATTTACTTGATACTAGCAGTCTTTGGCGTTACTATGTAAATATTTTGTAGGTCTATTTTAGCTGTTAGTTTTTACAACACATCCATACCTAAAAGTTCTTCAAATAATTATGAAATTTAAAGATTTTAAATTCGAATTGACCATTTTCCTCAAATTCAATAGATATTGGCACGATAGATTTTTTGTTATTGGTTGACAGTTTATATGATTTGCTTGAGGTACAAATTCGGGGTTAATAACGATGAGGGTCCTGAATCAATCAAGAACCTTAGTGGGCGACCAAATAATGACGAGATTAAAATAAATGGTGGTATAGATCCGTGTTTTTTATATCTACGTATTCTGTGATGTTTTCAAGGCTGATGCTTGCAAGTTTACGGCGTCGTCAATATTATTTAAGTTTGTATTGTCTTGGCGCGAACGGCTCTGGTTATTTGATTGCTAATACGAAAGTTGGAGCTCAGAGTTGTTTGCTGTTCAAAGTTTCGTCTAGTCGTATTTGTTCTATTGTATGTGTAACTTGTACTTGGGTTGAAATTTGTCCGACCTAAGTTATTGTCACCTGGTTCGAATTTTGGAAGCATTATAGCAATTCTAACAAAAGGGGGACGTTCCTACAATTGATGGATATTTGACTGAATTGTATTATATTGTGGTCTATTGAATTCTCTTTGTTCTATACCGGATTGTCCGTAGAATGGTCATTGCATTCTGTTTCGGTAATTTAAATTATACTGTCTGCAAAAGGTAAATTGTGTTCTTTGATATGGTTTTACTTGGTATGGTCTTGAGACATCTTTAAATGGCATTATATTTTGTTCCTGTATACAATAGGAAAGTGTCGTTGGCAAGTTTTCTAAACGCATGCACGAGTTGTTGCCCGATAAGGCTCTTTTAGACCTGTTAAGAATGCATTGAGACACATTGCTGAATATAAATCTCGCTTAGAACTGATCACTTTTTGTTCTTTTTCATTAATCAAAATATTATTAAGCAAAGCCGTTTTTCTACAATATCCGCGTAAGATTGTTCAAGAGATTTGTTAAATTAATTTTATGAAGATCACTTATATATGTGGCTTCTGATCTTTTATCTGCAAAAGCAGTTATTAAATTTTCATTTCAGTTAAGTCTGGTTAAGTAAGAGTTTAAAAGTTCTCTTGCAGTTCCTGTTATTTTCATCCTGATTGCCCTTAGATGAATCTGACTGTTCTTTTTATCTTTTGTCTGCTCCGTTCCTTTTATCAACATTAAAATATCTTCCACTGTGCTATTAAGGTTATACAGGAGACGAGGACTCTCGTCAAAATTTGGAAAATCTTTTATTACATCGGGGATTTTGAGAGAATTAACAATTTAATGCATGTTAACTAAATATTGGTTTGGGGTTGGGTTTGTGGTTGGTTTGAGTTTTTCATGTTTACTGCAATATATATGTACTGGATTCGAGTTTTCTAAAGTAATTTTAGTTTTTTTTTTCAAAATCTTTGACAATGCTACGCTTTTGGGTTTTCTTTACAATAAAATATTTATTTATTTATAATATTTTTATTTTTTTATAGTGTTATAGTTTTAGCTTTTCTTTTTAATGTTAATTAAATTTATATAATATACTCGTACATGTATCTTAATTTTTTGTATATAAAATTTTGTAAATATATCAGTCGAGATGCTTACAGTAAGTTGATTATTATATGGTGCATAGTGGGGAAATGGATGTTGTTGTTTAGTTATTGGTACCAGCTGTTGATGGATCGAAATCCAATCGTTTGTCACGTGATGTAACGATTTTCTCTCACCAAGTTTTCACAATTTCCAAAAAGATTTTTTTAAATTTTTTTTTTTTGTTTTTTTTTTTTTTTGTTTTGAAGTTGAACAGAAATTTTTTGTTTCTATAAAAACTTAAATACTCAATCAAATAAAATAAAACTTCACACATTTATTCATTGTTACGCTCTTTCAAAAAAACATTAACAAAAGGTATGATATTCAAACACTGAAATATGTGAAAGGAAATGATATAAAAGAATCTGCATCACTTAGTTTTGCACTTTTCGACTAAATAGAGAGATACTCATATTTTTTAACAATATTCTTAGAACTCCTGTGGCGTTTTTAAGAATTTAGACGTACTCTCTAAGATATTATATATAAACATAAGAGAAATCTGGCCCTATTAATAGTATATTCGTTGCCATAACTTCAACATTTTCCACGAAGTCGAACTATATATTTCCAGGCGTTTTTTTTTACTATTGTTCAAAAATTCTCCATTGGACTGGAATTAGGGCTTTACGATGATCACTAATTAACCGAAAATTTTCATTGCAATAGCCATTCTTTGGCAATTTTAGTGGTCTAGCTTGGATCACCACGTCACTAAAAGATGACCTTTTCTTTTGGTTAAGGTTTAATGCCTCAAAAAAATTTCCTTGACACCAAAACATGCTATTTTTATTTTTATATTAAATATTCAACCCATAAATGTCACTTGAAAGTACTCTTAAAGTAGATTTCTATTTTAAAGTTTTTAAGGTTAACGTTGGTTTTTTTTTTTTTGCATGTGGCCATTAGTTTGTTTTATATAATATTGGAAGGATATTTCAATTTCACTCCTTTTTTCAATTTTCTATTTTATATTCATTTTTTATTTCACACGTTTTTACCGCAGCTGTAATACTGACTCCAGTTATGTTCGGTAACGAAATAGCGGATAAAAAAACACAACTTTTTAGTTTAAACATCAATTTACTTCTAATTTTTATTTTTATAACTTTTGCTTAAATATAAATTCACAATCTTAAATTCAGCATCTTAAGTAAAACAATAAATTGGAAATAAACCAGAAAGAAACATCAAAATCAGCGAAACAATAAATTGAAAATAAAACATTTCGTTATAATTTTGTCTATACTCTTATTAATTAATTTCAAAAAAATGTTATAACGCACTGACCTGTCCACACAAAATTGTGCCACTTCTGGTCATGGGTAGTGTGTACATAACTCGCGCACCTTCGCGAGGTGCATTGCTCATTTTCCAAACAAAGGAATTAGCAGGAGGACAGCTATTAAGTAATGATTAGTAATTGTAATAAATACGAATTAGATTACTTTTTTTAAGGGTGAAGTAATGATTACGATTACAATTATTTTTGGTTTTGCATGATTACTAATTGATTACGATTACAAGTACTCAAAAAATAGTTCAATCATTGTCTAATTTTCCCATGGAAAAGTTAGTTTTGAAAAAGGATAATTGTAAATACATATGATATGATCACATTTTTGTTATGATTTTTTTCAATTTATTACTGTTTGTTCATCTATTTTGTCACAGTTATTGCACGTAATTCAAGTGCTTTAGTTGATAGATTTAGAGTAATGAACGACGCATTAGTGTATGACTATAGTATGGCAGGTAAGCTAGTAATAAGTTATGAGATTATTACTATCGAAACTTTCTCTAATGCGTTTGCCGTTCGAAACCGGAATTACACTGCAGGTCCTTTTCAATGAGTAGTAAATATAGAATAGAGGTAGACGATAATATTGTTACGAAAATAAACAATGCCTAAAGAAGATACAAAATATCATTGCATTTAAAGCTGTATTGCCACAAACCAACTGTATTTCTTGTACAGAACACCAATTCTTTTACTAAAATATAATTTCTCATAAAAGTGAAAAATTATAAGGATAAAATAGATTATGGTGTATGTGTGTGTTTGAGATCTCACCTTTATGATGTGTGGTGTATGTAGATTATGTAATAGATATAAATATATATTCCATATAATTAAAAGTTTATTTATATTTATAGTTTAAATATATATAAAGATATTTTATTATTTATAATATAACTTTATATAAGGTTTTAATTTAGTTTAAGTTTTAATTAGAAATTTGGGTTTTTAATATTTTAGATTTCAATAATTGAACATTGGAAAATTTGATTGTGTTCAGTTTCACTGTTCAATGCAATTTGATCTGTAAATTGTAACTTTTCTATCCATGAAAACGAATGAAAGATTAATCATTACAACTACTTTAAAATACATGCGATAATACAGTGTCATAACTCGTTAACTCACAATATCTAACAATTCCAATAAATTCAATAATATTCGATAATTTTCTAATTATAATAAATTGCAATAAAAAAGTACAAAATCAGGGTTATTTTGTAGAAATTACCACTAGTTCCGTATATTTGTGAATGCTTGCAATCGTAATCAATTAGTAATCAGAAATTTCTTTTCTTAGATTTACATAATCATTACGATTGCATTTAAAGCGTAATCTAATTGATTACTAACAGTAACAGCTATGGAAACGAGCCTGGTCTGCACGCATCTATGGCCAATATGCGCATAAATTACGTATGTAATTCCATATACTCAACCAAATCTTGAAGACATAAATTAAATAATTGCTAAATATATTAAATAAACTTAAAAACAAGGTCAAAGACACTCTGTAACAGATATAAAGATTAGAAAATGCTTATGCAATTGAAAAATTTAACTTTATGAAATTTGATTTCTTTTTTCGTTGTTTCATAAGCACTTAAAGCCAATGACATTTTTATTCATCCAAATTTTATTTAGCTGTACATATAAATATTGACCAATTCATACTTTTTTTTGTTTATTTGTAAAACCACTTGTTGTCATTGACTTTTATTTCGATGACCCAATAATTAAAATTGCCACAATTGAAGAAAAAATTAAACAACAAATAAACAGAAAAAATTATGTTAAGAATAGCATTAAGAAATATTAAATAAGTTAGTCTTGAGACAGCATTGAAGTAATAAAGACTCTATTTAAAAATGTTGTGTTTTTTTATTTCAAACATTATTAGCGCTGTCAGCGGAAACTTAGTCCAAAGAATAAGTTAAAGAACATATTTATTCTAAAGAATAAGTAAAACGTTCAAAAGTCTTAGTTTAAATAACGATAAAAACTTAAGTAAAGTAATTTCAAACAATAATATATGTGAAAGGATATATTTGTTCGCAGTGAATTAATTAAATATATATATGAAATATGAAATACGAGCGCCTATAGTCTATTTACCGGCGCCTTTAAACTATATATTTTTTAAATTTATTTGTAAAATATAGTATTAAATAAATAAATAACGAATATTATTTAAAAATAGAACAAAATAAACATAAACAGAAATAATAACATAATAAACATTTATATATATATATATATATATATATATATATATATATATATATATATATATATATATATATAAATGTTTATTATGTTATTATTTCTGTTTATGTTTATTTTGTTCTATTATATATATATATATATATATATATATATATATATATATATATATATATATATATATATATTGAAGAGTAACTCAAAAAGAAAACATAATTAGAATTGACGTCTTTTAATTAAATGAATTGACCAAAACAGAACATACACATAGCAGGTGTAAATAAATTACGAAAAATAAATAGAAAAATACTTGTGCCACCTACTGAGCAATAGATTTATACTATCGTATACATATATATATATAGCCATAATATTATTGCCAGATAAGTTGATTTCCAGTACGTTCAAACCTAATTATTATGGAGTGCTCTAACGCAAACTGTTCAATTACTGGAAATGGTAGGATGGTGTCATGCTGGATTTGTTTGGGGCTCTACCATTAAGCTTGCAGTGGTTTAAAGACTCGTGATGAAGATGCACTGATGGATCCACAGAAATTTTTACAAAGGACCTGCTCCAAATGCAGAAAAATGAATACGGAATTTTTTAACGTCTTTAAGAATTCTAAGAAGGAATTTGATAAAATCAATTAAGAATTTTCGGCATTGCAGGATAAACTTGTGAAATATGGTTAGTTATTTAATAACTGCCCTAATTTAGAAAAAATTGTAAGCGCGCAAGATAAGTCAACCTGGGAATCTGCTACATCTCAAGTTTCTTGTCACTTAATTCCTCAACCCTCTAATTCGCCAAATTCTAATGAGACTCCGTCGTTATCTGTCTCCAAGACGTTTAATAAAATTCCAACTCATTCGCCAGCCTCGCCATATGTGCATACTTTTCCTGAATTTTTATCAACTTATCAAGATTTTAATTATCTTAGTCTTAATTCTTCTCGGGCAGTATCTGTCAATTCTATTTCTAATAATATTACTTCAAATAATATTCAAGCTGCCGCAAAGCCTCTGAGTTATTCCTCCTGGAAAGACTATTTTCGTCTCGTGCTTAGTTTCTGAAACAACTGTAGAAGATGTTTCGCATTATATAAGAACAAGACTAGACATAAATTATATATTATCGGCTCATAAGCATACATACTCCCAACCAAGGTTGATAACGTCATTCAAAATTACTGTTCCGGACGAGTTCTTTAAAAATGTAATTGATCCTGCTTTTAGGCCTAACGGTCCGTGAATATTTGTTTAATGATCCAAAAAAACTGATGATCTTTGACGATAGTTTAAATATTATACATCAAAATACTCGTGGATTGAATTCTAAGTTGTCTACCCTCTTTGTAAATAGTTATGATTTTATATATGTTATTATCTTTACCGAGACCTGGCTTACTGATGACGTTTTTAATACTGAAATTCTCTGTAATAAATATCAGATATATAGATATAATCGAAAATCACGTAGAGGAGGTGGTGTGTTAATTGCTGTATCTTCCGTACATCCATCTGAAATTATTGTTACTCAACCCTCGGATATTGAATTTGTTGCTGTTGTGGTTAAACTGAAAAGGTCTGAAGTTTACTTTACGTGCTCTTATTATCTTCCAGAGTCTGATTATTCTATTTACTCTAATCATTTTAATGCTATTAAGTCAATTTCCTTACTTGCTGGCTGGAATGATATCGTTTTTGCTGTTGAAGATTTTAACCTGCCTTCAATTTCATGGAAATATACATTCGACACACCTCATTTAATTCCGATAAGGAATATAAATTGCCATGAAGATTTCTTGAATGATATTTTTGGACTATCCCTGTATCAAATCAATTCTATTTGTAATGATTTTGAGAAAATACTTGATTTGGTGTTTGTTAATGATGTTAATCTTTCTACTGTTATACGTTCTGATCCTGTTACTTTGCCTGAGGATAGATATCATCCCACTTAAAAAATTGGCTTTTCTTTTCCAATGGAATCTAAATTTAAGTCTTCTAACGTTAACAAGGTTTTTTGTTTTAGTCGGACTAATTATAATCTATTCACTGATTTGATGAGAAATATTCGTTGGAAAGAAATTTTAACTGTTCACATTAATGGCAATCTTGATATTGATATGATGATTACAAAATTTTATGAAATAATCCACTCATTTTTTGAAGTTTGCGTACCCAAAAAGTCGTATACTTCGGTTGGTCCACCATGGAATTCTAAGCAACTACCAAGGGTAAAAAATCTTAAGAACAAATATTATAGAAAATACCAAAGGTCTGGTTCAATTATTGATTATGGAAGATACTCTATCAGCCGCTATGAATATAATATTCTTAACCAAAAATTATATAAAAATTATCTTATAAAAATGAAAAAGAATTTTATTAAAGACCTCAGACCTTCTATAAATTCGTTAATTCCAAAAGAAAATCTACTGGATTTCCATCAGTTATGAAATTTCACAGTCAGGAGTCTTGTAATAATGATGCCATATGTGATAAGTTTGCTAATTTCTTTGCCAGTACTTATTCCGACGTTGTTTACATTATAAATATGTACCCTTATTCCATTGCATCAAGTCAAATAATATCCTTTCCTACTCTGGATGACTGTGATATTTTGGCTTGCTTAAGGGAACTTAAGATGTGTTTTAGGGCCATTGGCTTTATTGTTCAATGCTTCGATTAAGCAAGGGTATTATCCAGTGTTTTTGAAAGATTCTTATATTACACCGCTTTTTTAAACCGGAAATAAGTCTGATGTTACAAATTATAAGGGTATTGCTAAATTGAGTGCTATCCCAAAAATGTATGAAAAAGTGATTGCTAATTTTTTGGTGCATCATACTTCATCGTTATTATCATCTTATCAATACGGATTTAGAAAAGTCTGCTCAACGACGACTAATGTGCTTCAGTTAACATACATGGTTAATGCTGCATTTGCTCAAAGGGAGCAAATATATACAGATTTTAGCAAAGCATTTGATAAAGTGAATCATAGATTTCTTTGAACTAAATTGGATTCATTGGGAGTGACTCAGAGGAGTTTAAGTTGGCTAAGGTCATATTTGATTGGTAGAAACCAAACAGTTCGGGTGAACGATAGCCTATATGTTTCATCTGGTGTTTCTCAAGGCAACCATCTTGGTCCACTTCTGTTTTCGCTGTTTATTAATAATTTGCCCAATGTTATTTTTCCAATGTCTTGATATATGCTGACGACGTCAAAATTTTTCTCTCTTTTAACCATTTCATTGAGCATATATACCTTCAGAGTGACCCCAATAACTTATTTTTATGGTGCAAAAATAACTTGATGGAGCTGAATATATTATTAATTCCCATAACATTCCATGAAGGAACATGGGGACTTCTCTCAGTCAATGAACTGCACCCGATTCTATTTTTAAACTCATTGAAAGGGACCTACAGTTTAACGCCGGCTCCGAACGGCAAATGCATTTAGAGAAGTTTTCTCATAACCAGTAACTAGCTAATGTTATGAGGTGATACCACTGTCGAACAACTTTTTCCTTTTTTTAAGATGTTCTGGTCTATTGAACCGACCAACTTCTGGTTGCTAGGCGGGTGTCTTACCTACCATACCACAGCGGAGCTAAATATAAAAAAATGTAAGTGCATGCGGTTCTCAAAAAGTAATTTTATTCGTGTAAACTACTCATTTGAAGGTCATCAATTGGAGTTGGTTGACATATTTATTGATCTTGGCATCTTACTTATGGAAAACTGAGTTTTAACAACCATGTAACTATGACTGTAAACAAGGCTAGTGGTGTTCTTGGCTTTATTAAACGATGGGCAAAGGAGTTCTCTGATCCATACATTACGAACCAGCTATATGTTTCTCTTGTTAGACCGATTCTTGAGTATGGATCAATTGTATGGGATCCTCACTACAACGTTTATAGCGACCATATTGAATCTGTGCAAAAACAATTCTTGTTGTTCTATCTGCGTGGCCTTGGATAGAACTCCATGGATATAACTTCATATACCAGTAGACTGGCTTTAATAAAACTGCCTACACTTAAGAATTGTCGTACTATGCTTAATATATCTTTTATAATAAACTTGATCAATGGAAATATTTGCAGTGAATTTCTTTTAAAATCTGCAAAATTTAGAATTCCTAGTCGTAATTCTCGCCATTATAATCCTATTTATATTCAGTTATGCAGATCTAATTGTGCTAATGCTGATGCTTTATGTAGATTAATTCGTCAATACAATTATTTGACAGAGTTTGTTGATTTTTCTTTAAATTTATATGTAATAAAACGTAATATTATTGTTTTTCTTAACACTCAACTGTTATCATTTTTATAATTGTATCTGTATGCTAAAATTTACAGAGGTACAGATACTTATTTAATTCTATGTACATATGTATGAATGGTCAGTAAGGACTTAGTCCATTGACTTAATAAATATATATATATATATATATATATATATATATATATATATATTTATTTATTTATATTCAGTTATGCAGATATATATATATATATATTCCTATATCTATATATATATTCCTATATATATATATATATATATTCCTATATCTATATATATTCCTATATCTATATATATATATATATATATATATATATATATATATATATATATATTATCATACTAGGATTGTTAAAGGAACCGCAGTTCTCAATTGATTGGTTAATTAAAACTGGAGCATGAAACGGCTGAGTACAAAACAACCAAATTAAATGATTTTTTCAACGATAAAAATATATCACTGGATGCATTAATTGGTATATGCACCGATGGTGAGCCAACAAACACTAGGCCATACGGCGGAATTATACGACGATTTGAATTGCTGTTAAAAAGACCATTCCATTAGTTCATTAGCCTTCTACACTTCGACGAACTTCTGTTTCGGTATTTGTTTCATCAACCAGCACTGGACCAAGATCGGCAATCGGAAAACTGAGCAATCAAATCGAAACTTGTGAAATTCTTCCAGTAAGTAATTGCTATCACTCATTTATTATAATTGTCAACCATTTTTAATTATTTACTACTTTATTTTACTATTTTCAGGTGGTGGACGGCGTTGAAAAAAAAAATTGAATTTTTCACCGATTCGAAGTACTTATACGACATTGCCCATGAAATTTCTAGCGGCGTAGCTTCGGTGGATCTGGGTAACATCAAACCAGGGAAAATTGTACATTCTCGCTGGCTCACCAATAGATTATTACGATTATATATGACAACGGAAAATCCATCCTAAAATTTACGTATTCTGATTGAATTTATAATGAATTGTTATGTGCCAATGTACTTTGATATCAAGTATTACAGCTCTGTCATGTACGGTAGTGTATTATTTTTCAAGTTCATTAGTTAGTCACGGTTTCTACAACCTTCTTTATGCAGTATTGTCAATCAAGTAATTAAAGATAATACATATGCCCATTCGGAAAATAATTTGTTATCAATGTTGTTTGATATTAGCAAAGAAAAGCGAGACTGTGCTATAAAAAAATTCTACGCTATCGAACCGATGTTAAATACCCAACGGAACTTAGAATTTATAAAAAACCAGATATGTATAAACTTTCATTGCACAAATTACACGGAAATTATCAATTTGAATAAGATAAATAACGTATTTTAACCAATTTACGCGAAGCATTCTGTACGATATATTGAAAGAATAATTAAATCTAGATGATCCACCGTTTAATGATCTAAACATTGCGTCACATATAAGGGGTGTTTTTTATAGAGGTATAGAACTTTAAGTTGCAATAAAACAACGATGGATTATTCGATTTACATGAATTTTATTTATCCGAAAGATAATCTTGTGGCATTACACTTTAAATATGATTTCTGGCATATGACCGCCACGGCTACCACGGATGTAGTACAATCTGGACGTCCAATTTTCGATGACTTTTTCCAACATTTTTGGCCGTATATCGGCAATAACACGACGAATGTTGTCTTCCAAATGGTCAAGCGTTTGTGGCTTTACCGCATAGACCAATAACTTTACATAGTCCCACAGAAACTAGTCTACCGGTGTTAAATCACAAGATCTTGGAGGCCAATTCACAGGTCCAAAAAGTGAAATTAGGCGGTCACCAAACGTATCTTTCAATAAATCTATTGTGGCACGAGCTGTGTGACATGTTGCGCCGTCTTGTTAAAACCACATCTCTTGGACATCATGGTTATTCAATTCAGGAATGAAAAAGTTAGTAATCATGGCTCTATACCGATCACCATTGACTGTAACCATAATTCTTGAAAAAGTACGGACCAATGATTCCACCAGCCCATAAAGCGCACCAAACAATCAGTTTTTCTGGATATAACGGTGTTTCCACATACACTTGAGGATTACCTTCACTCCAAATGCGACGGTTTTGTTGTTGACGTAGCCATTCACCCAGAAGTGCGCTTCATCGCTAAGCAAAATTCGCTTATGAAAATCGGGAACAAATCGATATAAAATTGCAATATTTTTAATCGTTGTTCAGACGTGAGTCTATTCATGATGAATTGCCAGACCAAACTGAGAATAAATCACTTAACAGCTGTTAAATCGGTAGCCATCTTGAAAATTAATGCCAACTTAAAGTTCTATACCTCTATAAAAAGCACGCTATACAAGGAACGGAACGGCATGATCAATTGCTAGCTAACCTTTCCATACGAGTTATACCACATAATGTAAATGCTTGGTTGAGGAATTCCTACAATTCCAACCTTATTAGGACCCTTTCGAATTTGAATATGACCTAATACTTTTCGTTCTAAAAGTGTCAAAAAAGCTACTTCTACTAACACAAAAATAATTATTAACAGTCTACCAGTAATAAATTTTCTATAAAAAAAGTACTATTTTTAATAAAAATTACATAAATAATTTCTAAATTTATTGCACTAATCTACCAGAATAGTATATTAATTATATTCAATATACAAATAATAATTTATTATATATTAGGTTCTTTCGTACTGAAATATTTTAATAATTTAAAGATAGAAACCAACCTGACTTACGCCGGTTTGAACTTAGATCATGTAAGAATTTCGAAGTCGATTTAAGCAGCTACACCTAAAATTATATCTTAATCCAACATCGAGATCGCAATCTTTTTTATTGAACTCTCCAAAAAAATTACGATGTTATCCTTAAAGCAACTTATTTCTTTAATCACTATTAATGGATCAATTACTCATAAATAATTTAATTTTAAGATTAAAAATTTATTAAATTTTAATATCACCCCAATAAAATATTATTAATTGTTATAATAAAATAACTCTTCAAAATTATAATAACTAAAATATAAAGATTTATAGGCTCTTCTCGTCTTGTAAAATTATATTATAAATTTTTATGAAACAGTTAATATTTCGTCCAACCATTCATACCAGCCTTCAATTAAAAGATTAATGATTATGCTACCTTTGCACAGTTAGTATACTGCGGCCATTTAAAAAAAATCAGTGGGAAGTTAGACTTAAAAAAAAATCAAAAAGACATGTTTTTGTTAAACAGGCGAACATTATTTTGCCGAGTTCTTTATAAATAAAAAACTTTTTATTTAAATTTATTTTTACAAATTTATATACTAATTTTGTCATTATTATTTCGTTTTTAAAATTATAACGAAAATTTTAATAAAAATTTAAAATAAAATAAATAATAACTTATTTAACATAAATTATAACACTTTTTATAATAATTACTACTTCTAAGCCTATATTTATCAATTAATTTATTAATTTTTAGAAATTTATTTCACAGCTTATCCCGTAAAATAATAAAATTAAATAATTATTAAATTTATTTAATTAAATAATACAAAATTTCTAAATTAAATGTATTTCTAAAAAACTAGATACCTTAAAAACTAATAACATTTCATTTCTAATATATTCGTTAAAACAATTTTTTCACATTAACTTTTCCAATATATTAACTCTTTTGAAATCGAGAAAATTATATTATATAATTTTTATTAATAAACCCTAACACACAAGGTACAATAAATTAAATTTTCTTTTAAAATAATAATTTAATAATTATTTCAATTTTCTTTCACAGTACTATTAAACTATTATATTATATATAAAAATTATTTTTTTTTCTTTTTAAATATTAAAACAAACAAAAATTAATAAATAAAATTTAATCAATTTATATTGATTTGCACAAAACTCTTTTCAATGTAAATGAAATACTTTATTAAATAAAAAATTGCATTCTAGGTACACTTTCCAGTACACCTACTATGTTACGACTTATCTTACCTTAATAATAAGAGTGACGGGCGATGTGTGCATATTTTAGAGCTAAAATCAAAATATTAAACTATAATTTTACTATCAAATACACCTTCAATAAATATTTCAAATTTATATACATTTAAATAATTTTATTGTAACCCATTTCTACTTAATATTAGCTACACCTTGATCTGATATACTTAAAAAAACATTAGACAATTAACATTCTTGTAAAATATTCTAATAAAGAGGGTATATAAAACGAATATGAACTTAAGTAATGTCCACCGTGGAATATCGATTACAGAATAGGTTCCTCTGAATAGACTAAAACATCGCCAAATTTTTTAAGTTTGAAGAACATAACTACTACTACCTTAGCTTTATTTTTTTACATTTTAAGTAATAGGGTATCTAATCCTATAATATATAATGTATATAAATAAAATTTCCAAGTCTCAATTATTTTTATTAAAAAATTAATAAATTTAGAATCTCACCTATTATTATATTATATTATATTTTTATTTTATAAATAACAATTTAACTTTAACTAAACAAAATTCATTCGCATTATTTGTATCTCCACGGATGCTGGCAATACTATTTCATATTACTACTTCTGAGTTTCCTTAATTAATAACATTAATTACTGCAAATATCAAAAAATTATAAATTATTAAAATTAAAAAAAAAAACATAAAAATTCTCACAAAAATTTACATGTATATATTTATATGTATATATATACATGTATATATTTATATGTATATATATACATATATACACGTATATATATGTGTATATATATATACGTGTATATATATATATATATATATATATATATATATATATATATATATATATGTATGTATATATATATATATATGTATATATATATATATATATATATATATGTATATATTATAGATACGTGTATATATATATATATATATATATATGTATATATATATATATGCACATATATATATATATATATATATATATATATATATATATATACTTGTGAATAATTAAAAATTTTCTGCATATATTAAAATAACAACTAAATTTCTATTCAAAAAACATGAAAACTTTATTATGATTGTATATATATACATATATATATATATATATGTGTGTGTGTATATATATACAATATATGGTAACAATGACAATAAAGCAAAAACTGTAGCATGATTTTATTGTCATTAATGCCGACAAAACATAACAACATAGCATTGTTTTAAGGTCATAATTACCATATATTGTTATAAACGAAATGATATAAAATATAACATTTATATTTATATTTATATTTATATTTATATATTTATATATATTTATATTTATATTTATATTTATATTTATATTTATATTTATATTTATATTTATATTTATATTTATATTTATATTTATATTTATATTTATATTTATATTTATATTTATATTTATATTTATATTTATATTTATATTTATATTTATATTTATATTTATATTTATATTTATATTTATATTTATATTTATATTTATATTTATATTTATATTTATATTTATATTTATATTTATATTTATATTTATATTTATATTTATATTTATATTTATATTTATATTTATATATTTATATTTATATTTATATTTATATTTATATTTATATTTATATTTATATTTATATTTATATTTATATTTATATTTATATTTATATTTATATTTATATTTATATTTATATTTATATTTATATTTATATTTATATTTATATTTATATTTATATTTATATTTATATTTATATTTATATTTATATTTATATTTATATTTATATATTTATATTTATATTTATATTTATATTTATATTTATATTTATATTTATATTTATATTTATATTTATATTTATATTTATATTATATTTATATTTATATTTATATTTATATTTATATTTATATTTATATTTATATTTATATTTATATTTATATTTATATTTATATTTATATTTATATTTATATTTATATTTATATTTATATTTATATTTATATTTATATTTATATTTATATTTATATTTATATTTATATTTATATTTATATTTATATTTATATTTATATTTATATTTATATTTATATTTATATTTATATTTATATTTATATTTATATTTATATTTATATTTATATTTATATTTATATTTATATTTATATTTATATTTATATTTATATTTATATTTATATTTATATTTATATTTATATTTATATTTATATTTATATTTATATTTATATTTATATTTATATTTATATTTATATTTATATTTATATTTATATTTATATTTATATTTATATTTATATTTATATTTATATTTATATTTATATTTATATTTATATTTATATTTATATTTATATTTATATTTATATTTATATTTATATTTATATTTATATTTATATTTATATTTATATTTATATTTATATTTATATTTATATTTATATTTATATATTTATATTTATATTTATATTTATATTTATATTTATATTTATATTTATATTTATATTTATATTTATATTTATATTTATATTTATATTTATATTTATATTTATATTTATATTTATATTTATATTTATATTTATATTTATATTTATATTTATATTTATATTTATATTTATATTTATATTTATATTTATATTTATATTTATATTTATATTTATATTTATATTTATATTTATATTTATATTTATATTTATATTTATATTTATATTTATATTTATATTTATATTTATATTTATATTTATATTTATATTTATATTTATATTTATATTTATATTTATATTTATATTTATATTTATATTTATATTTATATTTATATTTATATTTATATTTATATTTATATTTATATTTATATTTATATTTATATTTATATTTATATTTATATTTATATTTATATTTATATTTATATTTATATTTATATTTATATTATATTTATATTTATATTTATATTTATATTTATATTTATATTTATATTTATATTTATATTTATATTTATATTTATATTTATATTTATATTTATATTTATATTTATATTTATATTTATATATTTATATTTATATTTATATTTATATTTATATTTATATTTATATTTATATTTATATTTATATTTATATTTATATTTATATTTATATTTATATTTATATTTATATTTATATTTATATTTATATTTATATTTATATTTATATTTATATTTATATTTATATTTATATTTATATTTATATTTATATTTATATTTATATTTATATTTATATATTTATATTTATATTTATATTTATATTTATATTTATATTTATATTTATATATATTTTTATATTTATATTTATATTTATATATTTATATTTATATTTATATTTATATTTATATTTATATTTATATTTATATTTATATTTATATTTATATTTATATTTATATTTATATTTATATTTATATTTATATTTATATTTATATTTATATTTATATTTATATTTATATTTATATTTATATTTATATTTATATTTATATTTATATTTATATTTATATTTATATTTATATTTATATTTATATTTATATTTATATTTATATTTATATTTATATTTATATTTATATTTATATTTATATTTATATTTATATTTATATTTATTTATATTTATATTTATATTTATATTTATATTTATATTTATATTTATATTTATATTTATATTTATATTTATATTTATATATTTATATTTATATTTATATTTATATTTATATTTATATTTATATTTATATTTATATTTATATTTATATTTATATTTATATTTATATTTATATTTATATTTATATTTATATTTATATTTATATTTATATTTATATTTATATTTATATTTATATTTATATTTATATTTATATTTATATTTATATTTATATTTATATTTATATTTATATTTATATTTATATTTATATTTATATTTATATTTATATTTATATTTATATTTATATTTATATTTATATTTATATTTATATTTATATTTATATTTATATTTATATTTATATTTATATTTATATTTATATTTATATTTATATTTATATTTATATTTATATTTATATTTATATTTATATTTATATTTATATTTATATTTATATTTATATTTATATTTATATTTATATTTATATTTATATTTATATTTATATTTATATTTATATTTATATTTATATTTATATTTATATTTATATTTATATTTATATTTATATTTATATTTATATTTATATTTATATTTATATTTATATTTATATTTATATTTATATTTATATTTATATTTATATTTATATTTATATTTATATTTATATTTATATTTATATTTATATTTATATTTATATTTATATTTATATTTATATTTATATTTATATTTATATTTATATTTATATTTATATTTATATTTATATTTTTATATTTATATTTATATTTATATTTATATTTATATTTATATTTATATTTATATTTATATTTATATTTATATTTATATTTATATTTATATTTATATTTATATTTATATTTATATTTATATTTATATTTATATTTATATTTTATTTATATTTATATTTATATTTATATTTATATTTATATATTTATATTTATATTTATATTTATATTTATATTTATATTTATATTTATATTTATATTTATATTTACATCTTACGACAGATTTTTTTTACGTTTACACGATACGTAGAAGCCCAAAACAAAGTGAAATGAAACCAGCTGTTTTAAAAGCGAGAGAAAATATTTGCTGTTTTCTTTGCTTATTTTATTTGTTTATATAACAATACACCTCTGATCTAATAAAGTGTTGTCAGTGTTGCCTGTAAAAATATTTTAATTCTCCCAAAATGTGTTCAAAAATCTACTAAAATTAATACAACTCTACCAATTTTGAAAAACTAATAAAAAAGACATATTTTTCATATAAATAACAATATTTTAGAGTTGGGTTCTTTAGCTCTTTAAATGAGCTAGATCGTTCACTTACAACACAAAATAAACACACACACACATACATAAATACAGTTTTTGTTTTACAAAAATGTTTTGGTTGTAAGTGAACGAATGAGCTCATTAGAAGAGCTAAACGACCTAACTCTACAATATTTACTAAAATTTTTGCAAGTGTTGATATATTGTGCAAAGGTTAGTTTTACATCCTACATTTTAAGTTTTTTTTTACCCTACAAGGATTTATAAAATCGTTCAAAGGCAACAAAAACTACATTTTACGGCAACAAAAGCAAAATGAACTCTTTATTTTAAGCGACAAAAGTATTGTTACAAAAACAAGAAAATAATTATAAGAAAAAAATATTTAAAAGAGAGAATATTATTTATTCAGTTTCTTTTTCTTGTGCTTAAAATGTAAATTCGGATCAGATATTTTGACAGTCCTCTATTTTAGTGGATTATTTTCTTGTTACAAATAGTTACTTTGAATATGATGATCAAAATGATCTCGAAAATTATCGAATGGGCTTAAATGTAGAATTTTAGAATCGCAAGAGAGAAATCATTCCTTGAATTTTCTTGCAGTGTGTTTAGAATCATTGCCTTGTTAACAGAATCATTATCCTTGCACGCCTGATTTCTTCACATTGTTTACCAAATTGTTTTTTGAATAGGTTTAAGCACTCCGTTTTATTGATGGTACTTTGCATAAAAAGGAAACTTCCGTCCCTCCACGCTATTACCAAAATTTCCACCGGGCTATTGTGAATGTAAAACTTCATTAGTTTTGGTTTTTTCTGGCCAAACACATGAAATTTGATCTCATAACTAAATAAGATATTGTTTTAAATTTTTGACATAATCAAGAAGTCACTACGAAATTACTGCTGGTATAAAAGACTTCTTCAAGTGAAATCTAGCATAGAAACTATTTACATGTAGTACTTTTTCCACCACTGGCATCTGATGCAGCTAAAATTTCTTCTGATATTTTAACATAATTTTTTTAATGGATTTTTTCTTTATACTATGCAAGATATTTAGTATTTAGGCATTATTTAAAATTTTCGGCTGACCACTAATAATAATAATTTTAAATAGTTTAAGAGTAAAATAACGCTTTTTATTTACCACAAACTATATCACATCCTGGTGGTAAAGCTACACTTCAAGAGATCCGAAGGAAATATGAAAAAACAAGTTATCAATTGGGTTCGTACTTGTTTATTATGTCAGAGAGCAAAGATAACTAAACATAATCGTTTAGCACCGAACAAGATAGATGTACCTGATAATCGTTTTGACCACGTCCACCTGGATATTATAATTATGCCAGTAATACAAGGTTTGGATACTGCCTTACTATGATTGACAGGTTTTCGAGGTGGCCAGAATCAGTTCCCTTGAAAGACATGTCTGCTCAAACCGTTGCAACTGCTTTTTGGACACATTGGATATCTAGATTCGGATGCCCAAAAACTATAACTACAGACCAAAGTACACAGTTTGAATCAGCTCTATTCAAATCATTGACTAATTTCATTGAATCTAAACAAGCCCGAACTACTGCATACCATCCGCAATCAAATGGTATGGTCGAACGTTGGCATAGAACATGGATTGATATACTGCCGACAGTATTACTTGGTTTAAGAACCTTTTTCAAAGAGGATATTCAGGCTTCTCCATCGGACTTATTATATGGAGGCCCATTACATTTACCAAATGAATTTTTTGAAAATACTAACGATAACACTAATCCGGATGAACTTCTTAAAAAGCTTCGCAACCATTTTAGTCTTCTACGATCTATACCAACAGCTCATCATAACAAAAGCAAAATGTTTGTTTTGAAAAAGATTAATGATTGATTGTATTTCTGCGCACCGATTCAGTCCGACCACTAAAGTGGCTGATGACAAAATGTTCGGGTAAAGACATAAGCCCAAAACCTCCGAAATAGGAACGGTCCATTCCCAAGAGGATGATCTAGGCTATACAATTTCAATTTTAGATACAATCGTCAATCGGTTTAAGACAAAAATAATAGTTATAGAGAAAAAACGAAACTCAATTGAAAAAATTTTCAAATTTAAACGTATTTACATATGTAGATAAAAATGATATTGACGAGAATAGAGTATTAGATAACATAAGTAAAAAATATATATAAAGAAAGAGTGGTAATATACTCTGAATCATAGAAGAGGAATTTTCTACGAACCCCAATGTTAAATTCGTCAGTGTTCTCGATTGGCAAAGGACATCGAGAATGACGAAGAATTAAGAAAACAAATCACCCTCTTTCATAAACACGAAAGTGGATATTGCGGTATAACAGCAATTTTCGAAAAGTTAAGAAATGTTATATAATCCTATATAATGTTATATAATCATATAATGTTATATAATCCTATAATGTTATATAATCCTCAGCTTAAGGAAAAAATAACAAAAGTCATTAACAATTGCGATATACATATGCTCAGGAGGAAAATATGATAGAAACCCCATCAAAAGCAAATTGTACATAACCGAAACTTCGCATACTACTACCGAAATTATACACGTAGACATGTCAATAGCAAACATTCATTTATCGTTTTTATTGATGAGTTGCTTGCCACTTAACCTTAGCTTTGCCAATATCCATCCGGGTGACCAGTACGACTTTCTCTGTTTAATAACTTTTTTAATTTTGTTTCGATCTAAATGAAATTTAGACTCACTGAACAAATTTTTAAGTTCTTTAGAATTTTTTAAAAATATGTTAAAATTTTGAACATTTTAAGAAATTTCTTTTAACTTTTTTAAATTTTTCTTCAAGGTTCACCAATACCCACCCTGGTGGTCCAAAACTATTTTTTGAATCTATTTTTCTTTTTTCATTTTAATTTATTTTAATTACAATAACATATATTTTTTAATAACTCTATTCAATTGTGACGATAGGGCTTGGTGGCTTTTGTCACATTTCGTTTGACAGACACTGTTTTCAGCGCAAATGAATTTTTGATGTAACGCTTTCTATTTGCTTTCTTGGGTATTAAATATAACATTTGTCTTTCATATTGATACGCCTAGTTATATTCATTTCTGAAGCTGTGTCGACTTCAAAATAGCCATCCTGATTCGCAGCGATAACTGCTTCACCTGAAAAGTATATTTACTTCTTAATTCTTTTTATTTTGTAAACATTTTACATAAGATGCATTTTATGGCTGACCTAATTAAAAATCTTCCAATGATATGTGGTATTTTTTCCCAATTCAATATAAGACGACATGGGTCTTAACCAAGGCTTTCAAGAACTCGCTCTCGCTGCTGTTGCCTTACAATTTTTTTCTTCTTATTTTCTTAATATATTATGAATCAGTCTAATAGGTTAAAAAACAATGCTAATGGCCGAAATTTTGCTAGCTTTGTGGAATACTGTGAAAACATTTTATCCATCGCTTCCATACCACCTTAAGTCTCGTTATAATATAAAATTATTTCTGTCTTATTTTGTGGAACAGATGTAGATTTATAAAGGGTCCGCCATCTAACGTTTTTTTTCAACTAGTGCTTATTTCGTGAATGGTAACACTTAGCTTATGTCTGATTAGACAGATAATTAGTTTTATCCTTCCGTTGAACGAATATGGTTGTGTATACGCTTGAACAACGCTGGGAAATATTGCGACATTACTTTGAAAATCATGGTAATGTTACAGAATCAAAAATCAACTTTTCAGATAAAGCCCATTTTGATCTTGGCGGGTATGTAAACAAGCAAAATTGTTGCATTTGGGACACAGAAACCCCGCACGCATACATTGAAAAGCCGATACACCCAAGACGAGTCACTGTTTGGTGCGGATTTTGGTCCAGAGGCATAATTGGACCATTTTTCTTCGAAAATGAGTAAGGAGTGGCTGTTACAGTCAATGGCAATCGTTATCGGGCCTTGTTGAACAAATTTTTGTTCACAAAAATTGAAGAGGAGGATATTAGCAACATTTGGTTTGGACAGCGCTACGTGCCACACAGCTGAAGCTACACTCGATGGTTTGCCACTTCTAAGTGGCTAGCTCATTCGCTTGCGAAAGTGTTTTTTATATGCCTACTAACTCTTTTACTACGCACAAAGTTTGATTAGTATATGCCAACTATTCCAGAATTTATTTGCCTTAGAAGTGGGTAAAACGTTTTGGAATCACATGCCCACCATATATTTATCCCATATTTATCTGGCTTGGAAAATATATACTGCGTGAAACCTTTTCTACCCTGACATTCAAAAGATTGCTCGTCCTCGGTTATAAATTCATGTTGTCGATAAAGAAATCTTAAATAAGCATCTATACCAATCAAAGCGAATGAGTCGTTAAATTTGCGCAAATTTTCTACGCGGGATGGTTCCATATACATATATCAACTTTTCCATCCCTGCAAACAGCTGTTGAATTATTTACTGCTATTAAGAGAAAATAAATAAAAAATATTTATTATGAAGGTGGCAAGTGGCTTTTTATTGAATTGAATTTAAAACTACCACAATTTTTTGTTTTTATTTTTTTAATCGACTTTTGCGTTTATATTTCAAACACTTTTAAAATTGTAAGATGTTCTTTTTTATTTTTTTTTAACAGTTTTTTACGTACTACACATATATTTTATCATTTTACATATTTAATGTGTGACTAAACAATACAATCACAGAAAGCATAAGAACTTTAAATCTGGAAAATCATTTACCAATTACACAACAAATATCTAAAGCCATAATGTTATACAATGACACATATCATAGCACAATTAAATGCACACCATTACAAGTTCAAAATCACTCAATCGATCACACCATAATATATGAAAGGTTATGTAAAGTCAAAGAACAACTAATATCAAAGGCAAATAGAAATAGGGAAACTTACATAGAAACAAGACAAAAGGGTTTTATAAAAAACTATTAAAAGAACACAAAGAACAACCAAAATTCAGGAAATAATCATTACAGGGAATACATACGAGCAATATCAAAAGACCTAATAAATACAACAATCTCATTATAAAAGAAAATTTATTTCAAAGTTACAAGGTTAAATTCAAAGTTACAGATATAATTTTTACGTTTTTACCTTTTTAAAAACGTATATTTGTGAGTTCCTTAATTGTAGTTAAAAGAAAATAAATCTTGTGTTAAGTTTTTAATTAAAATCCTTTTTTTACAATTTTGGAACCTTTTACAAGCAATAACAATTTTTATCCTTAATTACTCTCGACATCATCAGTAAATGGGACGTAGAGTGGCCACTCTTAAATCCAAATTGGCAATCCAGCAATATCTCGTTATCGTCCATGAACTCTCTCATACGCTTCAAAATAAACCATTCCATAAATTAACTTAAGGTAGAGAGCAAAGATATGGGTCTATAGTTACCAGCCCCGCAGGATCAGGCCCAGGTTTGGTTGTAGGCACAATAATCGCATTTTTCCAGGACCTTGGGATGCAAACGATGTTGAAACATTAAACGCCAAGCACCTCCATGTGGTGACGTCATCTTTCTTAAGATCAGATCCGGTATGCCATCCAGCCCGCTGGACCTCTTGTTCGGCCTACTGGACAACGCCATGCCAACATCAAAGGGGGTCAGTAAATAAAAACCCCCTTCAGCGAAATTCCCAACCCTAAGACCATTCGCCGTAATATCCGGGCCAAATTCAATGATGGGGGTCTGATTCCTCAAGACCATCCTTATAATAGTGGAGGACTGTAGATTCACCGCATCTCTCTGCACACCGCAAAAACTTTCAGCCAAAAGATTCGTCTTGCCACCGTTATCCGCACCATCATCCCTCATTATGTCAGCAATCGCCAACCCTTCACCTTCCGAAAAGTCCTGTTGTTCACCTTAACATTACGTAGATAATCCGTCCAATAATCCTGCTTAAACACAGCAATCGCCCCCTGGATTATCCTCTCCAGGTTTCTTATCACGGTTCTTAATATGGGAATCCTTGAGACATCAACCGCTCTCCTCATTATCCTCCGAAGCCTCCTCTCTTCTCCGATATGAAGCCGAGGATGTAATGACGCCAGTCATAGACATCAATTCGCGGGAGGTCACACTCCGATCCGTCGGAATCATGTAGTCAGGCAAATCACGATACGGTATCGAGTTGAAAACCCTCATATTCATCCTATCGAAGACAAAGAGATATCGCCGCTCACTACCACAAAGTCCATCCACTTGCAAATCGACTCCACAGCCCTGTGGTCAGACTCATAGTGCATAGTTCTAAGCCCACCAGCACTTTCGGCCTAAGGGTCGTGTATCCCGTCACATCAAAAATATGCCTCAAAGATAGCCACCATAAGAACATCTGGTCTATGTTCCTCCAGGAACAAGTTTAGATAGTGTCTTTTGTGCCTAGACACTATCGAGTTGACGTTCACGAAGATACACTTAATTATGCGAACCATTTTGAAGACTCAACAGCATTCCCAGGGGGGCCTGGGATTTATCCTCATCAGTCCTAAGTCTGCGGTATTCAAGAGCAAACCACCTATCTTGTCCAAGCAGTGTAATAAACCCACTCCAAAAAACCTTCTACAATCTCCATCGATGAGATCAAAATTTCTTCTTCTTGTAAGGCCACTAGCCGCAGCCGGAAGGGGCCTCTGTGGTACTTCAACACCCCCAGCCACAGCAGAGTACGATACACCCATACGAGCCTAGTTTCTCGTAGTTGTAATGCTGCTATTCTTGGCAGCTGACTTCATCTCAGCAGCCTTCCTTAGCAGTTTCTGGCAACTTGAGCACTCAGCAGAGGCTTGCCGCGTGTCCCTCAACGTTGCAGTTGGCGCACCTCTCTGACAGTCCAACCCTTCTCACAGCTAGGATTAGTTACTACCTTTTCCGCATTATCTCCCCCTTGGATGGAACCTTCCTTCCTCGGTCCATGGGAACCTCCGCATTTAACGCATCTATACGGCATGTTACAATTGGTCGACACATGTCCAGCTCCTTCCTTTTTGGTCTTACAATATACACTCTACAGTGCATAATGTACCTAATGCCTTGGAACGCTTTCAGGTCCGAGTCTCTGCTCAGACCGAGGATCCACTTGTCCCCCTTCAGTTTCCGGAGACTCAAAATCTTCATCTTAATGCCCAGTCCAATTAGGTACTGCTTCAAAGGTGCCCGATAGGCCCCTCAGCATAACTGAGTAAGGCGTCGTCTGGTCCTTCGGTGTATAGGTGTAGAAGGATACACCACTTTTCTTCAGCATCGCCCTCACCTTCTTATAGTCTGCCAAGGTACAGACTTCTACGTTGGTCACATTTGCGCCCAAGATCTTTAAGTTGTACTCCTTCTGCCCCAAAAGTTTGTTGAGGTCACTATTCAGAAACTTTAACACATAAAATGCTAAGCACCGGGACCTTTCCGCGCTTACTTACCATCTTAGGGTTCTGCCCAACTTTACTTCCGTTTGTAGCCTTGGTTTTCACGTTTTGCTTCGACAGCTTAGTGCCTCCGCTCTTGTCATTTACACTCCTTGCCAGGTACGTCTTGAGCTGGAATATTCACCTCCTCAGTGACCATCTTCTCACTCTCTTCGTCAGTGCATTCCTCTTCATCAGTCTCAGCACCAAATTTCTCATCCTGTCGTGCCATCATCTGTTCCATGGCTTTCCTGAGAAGATCATTCTCATGTCTCAGGGAATTCACTTATTTCTTCTTTAGTTCCAACATACGGAGTAGCTCTCCGCAGTCACCACCCGCGGCCTCTTCTTAGGGCAGGACACCTCCGCGTCGGCCATTATATTCACGTTGTATTCTTATCAGTAGAATACGAACACGTCACCGCTTACTTTCTCAAAAACAATCTGCTTCAATTAAATTATTCGGAACTTCCAACCCGCAGGTGGAAAAAATATGCAGCAAAATAAGTGCAATAAACAATTCTTCGCTCTTGCGCTATGTCTTCACTCGTTCGCTGTCGAATGAATAATGACCTTTGATTGTTGTTCGCATCGAAATGCTTTTTATATGGCTGAGTTAACAATACTTCGAAAGCTCTAGAATCTCGATATTTTAGCTAAATTCCGTTTCTTTCTTTTACTTTCTATTAAGTTCTTATGTAGCCATGCGAATGTACTTCTACTTCTTTCTGCTCTTAGTATTTGTTGTCGCTTGTTATTGTCTGTTACTTGCTTTCTTTGCTGTTCATTTTTGTTGTTATCGCTCTATTTTTATTTACTTTATTTCTGCTAATGGTTGTTGTTGTCATTTGGTTATTTACAAACAACAAGTATAGTTGTTCTTGCAGCTTTTTTATTTATTTTAGAGATGTAATAAACGCAGATGTGCCCAGCCTGATTGTTGTAACAATATTACACATACTAATAACCATATTTATAATACGAAAACTCAGGATTTTGGACAATTAAACAAGGGAATCCGAGGATTCAAACGGACTTTACCTGCTTGATGTCCAACGTTGACCCAGGATTGGAAAAGATCACCAAGAAGGTAACGTCTAATAGCCACCCCATATAGGAAAAACAGGCGCTATCAGACAGTGGATGGGCAGTACTTAGTTTAGTGCTCGCCATGAGCCACTCTGGTATGGGAGGCCCTGGCAGCTCAGCCTCATGGGTCCTTGCACGTAAGCCTTCGAATCGCGACAAGATGACCACCCTTCGCGAACGATAGAAGATGTAAAAAAATATAAGATGCAAAAATAAAAACAATTCAGAATGTGAAAGAAATTGAAGAAATAAAATCAACAGTAAAGGTACGTTCGGAACTATTCGATGAAAATAATTGTTTTTATAATTGCTTCAAATTGTTTGGAATAAATAACTGTTTTGTTTTATGTTTAAACTACTATATGTTCAAATATTTTTTCATTTTCGTTTGTTCAAACAGCTAACAAATATTGTGAAATAAAATGACTGAAAACGTGTTTGCCATGCGTTCAGACCGAAATAAATATTTGCATTAAATAATTATTTGATTAAAGTATCAAACTATATAAATTTATTTAACAAGAAATAAAAATATTGAACGAGGAAAAAAATTTATTTTTTTGTGTTGTGAAGCAGCATCTCTTATGGTATTGGAGGAGAAAGAGAGGTTAAAACAAAAAGGAACGAGAAGACAACAGGTACGGATTTGTGTTCGTAGACGGAACGAAGAAGGATGTTGCGCAAAATTGGTAAAAGAGCTGAATGCGGCTAATTTCGAATTTGTAATCCTTTGTAGCTTAAATTAGTTTCACCTATTATAACAAAAAGACAACAGTGCTCCGTCAGTCAATTTCTACCTCAGAACGTTTAGCTGTTACTCTTCGTTATATAGCGACACACGAAAGCTTCAGATCACTTCAATACATACTTCGTATTTCATTTAATACTATTTCACAAATTATTCCTAAGGTTTGCGATGACATTTATAAGGTTTTGCAGCCGGAGTACTTAAAGGTAAAACTATTTAGGAATATAGCTTAGTTTTTATTGGTTTAATTTTAGTTACCAATCACTGAAGAGGAATGGAAAGCAGTGTCCCAGGAGTTCTTAGAGACATGAAATTTTCCAAACTGTATCGGGTCATTAGATGGGAAACATGTCGTGATGAACGTACCACCCTACATTCCGGTAGCATTTACTTTAATTACAAGGGTAACTATAGTTCCTAAATCAAACTATTGTATTCTTATTCCATGTTTTTTGCATTAACACGTAGTATTGTGCTCATGGGTATTTCCTATGCAATGTAAAAATGTTTATACTTCGATGTCGGATCAAATGGCAGAATATCTGATGGAGGAGTTTTTCGTAAGATTTCATTTTTTCAAGCTCTTACAAACAGCAAGCTTAATTGACCCTCTCTGGAAACACTTCCATTAAGAACTCAGCCAGTTCCGTATGTTCTGGTTGCTGACAGCGCTTTCACTATGAGTCCTAATTTATTGAAACCATATATTTAGTGTGCGCTCTTTGGACGTCGTTCGAAGAGTTTATAATTATCGTTTGTCCAGAGCAAAAAGAGTAATTGAAAATACATACGATATTATGTCAGCACGTTTTCGGGTAATGTGTAGATCGTTAAAGCTAGAACCATCAAAAACAAGAACAGTAACTCTTGCGTGCTGCTTACTGCACAATTTTTTTAATGTCTCACAAAAGTCCCGTTTATTTTAATGCAAGTCTTGTGGATCACTATGAAAATGTCTGCACTCTCACTCCTGGTGAATGGCGCAAAAAAGATAGAGGCACTGGTCTTCCAAATCTGCTGCCACATCGTTTTTATTCGCCGAAAATACTTTAGCAATAAGTGAAGAATTTTCACAATATTTTGTAGACCAAGGTGAAGTGCCTTTTCATTATAAGCATATATGTATATGTAGACCAAAACTTTACATATCAATTTTTCGGTTTCAAAGTAAAGTTAAATAAAAATAAACTTGTCTTATTTACAAATGTATCTCATTAAAAAAACAAAAACTTTAAACAAAAATATTAATTTAATTCATTAAAAAATTTAGACCTTTAAATTTGCGGCATCTTTTTGTAATACAAATGGAAGACAAGCAAGTTGAGTGGCAAACAAACAAAAATTGATTGCTTTGTTTGGCTTTAATATGTAGATAGTGCCGCTGTGGTATAGTAGGTAAGACACCCGCCTCGTCGGTTCAATACCAGGCCAGACCTTCTTAAAAAAAAGAAAAAGTTTTTCGACAGCGGTATCACCTCATAACATTACAAGCTAATGTTATTAGTATTACTACTATTGAAAACTTCTCCAAACGCATTTGCCGTTCGGAGCCAGCGTTAAACTGTAGGTCCCTTTCAATGAATTTAAAAATAAAATCGGTTGCAGCTCATTGACTGAGATAATTCCCTATGTTCCTTCATGGAATGTTATGGGGATTAATATATAGTCAAGTCACTCAACTTGCTTGTCTTCTATTCGTTTTGTAAAAACAGGCCGTTAAAGACTAAAATATTTACATAAGTATGTATTAAAATAGTAAGTAAAAAAATAATAAATTTGTACTTTAATATTTCAGGAAACTATTTTGGTTACACAAGTGGAAGACAGGCAAGTTGAGTGACTTGTCTATCTGCATACAAAACCCAAACAAGACACTCAATTTTTGTTTGTTTTGTAAAACGTCTTCATCTTACCAATCTTTTGGCGCCTTTGAAATCCGTGCATTATCCATGTTCTTTAAACTATGAAATATCAAAGTATGTGTTATTTTTGTTAATATTAATAACTAATTTTACCTACGGCTTTTTTTTAATAGTGGTAATAAAAGTATCGTAATGTTTTATAAATTAATTACTTGCCATCATCAAAAAAACGACAGATTAAGAGCACACCCCACGGTTACAATTGGCAGTACCGGTACAAAAAATTATAAGACAAAATCAATAACAACCGATAGAGAGCTGAAGCCACTGGGTCCCTATAGGTCCAAAAAACAGGTAGTTACTGGAAGTAGTAAGTACCTGGGCTTTAATCTAGCTAAGGGATCACGTCAATATTTCACATCAATATTTGTTTCTTAAATCTTTTTACAGAGATTTTAACAAACTAAAAAAATTTTTGCGCAGGCCTATTTCGATGATCAGATTATAAAATTGAAAACTCTCTATTTTGCAAGTTCCTTATCCGATCTTGGCAAAATTGGTATCGTTGTAAAGGAAAACTAAATATGTTTTAATGAATTATAAAATTTCAAAAAATGTTAACTCCTTAATCCACAATCGCAAATTTTATGTTATTAAACCCGAGTTTTTTCGACCCAAACCTGTTTAATTTACAAAATCCTATAAAAGGGTTTTTTCGACCCAAACCTGTTTAATTTACAAAATCCTATAAAAGGGTATATTTGGCTTTCATACTTTTGTAGATGAGCCTTCAACGTTTAATTGGAAATATCACTTGTATTTTAAACCCTTCAAGTATGGAAAATATAAAGGGTCATAGTTGGACTTTTATATTTTTTATTACACATTTTCAGGTAAATCTCAAAAAGAAAAATTTACACATAAAGAATTTACATATTTTTTCTATTATAAATACTTATATGTCACGTGTTCTGTTCTGTTTCTCTTTTATTCTCACATTTTGATATTAACCGTTTTTGTGTACAATTTAAGCTTTAAATGTTGACAGCAATGTATGCTCCAGTTGTTATTTTTCGTTGTTTGTTCTTACAATTTTTTTTAAGATCAAATAAATGTTTGCTCTAAAATGGTTCAAATATTTGCTGTTTTGTGTTCACACTTTGTTCACATTTGTCAAATTTTTCTTTGCCAGCAAATAATTTTATTTCCCCAAAACCAGCTGTTTTTTGGTTTGTCTCTGAAAATTATTTTGTGTTCAGACTACGACAATTGTTAAATATTTCACCAGTCTGAACGTACCTTAAGATTATTGTTCACACCATACCATCAAGAATAATTGTGGCAATAACAATAATATTAATAATAAAGGAAATGTTTATGCAATTGAAAACTTTAACTTCTCTTTGTTTTATGAAATTTGATTTATTTTTCCGTTGTTTCATAAGCATTGACATTTTTATTAATCCAAATTTTATTTTGCTATACATAATAAAAGACAATTTGGTTGAAATTCTAAATCTTTAATAAAAATTTACCAACTCCTTTTTTTTTTTGTAAAACCACTTGAAGTCATCGACTTTTATTTCGATGACCCAATAATTAAAATTGTCACAATTAAAGAAAAAAATTAAACAACAACGAAAAACAAAAGAAACAAAAGAAATTATATTAAGAAGAGAATTAAAAAAATTTAAATACAGTGTGAGTCATATATCTGTAAGCAGACTATAAAACATATCTTTGGTTTTAAAAAATTATAAAAGTAATTCAATTCAAATAAATTGTATTAAACAAAAGCTTTTATAATTTTATAACGTGTTGGATAACCGTCTCTCTTTAAGACTTCCAACAAGCGGCTTTTCATTGTGGTTAGTTTTCTTGACTCTTCAGGTATTATTTTAGACCACTCACTCTTCTTCCGAGCTACTCATCCATGAAAACCAGCTCGCCTTAAAATTCTAGGAGCAGTAACGACAGATATATTTTTAAAAAACTTCTCCTGTACATCGCGGGTTATTTCAGATGCAGTTACACGGGGATTTATTTTACTGTCTTCAAAATAGTGCGGCTTTCACGGACGGTAAGCTTTGGTGGGCGACCAGAACGAGGCTTTCAGGTACAGTATATACTGAGCAGTGCGATCTACCAATCAGGCGGCCAAGTTTTCTGGTGGAATTACCTTCCCAAGTTTTGGAAACTTTATTATTTTTCTCTTATTCTAATTTATATACGCTTAGAAGACATCATCACTTTTTTTGAAAGAATCTTCAAAAATATTATTAAATCAATACTATTAAATCAGAATTTTTTGCAAAGTCACTTGTTATAGTCTTACAAGCTGCTGTATTAATAAGTGCCTGAAGACTTTTGAGAATTCATTTTGTTACTATAAGAAATAATTATACCGTTATTTTTGTTTTAAGAAGAAAAATATGAAACGAAATTGGTAATATCATTTAACATTGAACACTGTATAACAAGAAATAATTTGAACATAGTCAGTTAATTACTTTTGAAAATATAAAGAAGTAAAATTTGATTTATTCACTGCTTATAGATTTATGACTTATACCGTAAGTTAGTCTTAAGACCGCATTGAAGTAATAAGGACTCTATTTAAAAATTTTGTGAGTTTTTTATTCCAAACGTTATTCATATCGTAATCAGAAATCTTAAATTAAAAAGTAGTTCAAAAATAGCTATGTTTATAAATAACAACATACAACCATAGTGTTGTATAAATATAATAATTACACTTTTACTTGTTATTTAACATTCTGTTAACTTATCAATAATATGTAAAATCACATGAATTAAAAATAAATAAATCCTGAAAATAAAATAAAGAAAAAAGAAGAAACAGAAGCTCAATTAAAAGAGGAAGAAACTGAGTAGAATAGTGCTGCTGAAGAAATATTCGAGATGGTTACTGGTGGAAATATACTGAACTCTTTTGATGAGCGTAGACCAGACCCTTTCGGTTTGATGGTAATATTTTTGAAAACTAACGAGCTTAAAACCTAAATTTTGACATTTATGCATTTAGCAATTGATTTTGATACCTAGATGAAATGGAACAAAAGCAACAGAAATTTCCAATAGAATTATCTGATGAACAAAAGAAAACATATGATGAGGTGATGACGTAGATAGATATAAAATTATTGTATACCAATTTAAAAAGTGAAGTTTATGAAACATTTATGTTTAAATCAGGAAAACAACAAGAGGGTTAGCCATTTGATTCATGTCCTTTGAATTTAAAAAAGCTGGTTAAAAGTTGTGGATATTTGAATCCACATTACATGGTCCGTAATAATATTGTTTTGGAAACAAACAGACAAGTTGAGAAAAAAGCCTTTGAAGACACCTGCTCTACAACTGGATAAAGCTATAGAAATAGCTCGTGCTTCTGAATTAGCAGACAAATATGCAAATGATATGCAAAAACAACGCAGTGTTAATAATTTTTTTGATACTGTTCAACATAGAGCGAGTAATGGAATAACAGGGAGAAATAATATATTTAATGGTAATAATAATTTTAAAGCTAAACTATTGAAAATAGTCAAATAAAAAGCAATAACAATTCTGTAAATGTGTTGAGCATAGAAACAATCCAGAAAAATAAATGCTTTTTAAAAATAATGTAGATGTTTACAAAGGTGCTGTCGATAATCTTGAAATAAATGTTAAATCAGATTCTATTCCAGTTGTAAAACCTGCTCGAAGAATACCTTTATTAACGGTTAATCGTATTAAGGTTGAATTAAATACAATGATTGAAAGGGTATTATTGAGTGAGTAGATGGACTTTTTGAAAGAGCATCAAATTTAGTAATAGTAGAGAAAAAATCTGGTTTAATTCATTTATGCATTGATCCCCAAAACTTGAATGCTGATATACATATTATTCGAGAATTATACAATACTCACTTTCGAATCAATTGCAGGGCGCATTACACTTGACGAAATAACACATTTTAAATATTAATAACAACATAAACTAAATAGAAAATAATAAAAAACAAAAAAATAAATACACTTTTAACTTAAGCATTTACACAGTTTTATAACACTAAAATTAACAAAAACAATCACTACACTTGACGAAAGGCGAATAAATAAATTTTAAATGACAATAACAACATTACCAAGATAAATAAAAATAAAAGAGAGATGAGAAGACTTGAATATCTCTTAAATAATATATTACTCAGTGCAACACTAAAACAAAATTTACAAAAGAGCGACAAACGACAATAACAATATAACACATACATAAATTAAAAAAAAATGAAATGCAAAACTGAAAATTAAAATTTTGACGAGACGGTGGTCCTTTTGGAGCGAAGAAGATGGAATAATTTAAGTTTTTGTGTTGTGCATACTTTTAACCCGGTTTGGGGCTTTTATGACTCCCTTGCTAGCGCTACTGTTCTTCTTTCCGTTCCCCTCCGCTCTCTAGTATAACGAACGACTTGTGAATGATTGTTGTTGGACTATCCAAAGGTGAAAGTTTAGCACTGTCCGTTGAATACTCAATTTGCAACAACCATTTTCCTTGTTGTCCGTATTGGGGGATTGTGGCATTTGATTTCTTGTTATCTTAATATTTCTTAATGACCTTCTTCTTCTCACTTCCAATCCTATCTACTCTTCGCAGACGACAGCAATATTTGTCATTCGTATTCCTTTGATCGTAGACTGAGCCCTTTGGAGGTTGGGGCGAAAAGGCGGAATATGAATGACACACTCACAAGCGACTTGGTCGGTTTTAACGCGCGCAAGAGGAGTCAGATGCTCTTAATGTTCTGGGCATGAGGATTCATTGTGATGTCCGTTGGAACGATCACATTTACCGAGGTTTGAAAGAAGCATTCAAGTGCTTCGGTTTTTTAAGACGGTGCATGAAATACTTCACTCCATCTCTCCTTCTCAATATTTACAAGATGGTAGCCAACTCTATTGATTCGTTAGAGCATCGTTGAAATGTGGCGTGTGTGTCATTGTTCTATCGGTTTTATAACGGAATATGTCCTGACGAAATAAGGGTTTTAATTCCTGATAATCACATATTTTCTTGTAGTACTCGATTTTCCCGTAGAGCTCATCCCTTTGTAGTTGATAATCCAATGAATCGCACAACGCATTATAGGGAGAATTCGTTCTTCAGTCGCACAGTTCGTTTGTGGAATAATTTTACAGCGAAAGTTTTTCCTGTCACGATATGGTTAAATTCAAATCAAATGTACATAAACACTACTCCTCCTACTCCCCATAACCTATTTTCCTAGTACAAACCAAAAATCAAACAGGATTTACAAAAAATTATAGGTATGATAAATTATATTCGTGATTATGTTCTTAAATTTTCCGAAATATTATTTCAATCAATCAACAATCTCATGATCTCAATCAAATCAAAAAAATATAAAAAAATATATATGTAATATAATATTTGATGAATCAACAGATATTTCGAATTGAAAAAGAAGCCTTTAAATACGGAATAGGATGCTGTTTAATGCAAAATTGTAAAGCGGTTTCTTTTGATCATGAAGTCTTACGTTCTCTGAAATAAATTATCCGCAAATAGAAAAGGAATTTTTAGCTGTTGTGTTTGCTTGTAGAAAATTTCGATTTCGATCGATTATAATTAAAACTAACAACAAGCCACTAAAGTGATCGGTTAAACTACACAATTGTATAAAATCGCCAGCATACATAGAGATAAATGTACTCTTGGCTAAGTAGCTTGTGCAAATGTCAAGCTATGACGCTAAGATTTAGCGGGAATATGAACAATAGATGTATCAAATTAACAAAAAAACTCAAATCGGAACGATGGGACCGCCACACGAGGATTATTCCGAAAACTTTTTGATGAAGAATATTACTAGTAAATATTTATATATAGCCGATTTTTCATCGCGATGTTTTAAAAGAGATGATAAATCAACCGAAATAGAAGATTTAATGGAATTTGTACACTCTATTTACGTTACAAATTTCACAAGAGAGAGGAAAGGATCCCTCCTGTGGAGTGGCCCTTTCAGCCATACTGTAGACGGTAGCTGATCCCATAGTGGAGACAATGACCCTGTTGGTCAGGTGGTTCCCTATCAATCTTACCACAGACTAATGAACATTCAGTGCCACCAGAGCCGCTCTAGTCGCCTCCGGTGTCACATTGTTAAAGAACCTCTCTATATCCAGGAATGCTACTAGAGCATACTCCCTGTGCTCGAAGGCATTTTCAATATACCCCACAAGCGAGTAAAGCGTAGTCTCAACAGATCTGCCCCTTAGTGTAGGCATGTTGGGACGCAATTAATAGGTCAGGTTCTATCGTACTGCGAAGATGCAACTCGATCAACATTTCTAGAGTCTTCGGAAGAAAAGAAGATAGGCTGATGGGTCTGAAGTTGTGTGGGAGGTTTTACTCCCCTTAGGAATAAATACCACCCTCTACACGGTTCAAGGGTCAGGAATATAAGACCATGTCATGCATGCTGATGGCTATCTATAAGGATAGATAGATATCTATAAGGATAGATAGCCATCAGCCAAGTAATCACCAAATCAGCACTATTCTGAAGTTTGGCAGAAATAATGCCATCCGGGTCAGGGGATTTGTACGTGGCAAAACTCCACAACGCCCACTTTCCGTGATTGAAATGTGGGACTCAGTGTAATCGAGTGTAATCGTGAGTTGTCCACGTGACACTCACTCATAGGAAAACTGCTCGGAAAGTGTACGCCCAGCAAGACATTCAAGGTCTCATGTCTGCTTTTGGTCCAGCTTCTACATGGTTTTTGAATGAAGCCTCGCCGTTGATGATGCCAAAATTTTCCGCAACCGGCTCGTCTCGGATTATCCTTCTACACTGCTTCAGAAGGATCTCCAAGATTTGCGCTTTGCGATTCTAATCCGGTTTTTAAATCTATTCCATGAGGATCTATAAGTCCAGTCGCCCTCCCCTCTTAGCCTCATTAAATAGCCGGCGACATTCCCTCTGGGTGTCGCCCAGATCGGAATTCATCATGGTGGTTGCTTCCTACCCTTACAGACCCTTAGTCTGCATGCCTCATCCGTTGCCCTATCGAAAGCTTCCGTCAAGGTCTTAACAGAAGCTTCGATGTCGCGGCAACTATTTATATTCGGAGGATCCGGAAGAGTTCGGGACAGGATGTTGCGATGCTCAACCCGAAATCAATATACAGATGGTCAGAGAAGGAGCATTTCCCAGAAACCCTCCATCCACTAATCAAATCTGAGTGCATGGAACTGGTCAAGGTCACATCAAGAACTTCCCTTCTATTCGAAACTACAAAGGTGGGTTCCCTGCCAGTATTCATTATATCTAAACCACTACAAAGGATAAAATCAAAAGAGACTCACCCTTTGCGTTCATGTCCAAGCTTCCCCTAGCAATGTGGTGTGCGTTGGCATCAGCCACAATAATAAGCGACGTATTTCCAATCCTTGCCGCACTTGTCAAGCCACGAAATTTTTCATTTGGTGGAGGTTCGCTATGGTCGTGGGCCATGTAACTTGAGGCTCAAATATGGTGCCAAATCCGGTCTCCCAGGGCGCCGCAATCGTATCCTCATCGCTGTAATGAGATGGGATGAAGATACTCATATTCTTGCTTGCCAAAATGCACGGTCTGATCTTACCTGACCCCGCAAGATGTAGCAGATTATAGTTCCGCACGTAGTCCACAGATCCTGTTAGCAACTATCCAGGGTTCCTGAACTAGTGCCAGTTCCACTCCTCTCTCGCAGCCGATGCTGCTTTAGAACGGTGAAGGTAACTCAGGTTCACCATTATTGTCTTTTGGGATGACTGTGACGTTGACATCGTCTTGGTCAGAGTCCAAGAGGGCGTCCTCGTCAACCACTTCGTCCATTGGCTCAAAAAGATCACCCAGACGTGTTTCTTCTTGTGTGAAAGAGCTAGTGGTCTTGTCAAAAGACATATCCTCCGGAGCAGGATCTGTCTCGCCCTGAGCCGGTTTTTCCCTGTCCGCCCGGTAGATCTGTAGAAAGATCGACTCAAAACCATAGTAGATCTTTCCAACTTTCCTCCGTAAAGGTTGGCAGAGATTCCTTGTTCAGGAGGATGCAGAGACCCTGGCAACTATCCAATAATGTGAAGGGATGTCAGGGCTACCACACCGTATGAGATCCAGGATATCCTTCTTATCGGATGGTTCGTCGGGAATTCGGGCAATGGCCTCAGCCTGCTTTGGAAGCAAAACCGATCGCTCGTTTGAGCAGGCCATGACGCGCCCGCGATACTATCCAGCATCGACACACTGAGGCTCCCCATCAGCTTTTTCCGTACTAATTCCCAGTTCTCCCGGGAAATAGAGCATTTGGCACCTCACTATAGGACCCATTCATTTATGGCTTCGGACGTTTAGTCCCGGGCTGTTGGCCCTACCTTTGCTCCTCCTCTTCCGAACGTTGCCGCTTAGGCGCGCTCTTTGACGCCAGAGGGGGTCGCTTAGACTGTTCGGACAAATAGGATTTGGCCCAGTTGAGGGAAGCAAGTTCCTCATAGGGGACTCTGGGGGCTTCTTACCCAATTTATCCATGAAGCGCTCAGCAGCGCGTCGCTTCAAAAAGGCCCTTCTGGCAGGAGTTATTATGTGCCTATGGGACGTTTACTTGTCTGCGAGCACAGATCCAGAAATCGAAGACTTGTTCGAATTTCCTTCACTGGAAGTGGGTGGTGAAGTTTGGGAGACCGCAAACTTGTTCGCGTTTCTCTTATTCACAATAGGCACCCGAAATCCTCGGGCGGCAGGGCCCGAAGCAGTGAATTTCGGCGGTCCTTTGTCCACGCGGGCCAAGACAGCTTTAGAGGTGCTTGCCTTCGAATTCAGAGGCACCTCTCTGCCACTACTCCCTTTCGGAGCAGGATTAACGCATTTGGAAGGTCCAGGCTTCCCCTTGCTTCATCCTGCTTTTGGTTCGATACCAGTAGCACGCAGACTAGCCTGACCTGGTGTCTCCATTAAACCACTCTTCGCAAAGGGTGGTCATCTTTTCGAGATGCGAACGCTTATGTGCAAGGACCCATGAGGCTGAGCTGGTAGGACCTCCCACACCAGAGTGGCTCATGGCGAGCACTAAACTTAGAACTGCCCATTCCCTGTCTGAAGCGTCTGTTTTTTTTCCAATATGGAGCGGCTATTAGACGTTACCTTCTTGGTGATCTTTATCCAATTCTTGGTCAGGTTTGGATATCAAGAAGGTACGGTCCGTTGAATTCTAGGATTCTCCGTCCACTGCTAAACTGTCCGAAATCCACAAGCGTCTGTTTCCATATTGGGCAGCTTGGTGGTCTGTCTGCTCCCGAAGGGACGACAGCTTTCTGAAACATGGCGGTCATGTATAAAACGCACAACTTTTTGTCAGTCTTATGATTGAGGGAAAATTGAGCCCCATGTGTCCGCTCGTGGGCCTTATAATCTCCGGAGACGCTTTTCCTGACGACATCCTTGGTTAGTTGATGAAGGTACATATGCAATAGATTTTTTAATGACAGTATTTTTGTATGTTAACCCTAATTTTTTTTTTTTTAAGGAACGGATATATCCGTAGAAAAAATATTAGGGATTGTTGTTCGATATATTAGTAATACCAACAATGATATTGTTACATCGTTTTTAATGTTAATTGATGTAAATAGTAGAAAAGTGGAAATCTTACTACTTGGAGTAGAACGAGCTTTAAAAATATATAAATTGGGTATAAAAATCCTGGAAACGATGCTTCAAACATTCATAACGGACTTCACATGCCATTAAAGAAATATAGACTAGGGGACTTAGTTACGATATGGTGTGTATGTCAATCACTTCAATTAGCCGTAAGTGCATCTACTCAAAACAATTTTCCATCTATTATAAATTATATGGTTAGAGAAACATATAATTGGTTTGTATATTCGTCAATAAGACAAAAATCGTACAAAAAATATACAAGCTAATTAATAACGATGCTAATAACCCGATAAAAATTTCTAAATCTTCTTCAACACGTTGGCTCTCTGTTGAAAAAAACTATTAAGTCCGTTTTAACTATGTGGTTAGAACTAAAAACGCATTTCAGTGTGGTAAATAATAAC